>VZRU01002603.1:231220-246073 GCA_013398155.1 Pedionomus torquatus
CTTTACTCTGCTCTGGTGAGACCCCACCTGGAGCACTGTGTGTAGGTCTGGAGCCGTCAATATGGGAAGGATATGGACCTGATGGAGCGGGTCCAGAGGAGGGCCACAAAGATGATCAAAGGGCTGGAGCACTTCTGCTATGAAGATAAGCTGAGGGAACTGGGGCTGTTCAGCCTGGAGAATAGGAGGCTCCGTGGAGACCTAACTGCAGCCTAGTACCTAAAGGTGGGCTACAGGAAAGCTGGAGAGGATCTTTTCACAAAGGCCTGCTGTGATAGGATGAGGAGCAATGGACTTAAGTTGGAGAAGAGTAGATTTAGGTTGGATATTAGGAAAAATTTCTTTAAGGGTGGTGGACACTGGAACAGGTTGCTCAGAGAGGTAGCTGAGGCCCCTTCTCTGGAGATATTCAAGGTGAGGCTTGACGAGGCCCTGGGCAACCTGGTCTAGTTGGAGGTGTCTCTGCAACCGTGGGGAGGTCAGACTAGATGACCTTTGGAGGTCCCTCCCAGCCTGGATGATTCTATGATTCATGATCACTACAACCAAGGCTACCCTTCAACTTGACATTGCTCACCAGTCCCTCCTTGTTAGTAAGGACAACATGCAGCATGGCTGCTTTCCACATCTGTTCCTCAAGCATTTGAAGAAGGAACACAACACATTCCAAGAACTTCCTGGGTTTCTTGTGCCTTGCTGTGTTGTCCTTCCAACAGATACCGGGGTGGCTGAAGTCCCCCATGAGGATCAGGGTGTGTGAGAGTGACGCTGCTCCTATCGACCTATAGTGTCTCATCTTCCTTGTCACTCTGACCAGGTGGTCTGTAGCAGACTCCCACTATAAAGTCACCCATCCATGTGCTCCCTTTAATCCTAACCCATAAACTCGTCAGGTCTTCTTCCAATCCCAAGTGGAGCTCCACACACTCCAGCTGGTCTTTGACAGAGGGCAACACCCCCTTTCTGCCTGCCCTGCCTGTCCTTCCTGAAAAGCCTGTAGGCCTCCATTCCAGTACTCCAGTAATAGGAGCCATCCCACCATGTTTCAGTAATGCCAATTAAATCATAGCCCTGGAGGAGTGCATATGTCTGTAACTCCGCTTGCTTGTTCCCCATGCTACATGCATTTGTGTAAAGGCACTTCAGCCGGGCGCCCAATAGGGCTGGCTTCTTAGCTGGAATGGCTCCATTTCCTTCATGTAGCTCTTCAGGTGGCCCATATATGCACTGTTTTGTTTGTAGTTCCCAGGTTCCTTTTACCTCCGGAGACGCAGAGACAGGCCTGACGTTGTCACCCCCCGTCCCCCTTCACATATAGTTTAAAGACCTGTGAATCAACCCCACAATCTTCTGCGCTAGAACTGTCTTCCCCTTTTGAGAGAGGCATCATCCATTCCCTTTGAACAGGTCTGGTGCCATATGGGCCAACCCACTGTCAAAGAATCCACAGTTGTGGTGGTGCCACCAGCCCCGAAGCCACATGTTAACTGATTCTATCCATCTATTCCTCCCCGCATCATCATCTGCCACTGAAGGGAGTGACAAAGATTACCTGCATCCCCAGAGTCCTTTATCAAGCCTCCCAACTCCCTGAACTCTATTGCCTTTGGGCTTCGAGTTGCTGCGTCCTCTGTACCTACATGGAATATCAATAGTGGATAATAATCCAAGGACCTTACTAACCCAGGAAGTTTCCTGGTAACGTCCTTCACCCAGGCTCCAGGAAGACAACAGACCTCTCTCTGAGGAAGGTCAGTCTGGCATATCAGGCCCTCTGTCCCCCTCAGAAAGGAGTCCCCACCAACTAGAACCCTTCGGGTTTTTTTAGTGGGTGTGGTATTGGTCCCAAGTGTATGCCTTTTTGACTGAGCAGGCACCTGTGTGACAGGGTGTTCCCTACCTACTTCTTCTTCAGAGTGGTCATCCTCAATCAGAGCCTCATATCTGTTACTGAGAGGTACTTTATAGGATGAGATAGGTAAGGTGGGAGATAGTCTGCTGCCCTGACCACAAACCTGCTTCCACTCTTTTCTATTACACTTTTGCCTGCCCTTTCTTTTACATTTTTGTCTTTGGCCTGCCCAGGGCTGCCTGCAGGGGTTCCTAGACCCTTGCTGCTTTTCTCCCTGTTGCCAATTCCCTTCCTATTGCTTCTCAGCCTTTCCACTGCCTCTTTCAGCTCTGCGACCATGCTGAGCAGATCACTGATTTGTGCACAGCTTATACAGCAGGTCTCACAGTTGCCATCTGTAACTAGTAAAAGGTCCTGGCACTCACTGCAGCCCATAACCTGGAGAGCCACCTGTTTATGTGGGAGCTCTGTCTGGATTCCTGCCTCCTTTCTGGTTTGGGATGCACGCATGACCTTCCTCCGGGTTGAGACCATGGCTAAGTTTCTATCGAGGAAGATAATGACCACCAGGCGGACTCACCGGTCAAGCCAACAGAGCCTTGGGTTCCTCCGTGTGTGCCCTTTGCCGCTCCTGCGGATTCCCGAGCATGCAGGGACCGCTCGCTGGGCTACCGAGAGGCCGCTTTTAGCGGAATGGGGGCCGTGGTTCCGCCCACGCCGCCTCCGCAGCCCGCCCACAAGCTGCCGGGTTTGGGCACCGAGCAGTGCCCTTCACCGGCTCCGAAAGTGCTCGAAAAGAGTTCTTTGCCGGTCCTTCTGGGTTTTTTTGTTTTGTTTTGTTTGGGGTTTTTTTTGTTTGGTTGGTTGGTTGGTTTTTTGGGTTTTTTTTTCCCCCAGTGCCTCTTAGCTCCAGTGCAGCTGGTCTCTCCAGCAATATGATAAAAGGCCTGGACTTTATGAATGTCGCACCTAAGCAATTAAGAAAAATAGAACAATGTAAGAATATTCCCATCTCATATTTATATTTTAAATGGTAGAACACATAACTGCCTTTTTTGCTTTGTCACTTCTAGAAAGAAGACTGAAATAGTGACAGAAGAGATTACATAACATTCTGTCTTGCCTAAAAGCTCCAGTAAGTGCTCACTGCAAGCTGCTTGCCCATCTCCTGCTTCCAATCTGCCTTGTACAAACAAAATGGAGCCTTGAAGGGAAAATAAATATATAAATAAACTAGCTGCTCCTTACTAGAGGCAGGCAATGCTAGACTTCACGATGCTAACATTATAGTGACATCAGAAAAAAAAAAAAAAAAAAAAAAAAAAAAAACAAAACAAAACACACAAAACAAAACAAAAAAAAAACCCAAACAAAAAAACAACCTTGAAATCTGTACAGAAAAAGTCTTCTGCAGGATTAAAAAATAAAATCAACAAGTAGACAAAATGCAATGACCAATGTTTAAGAAACCAGCCCGTGGTATATGTAAACCACTGCTTTCCACCAGGCAGAACAGCAACTTGCCTCTGCTCAACCTGGCCCATAAAACACTGATGCCTAACAGCAATGTTAAATTTGCTGAGCTTTCACCTGTAAAAGCATAGATCAATAATTCCACACCCACTCATGAAGAAATTAATTTTAATCCATTAACTTTAATAGATGTTTGATTACAGTCCAAAGTCTTATTGGATTCAGGTTTCCTCACCAAAATCTTCAGCTCTAATCTTTCCCCCTTGAGAGATTTTTATCAGTCAGAAGCATAGAGGACAAATTACGAGCCCCTCCAAATACACATTTTGAGCAAAGGCAATTCAACAATACAGTGTTATCTTGTATAAAAGAGAATACATAGAGAATGTAGTTGAATCTAAACCTCAAACATCCAAACTCATAACTGCTGCTCTTCAACTTTATGTTAATGCTTTTTCCAGTTCGCACTCTATTACATTTCATGCCTGTAGAAACATTATATTCATATCATTGCTCTGTAGCTTTCAGTCACTCTAGTAACTATGCCGACGATATATCATGTCTGAAAGCAAAGAATGCCTCAAACCACAACACACTAGCTTTGGAAACGGGATTTGAATATCCAAAAAATGGCAGATATTGACTGCTTATGAAATGCAGTAGTTTTGAAGAAATAAAGTTTTATCTGACAAAACAAAACAAAACCCACTACCCTGACTAAGTGAATATGAGCTACCCAGCTCCTCGACTCTAACAGAAGCAAAACATTGAACAGAACCAAAAAATATCATCCTGCTTGTTGGCTCACAATAAGGCTTAAAAGTATTTTTTTTCCCTTGAACCTAAATCACTGTTAAGGAGTCCAAGTATAATCTAAGCATTTCTATTGTTTGCAGGTACTCACAGAAATAGCATGAGACTATGAATGAGAACAGCTGAGACTTCCTTTTGCTCCTTCGTAAAGACAATCTTAGGGACTGCACACTCTATGTCAAATCATATGCTGCGGAACACATCAGATTAGATGACAGGGTAGGACCTCTGAACTACCTGCGCAAGCCTTGTATTTTCTTATCACCTCCTATGCCCGTGCTTCCACCACACCACCAGCCACCTCTCCTATACAGAGTTCAAGATGTCAGTCAGCAATCTGAATCTAGCACAGGGAGTTGAGGTAATTGCAGAGTTGCTGTGAGGTTGAGTTCAAGACTATGCAGGTGGCAGCACCACAGCAAGACAGCAGGAGCAACTGCAGCTCAGAGCAGAAAAGGTTTCCTCTGGGAATACCTACTCTGTATGAATGCACACACACGCACAAAAAACTCCCAACTAATTCTGAAGCTAAGTACTTCAGAATGAGCAGGAGGCCAGCATCTCCTACATCATTTAGGAAGAATATTTGCCTTAATTTTCAAAGATAGCCTCCATAATGTCCTGATCATATTCAGGATTTTAAAAAGTCCAAAACTTCTCTAATAAATCCATGGTATTTTTTATATGGACGTAGAGCAAAGATGGAGGAAACATAAAATTGTACAGCTGTTTGACATAATGCAGAGTGTAGATTTGTAGCAGGATTTAATGTTCTGCAGTGAAAATGTCTGCAGTGAAAATGTTTGTTGAATAACACACCTGGTGCACATCACTTTTGGTGATGACAAGGGCTTTTGTGCAAAGTGTATGCAAAGATGCCAGTCTATTAAGAAATATTAAAACATTAAGTTCCAAATATTAAAAAGAAAACTGAGGTAGTTGCAGGAATCAGAGATCTCTTTGCAACTTTTGTCCCATAGAGATAATAGAAGTATTGGAACCTTTGAGTGCAGTATAGCTATTGCACGTAGTTATGGTTACAGACAGACAGTACATACTTCATAAACTCGTTTCAATTAAAAATATTTAAAATGTCTTACTTAGGGAGAACTATGTGTACCCTTTCTTTCACAAGAAAAAGGCTCTTAACTTGAATAGCACTGTAATAAACATGTGTTGCTACAAAGAAAATGCACTTGATCCTTCCTCAGTTTTATCTACCACAGCAGAAGATTTGTCATATATGCATTATTTCTCTCATTCTCCATAGGCTTTGGAAGTCAGGTCAAGAATCTGCCCTTTCTGTTGTGTTTTTCTCAAAAATCAGATTACTGATTACTCAGTCAGCTGACAAACCCTTCATTGCTTTTGAAGGCATAAAGGTAAATAATAGGTAGTAACTGTTATGAAACTCTAACAAGGCACATAAGGCAACACAGATTTTATAAAGTAACACACAAAGTTTGACTTCCACATTTTATATTCAGAAGTATGAGGTTAAAAAAGATTAATCAATTTTTTCCCTTGCTATCATCTGACTCTATATACCAACAAACAGAATACCTTGTTGATAAGAAATGGCTTTCTTACAGTGATAAGAAGATAACACCATGCAAAGCTTTGCAAACGCACAAATTGCTACATGACCCAGCACAGATGCAGTCCCTAAATACAGAACCTCAAGGGCCAAGTTGTTTCAAGTATTACAGAGAAAGGGAAAAGGATTTAACATGACATATAGCAAGTTCCAATGTATTACTACTAACCTCTTTGAACCTCTTCTATCTAGTGTAAATTATAAATGACTTTTGCACTGATCAGAATGACAATCTGGGAGCTTTATTATATACTACACAGTTGAGTTTCCCACCTGGAAAGTAATTCACTCAAGGTATGAAAGGACTGGAGACAAAATATAATATTTTAATGCAGGAGACTCAATAAGAAAGCTTTAATATAAGGCTATGCATATGTTAAATTTAATAGCCTAGCAGTGTTTCTCCCCAGTTTTAAAACCCCAACACTAATTCAGTATTTAATCCCAAATGACGATGTCAGACTGTATAATCAAATCATGCTAATGCACCACATCACAAATAGCCATGTCAGAATTCATAACCAAAGTTACAGTCCTTTTTTCCCTTTTGTGTAACAGGAACAATCCTATATAAGAAGGGAACACCCAGGTCAACCCACGTGACATCCACCAATTTGCAGGGTTCCACTAATCAGACCAAAATTATCTTATCTAAATCACTGCTGAAGAACCATATGGATAGCGAGTCACCTGTCCGCTTTCACAATATGGGCTGCTACCAGATTGGTCGATGGCAACAACTGCGCCTAGAGATTTAAGAAAAAAACAACCAAACCAAACCAAACAAACAAAAAACCCAAAACAACCCCAAAACCCACTAAACAAACCAACATCCATGAAACACAGCACACTACACGTACTAAACCTCACCTTCAAACAAATAAACAATGCCACACTCCACAGATACATCTGTGAAATTAGGTACCAAATATGGTACCTCATATAAAGAGAATTCCGCTACCTCTCTACAAAATCCTGCTGGGTGTTGTAACAACCAGCAGGAGCTGCTGGAAGTAGCTGTGACAGGCAAATGGCAATTCACAGTCTTCTCTCACACAAGTCACCCTCCCTCCCCCTGCTACTGAAGCTCTGCAATTTAAACGAAATATAGTCATCCCCTTGCCTCTGTGAAATGTATAGTTAAAAACTGTTTGAATGTAGAACTATTACAAACTGTGTTCAATATCATCACAACCTTAATATAAACACAGAAAAACTGTTTACAGTCAGCTTCTTAAACATTATTCGCACCTATATTCGTTAGCGAATCAGCAAATTCCAGCCCCAGGCTATGCCTCACCCTGGTGTTGCCCACACACTATTTCAGTGGGCAACACAGATTCAACTAAGGGCATTTTACTTAACTTGCTACCAACTAATATGAAATGTTAATCTTATTTGGGTATTGAGGGAATAAAACATAATAAGTAGACACTTAAGGAAACATCCTTCCTCAGGCTCAACCCCCCTTTCCTGTTCCCTTCTAGCCTTGCCTTGTTTTCAGTAGGTGTTACACTCAGTCCACATCCATCCCTTCTGTGAAGCAACTGGCAGTGCAGACCACTTGAGTCTGCAAATAAACAGTTCCACCTGCTACTCCTGGCTCCTTACTCCTTTCCATCACATGCCTTGCCTCCTCCTGCTCCAGCACAACCCAGAGTTGCCTTAGAGTGTCCCTGATCCATCCTGGCTCAGTCCCATGTAGGCTGCAGTCCACCCCTTCCTCCAAGGTTGGAGGTCCCACAGGGCCACAGTTCCTTACAGTATCCCTGCCCTAAGGTGAGTGACTCACAGGCCAAAGCCCCTTCAGAGAGATGCTCCTCCTCTAGAATAGAGCATACCATCTCCTGTAAAAACAAACCAAACACCAACCACCTGAAACCATAACTTTTCACTCATCTACTCCCTGTAGCAGTTACTGCCCTTTATTACATAGACCTGAGCAGCAGCACCATGCACTCCTGTAAAGTTTTGGAGTGAGAGGAGGTGTTATCACTTCTTTCAGAGGCAGCTGGAAGCAGCTGTGACTCGTACAGTAGCAGTTCATGGCTGCCTCCAACACACTTGCAGATCCCTGTTACCCAAACACTGCCATTTATAAAGACATTTCCATACAAGCCAGTGAGACATTTTCCCATATAACATAATGTTCTTTAGGACACACTATAAAATGAAAAAAATTAGTGTTATCACTTACCAGGCAGGGAACAAGAAATGCTAGTTCCAAAATAGCTGCTTCAGAGCTGCCAGGGTCCCAAATGCTCTCACAAACTAATAAATAATAAATAAAATGCAAGGGTCAGAGACAGCAGCAAGCAGCATGACTATGCAGAAACCTTAGAAATGACACTGAAGCCCTTCTGCAGGTGAATCCCCTTTCAGTGATTATACCGGGTGGTCTCCAGGAATATGAAGCAACCTCCTACCCACAATTGATCTACAAGGGTAGGGAATGGTGATGCACAAGAAGTGAAACAGCTCATCCTGCTATACCAAAATGCTGTTGGATGTGACCACAGCACTGTAAAGAGGCTGAGGTAGATGTAACAAGTTGTGCAGCTGTTGTTACTTAAGTGATAGTGACAGGTAGTTGGGTACCTGTATTGAGCAGCTGGGGCATGGTTTTGGTGACAGTGGGAGCTGCAAGGAAGTCTGCTTAAAGAGCTCAGGGGCTGCCTCAAGCTGGACACAGCTGCTTCCACAGTGGTCCCACCACAGGTCACCACTGAATCTGTCAGTGATGCTAGTGGTGCCTCTGGAAAAAAACACAGAACATTTAGACAGGCAGAGGAAAAGGGGAAAGAGCAAGGAACAACAGAAGGAACATCAAGGTCAGAGAAGGTAGAAGAGGGTGCTCCACCTCAGAACAGATATTCCCCTGCAGCCTGTGGAAGATCCCACAGCTGAGCTGACAGATATTTCCTGAAGGAACTGCTGCCCATGGAGAGTTTCTGCTGGAGAAGATCTTTTCCTGCAAAACTGTACGTGGGGGATAGTCCATGCTGGAGCAGGAAAAAAGTGTGAGAGGACAAAAGGAGCTGTTATGGACTGACCATCCCCCTCCTTTTCCCTGTTTTCTGTCTGGATGGGGACTGGACAGAAATTGAGCTTGTAGAGATGGGAGAGGAAAGGTGGTGGTTTAATATTTGTTTTTGTTTCTCACTACCCAAATCTAGTTTAACTGGCAACAAATTAAATTAAGTTTTCCTAAGTTCAGCCTGTTTTTGCCCATGACTGTAAGTGATGTTTTTCTATCTATATCAATATAAAACCATGAGCATTCTCATCTTATTTTCTCCTCTGTTGTGCTGAGGAAAGGCACACAAGTAAGCAGCTGGGTAGGAATTTGTCCCTTAACCACAGTTAACTCACCACAAGAGGACTTGAGATATCTGTGACAAGAGGAGTCCATAACAGGAGAGCTAGTTAAAAAAAAAAAAAAAAAGGGGGGCTTTTAAGAACAGAATGCACAGTGCTAAGCTGGTGATATGTTGTCCAGTCAACAGACAGAGAAAATGTTCCTTGCATGAATTAAGTAGCTATTTGTATTTAAATCTATAAAGCACATCTATTTTATGCAATTCTAAATATAACAAAACATTACAGCTAATCTGTTCAATTTATAGCACCTTGATAGCTTTTTCGTGCTTCTGTTGCCTGGACTATTAAAATATATAACTATAATAAAATAGTATCTAGGAGGGTTAATATTCACAACAGAGATACCATTGCATCACAACTTGAGAGCAGAAAACATATTGAAATTACATGATATTTAAATGCCACCTCCTCAGAAATTAAATTTGATCTTATTAATAAATAAAAGGAGCAAAATCAAACAGACTGAAAATGTTTGCTTAGACTTCTCTGCAGAGAGCAGATGTATAATATGAAAGGAAATATGGTCCAGTGGATGGGACTAATACTGAACTTAGAAAATTTAAGTTTAAGTCTCTCATGAGTCCTTTCTGTGATTTTGTGGAAGTTCTATAGGTCTGAGTTATTGCTCTAACCGAGGATCATAAGAGAAGGACCTATTTCATCAGGTATCTCTGCTCTCACCCAATATGTAAAAGCACCTCAGCTTTCTCCAGATGACATGTCACTCTCATGGGCACCACTGACAAAATTAATGTTGTGGCAGCTGCAGTGGTGCTCTCTGTGGGAGGAAGCCTTGTGATGGTCAAAACAACTGCCAGGGCAGGATCATCCCTGATGGACAGCAGTCATGGGTGATCCATGCAGACATTCCCTGAGGGTCTGCGGACATCAGTGTCCTGCACTGAGGCACACACACTAAGCAACAATGCAACATGAAAACCCGAAAGTGGCAAAGAGTGGCTCAAAGAGAACGTCATACATGTCTTCTGCCTTTTGTGTCATGCTTCACTGGAGGAGTTTGGGTGGACTGACTGTAACTTGCACCAAAACTAAGGAAATCTGAAATTTGGGGTTTGCAAGGATATGTGTCTGTCTTAGATTTTCTTTAAAAGTATGTGTTCTCATTTTTCTCAATACTGGAATCAGTGATTGGATATTTGTGTTGATCAGCAATAAATTAAGTCAATTCCATTACGTGAGACTGTTCAGCCTGCAGCAGCAACGTCCTAAAGAGGTGTGGGTTAGTTTTGCAGTACTACACAGTAAAAGCAATGGGGAAAGCATATGAAAAGTGAGGTAGATTTGAAGTCTCTCAGTAACAAGCTTCTGTATCAAAATCACCAGTGTTCCTGTTTAAGGAAGGGTAGTGAGAACCCAATTACACGGTCTCAGCGTCTCTCCATAGAACCCAACAGAACAATTTAATATCTTTCACCACTGCTCCAGAAAATTATTGGATCCAGGTTTTTTTGCCCTTTAATGAAAATGTGAATGAAAACAAAATTATTGTTGGTTTGTTTTTGTTTTTGTTTTTGTTTTTGTTTTTTTTTGTTTGTTTTTGTTTTTGTTTTTGTCTTTGTTTTTGTTTTTGTTTTTTTTTCCCCGCACCCAGGACTGCAAATTGTCTCAGCATCTTTTTTGGGGGTGGGAGGAAGAGAAGAATATGAAAGCTAGGACAGAGAGAGCAATGAGTCAGGAAACAAGACTCAAATCATCAGGTGGCAGGGACTTATCTACTGGAAGGAGTCCTGATGTTTTATTGATATGAAGAAAACTACTGGCCTTTCCCACAAACCTTACAGACAAGGAAAAAGCCTGTCTCAATCCACCCATAAAGAAGACCATGCTGTGCTCAGCAGTCTGTGGTCATCTAAAAGTCTTTATAGAAAGGACTCATGTCCCCTGCTGCTTTGCAGAATACTTAGCAAGGAGCCACAGCAGACTGCCAGCATCCTGAGACAAAATACTGTCTGAAAGACAGGCAGTGCTGAAAGAAAACTTTGTCTTGTCTTCCAAATTACTGTGCCTCTGTCAGCACTTGTCCTTACCTAAGAAAGAATCCTACCTATTTTTTTGTTCAATTTTGGCATTGCCTAGGGATGAGGGCTATCTGCCCAAGAAATGAGGCAGCTGGCCTGGTGAAAGCAGTAAAAGGCACTTTTACCATGAGCACAGTCCTTACCTATTTGTCCTTGGACCCCATGCTTTTCTAATAATTGTCTCCAAGCCACAAGCTTTGGGCTCTGTCAGACCTTGATCTCTGCTGGAGCTGGCTTTAGAGAATGTCCAGAACTGGTTTGAAGAAGTATTTCTCAGACTTATACTTTTGCTGAATACATAAATCATGCCAAAGTACTGCATCTCCTTGAGCTGATTCTTCACCCCTGATTCTTCTGAGACTAGAAGGGGTCTTCATGACCCTTGATTCTTTTGAGACTAGAAGACCACTCTCATTTTATAAAAGCTTGAGTAATCTGTTTTGTAAGTTTAAGAGAAGTCTCTCAGCTTCTTTCCCTTATAGCTGTTTAAAAGAATTGACAGAGTTTGTGAGAGGGTAGATGAGAATTGTTACATCTGTCTACAGTTATTTGCTTACACAACCCAGTTTTGTGAGGATGGCAAGGAAAGAGCAGAGTAAACCTTGGCTTCAATCAAATCTAATGGTCTTTCATGTAACATAGTTTTAGGTATTATGTATTCCTGAAACCTCTACACACATTTTCATGTCTTATTTCTGAGACTACAAGGCAAAGAAACCTCAAGCAAGCCAATTATTACTTTGTTCTTTGTACTTAGTTGGCAGTGTTAGAAGCAGGGTACTAAGCTGAGGCGAGGGCTAGAAAGGTGAGGGAAGCACTCTCACTGGAGGTCAAAGAAGTTTAGAAGTCCTATGACTCACCTGTTTGTTAGATATACATTCCTATTCTCACCAAGTCAATTGCACCAGGAAGACTTTTCCATCCCATCTGGATGTGCCCTTGGCATTGGAAAAAGCACTCCTCTGTGCTCCAGTCATGAATGAAAATCATATTTACTAATTACACCAATCTGACCTGCTTTTCATAAACCCATGCTGACTAGGCTTGATCACCTGGTTGTCCTGCATGTGCCGTTTAATGGCTCTAGTTTTAATAAAACACGTACATAGAACAATTTTTAATGATTCAGTATGAGCAGTGATGGTGATCTCATCTGTCTTATTCAAGACACTGAACTCAGACTAACTTGTTAGTGTCTTGGTACAGGAATGTTTTCCTCCTGTGGTCTAATACAGAATGTATTCTAGGCTTTTTTATTTGTTACCTGCTGATATCCTGGGCCTTCTGTTTATAACTTTTACTCACTTTCCTATCAGATCCTCATTATCTTAGATAGGAATTCAGTTGAGGCAAAAACTTCCAGGCCTGGGATAACATAGTGAGTCATGGCTGGAAACTTTAACTGTAAATGAAATACAAATGGAAGTTAGTCATACTAAGAAAAGCAGAATCATTTACTATTAATATCAAACTAATCATTAAGATGTTATTAATAAGAAACGTAAAATTCATTTATTAATAATTAATTAATAATCTGTTTATTACCTTCACTGTGATCTCAGTTTCTTCACAGGACATAAAAATACCATATTAGTAGTCTATACAATTCTATTTTTGTTTTTCTTCTCATCAAATATTATGTGCCGGTTCTTTGTTTGTTTGTTTTTTTTTCTTTGAAGAATGGCAAAATTGCAGAGGCTGTGGGCTATTTTATAATTCAGCAATTAGCTAAATTGCTGTAGGTGATAGACAGTCAAAATTCTGTTAAACACTGACAGTTTTTGAAACAACAAAAGAAATAAACTTTGTGACAAATACAGATCCAATAAATAGAACCGAAGTTCCATTAAAATTTCATTAGTCTATTCAGCCATACTCTTCACACTCCATTCCTTCCCTTCATGGGCTAAATCAGATGTTAATGCACATATATTTTTGACAGATTTTTATAACTTTGCTGCTTTTTAGAGATTAAATCTGACAAACCAGCAGACCCATTCTATGGTTGGGAATATGGAGATGGCAATAACAGGAATTATTTTAGGCAGGGAAAGCTGTGCTAATAGCGAAGAGCAGTTTTGAAGTAAAGCGGAAATTAGTGAAGTGCACTAAGAAATTTTTTCAAGTCTCAAAGCATTGCCTCTTTACCATTTCAATAAAATTATAGCAAATTTCTATGAAGAGTTTAATGACAGAAGCATTTGCTGTTGCAGTAGCTGTAAAGAAAAATGACTTAATGAACATGAAGACATAACAAAAATTTGCAACACTAGCTGTTAATATAAAAGCCTGTTTTTCCCAGGCCAGGGGATGTAAGTTTTGTTTACTAACATTAGAATTTATAAACTCTTACACAACCTTATTACAAATAACTAATTACAATGAAGAACAATTCCATTAATTTCCTGAAGTGAGGTTGCAAAGCTGAGCACATGAAAGCTAGGGAATATTAGAATTAACATAGCCTTGAGTTTTGTTCCTATATATTTTCTAGAGCTGTTTTTCACTAAGAAAACACTAATGCCATCAGGAGTGGTAGGCAGGGCTAAAAGTTTTACCTCCACTGTTTAGATCCAAATGCCTAGTGCCATCATTGAGCCTTGAAGAAGTGTTCTCTAGAGCATGCAGTGTCCTGTGTCAAGCCTGAACTTTCAGACTAGTCCTTGACACCGGCTTGCCTCTTTGTCATGAGCAACTGCTCATTTTAGGCTTCCTCTTTACATTGAATAACCAAGTCTTTGCTATTCCTTTTACCACTTATTAGTTGTTTATCTCAAAGAGTCCTAGCTTCTCCTTCCCTTCAGATTCCCTCCCAGGGCTCCAAACACTCTGGTTATCATTCTCCTTTCTCCTTTACACATCCTGTCCAGCAGAGGGCCACAAAGATGATCAGATGGCTGGAGCACCTCTCCTATGAAGACAGGCTGAGAGAGCTGTGCTTGTTCAGCCTGGAGAAGAGAAAGCTCCAGGGAGACTATGTAGCAGCCTTCCAGTATCTGAAGGGAACCTACAGGAGAGATGGGGAGGAGACTCTTTGTCAAGGAGTGTAGCGGTAGGCTAAGGGATAATGGTTTTAAATTGAAAGAGGGGAAATTTAGATTAGATATTAAGAAGAAATTCTTTACTGTGAGGGTGGTGAAGCACTGGAAGAAGTTGACCAGAGAAGCTGTGGATGCCCCATCCCTGGCAGCATTCAAGGCCAGGCTGGATGGGGCTTTGAGTGCCCTGGTCTAAAGAGAGGTGTCCCTGCCCATGGCAAGGGAGTTAGAACTCAATGATCTCTAAGGTCCCCTCCAAATTTAACTGTTCTATGGTTCTATGGTTTTAGAGAAAGGAAGAAGCATGTCACTGTACAGCTTGGAAAGAACACTGAAATACTTAGCATAGATTAGCAATTAGGAAAGAAATAACTTTGTATTTCTGGTAAAATATCTTCTCCTGACCAATCCCATGTAGTCATATACCCATTCAGCAGGGAAAGCTGGATGTTTCCCGAAGGGTATCGGTGATGAGTTGCAGTTCCCTAAAATCCCACAGCTTTGAATCTGTACTGGGGAAGGATCTAATCACATAGCTATATACCATAGCCAGAGAAGATTATTTTCCATTTCTCCCTCATTTTTTCATGCCCATACCACACAGTGTATTCCATAGAGGGTATATGTAAAATTCTTTTTTTCTTTTTTTTTTTTTTTTTT
>VZRU01002603.1:246103-263318 GCA_013398155.1 Pedionomus torquatus
CATCTACCTATGCATATCCTTTAAGGAAAGGAAATAGTTTTTAAGGAGTAGATTCATACTTCCGTTTGAGCCAAATTTGCTATCCTCTCTCCATTTTGGAGGTATATTTCTCAATTTGTTTTTTCACAGCTGGCCCATATTTCAACCTAAATAAACTGATCCCTTACAAAGACAATATCTAGAGGTAGCAATTTTTTTTGCTGACTATTGCCCCAGATGTTCAGCTTCCAGCTGCTTATTACTTCTGAATAGGTTTTGATTCACAAACAGGCAGTATTGACAGTAATCTTTGACAAAACCATTACTTCATATCAGACATTTGCAGCACATAAATCCTATTCTCCAAGGAAAACACATTATATTTTTGACTTTATATACCCAGAAACACTGTATACAATATGTAATATCATTCCTTCATAAAGAAATTTAATAAAACAAGAACATGTAGCCATAAGCTACTTCCATCACTGTGTCCAAATAGGTCTCACTTGCACATCACTGGGGATATGGGCAGATAGAATGAACAGTTCCAATAACTGAAAAAAATTCACTGACTTGTTCCCTTTCTGAATAGATAGATTTCAATTCCCATCCCCCCACCCCCATCCCCATTTCATGTGATCGGCATTGTCTGTCCAGGAAGTTTGCTGATTCTCAGTAGGAGTTTAATATACAATTTATTAAGCCACCTCTGTAAATTCTGCTGGCTACTCAGTGGAAACCATAAGCCATTTTTTAAATCAGGAAATTGAGCTTCTAAATCATTGAGACTCCTCTGAAATCTGGACCAGATATCTACAGAAAAAGAAATTGCACAGTGAGCCAAATATTAGAATAGGAAAAAGAGGCATTGCTAATCAAATTAACTGGTTGAATTTAAAGATGGACAATGAACCAAAGACAAATGGATGTCTTTTCTATTGCACTGATGTGTTAATTTCAGACTCTTGTTATACATTTTAAAATAAAGCATGGGTTTCAGTTATTATTAAAGGAACAGTATCTTTACAGATGAGTAAACTGGTTATTTAATATGTATATATTTATGTTCAAGGCAAGCTTACATTTGTATCCTGATTAGTGCATTTTTAATTTGTCACAGTTCTCTGCTTTCACTACACTAGTCTCCCCTGTTTACAGTAAATAAAGTGTATATTAGATAACATGGGAGATCTGAAGAAAAACCTCCTGAAGGGATGCATATTCTCCAAATTTTTCCAGTTTGAAGTTTGAACATTCTCTTTTTTGTACAACAGAAGTTAGTGACTCAGCTGGATTAATTTAAAAATAGCTGTTATAACTCTTCATAAAGCCTCAATCTTTATTTGTGGTGTGTTTGCCTGCCCTCTATCTGATACCTGCCCTCACATATTCTTGCTCTCTCTCGAGTCTTTAAATTAACAAATGTCACACTTGTGTCTACATTGGTTCCAGAGGTCAGTCTGTAGAACAGTATTTCCACTAAGGAAAGATGAAATAGCATAATCCAATCACTACTGCATTAGAATAAAAAGCAGGAGACCTGGATTTTATTCTTGGCTCTATCACTAACTGGTTGTATCACTTTTTTTAACAATTAATTCTGGGTTTTTTTTGCTTTTTTTTTTTGTTTCCTTATAGATGAAAAAAGAAAAAAAAACAAACAGAAGAAATGAGACACTTTGTTTTAGTAACAACTGTGAAATTAATTCATTGAAAATAATGTGTGAAAGCTAAATATGACCAACTATTCTGACGTTTGTTTGAACTGATTGTTTTTCCTTTTAATCCATTGGGGAAAAAAGATCTGCAGAATGAAACAGGAAAAGGATTTGGGTTCATCCTTGTAAAACACTTTTATTGCCAAGGTTGGTTTTCCTGTTTTCCTAAAGTTTGGAATAGATAAAATAAGTTTATTTGTGTAATTTTTCAGTTAAAACTAATTGCTAAATTATTCTACACTGGTTTGAAATTTTGGACCAAAAATATCTTTTAATGATCATTTTAGCAAGAGATACAATAAAAAAAATATCATTTTAATATATATGGTACACAAATTTGAACTAGTAAAGTAGTAAGTTTTTCATTCATTTATTTTTTAAATAAGGAGCTTACTTGAAAAGAAAACCAAGGACTGTGTTACAATTTTACCTAATTGTGTTTAACATCCACTAGCTTCATAAATGATGCCTGATATTTCAAATTTCAGTGTTTATGGTAGCTTCAGGAATCCATAAGTAGAATTCTGTGGTGAAACCATGCAAAAGGTTAAACTAGACATTTTCTATTGACACGATACAGTTGTTCTTTGATTAGTAGTAACTCTTTTTAGGTTTATGAATTGCAAAAATAAATATATATTGACCTAAGTGTCTCAGTCTAGTTTGTATTGTGCTTTGAAAATGACAAATATTGTTTACTATCTAAGTTGACTAACTGTATATGAATTTGCTATATTTAGATCTCAGAACATCATTAATTAGGATTCACTAAATTCAACCGAGTGGATTAGGTTGCCAATGAAAACAGACCTCTCAGGTAGATTTTGTAAATACCAGATCTTAGCTACAGGTGAAAAGCAGTCACAAAATTTTGAGCTTCTACATTGACTTGCCAAATGGTCTTGCAGAAATCTGCCACTGTGTTCCAGTCTTCCATAGACTTTTCCCTGCCGTAGATTAAATATTTTCTTATTCATACAGAAAAATCACATTTTGACCATGTGGAATAAATTTCTGATATTGTTATCAGTTTTCTGAAAACATGTCAGTGTTGGTGATATAGGCTAGGTAAAGCAAATAAATATATTATTCTCTCTAACTCCAGAGCCACCACAATAAAATAGGTATTGTCATTACGTACAAAGGATGAAAGTTCACTTGACATCTTGCATATGAAGACTTCATGTTACAGCAGATGAGAACTTCAGAGGAGGCCTGGTTAAGCTATTTCAAAGCAGATCAGAATTCTGAAAGCAGAGTTTCTTTTTTTCTCATTTGGTGCCAGTGTATTTCTTGGATCACATTGTGGTGAATTCCTAGTCAGTCTTCAGTGGAGTTATATTATTATATCAGCTGTAGATATGCCTTCTTTTTTCCTTAAAGCCGTTCAGGATGGCTTTTGAACTCATAGCTCTTCTAAACTAATGTTTTTCTAAGGGTAAAGCAATAACAAATTTCTCACTTTAACTGTGCTGGGGAGAGTTTATTTTTATTAATTCCATTAAAAGTAGGGCACACTTTCCAAAGTGTAGCTGCAGGATACTGGTGCCCATCTGCAAACACTGTCAAGCATGACAGAAATAAGGTGAGACATCTTCTTTGGAGGCTAGCATGCTGGACAATACTACAGGGGACTGTATGTCTGCAATAAGGAGCTGTTTGTGGTCCAACCCGCCAACCTTCTTCATTATTGTTGGTGTTTTTGCAGTAGATTTCTGCATGACTGAATCCTTCTAGACAATATACACGAAGTTATGCTTGCTGCTGTTCCTATGGCTTTAATAATACTTGACATATGCTGTGACTTTTGGATGCAATCAGGCAGTTCATGGGGAAATTAGAGTTTTTTATTGTTAGTATAGTTAGTTAATATCTCACTCAATAAGCTACCTGAAAAGTAAACACTGAAAACTTTCTTTAAGAATATAAAGAGAAGTCTTTCTATTTCAGGTCTTTAAAGTTTGATAAGAGTCTAAATGATGCTTTCTTAATGGGAAAAAGGAAAAAAAAAAAAAAAAGAATGCCTAATGCCTGTTCCCTTTGAGTATTGAGAACACAATATAAATATTTCTGTCAGGAACATTTACAGCATATTTCTTTCCTTTCTTCTACCCATTTTCTAGAGGGACATCGTAGAAGACGAAAAGTGAAACCACTCCGTTCTTGAAAATATAAAATAACTCTGCTGCCAATAAATGTATCAATATCAGCAGAGTAGGAATTTTAAAGTGAGGGGAAGGAAAGGCTCTTTTCACAGATGATGAATATGATGGTTTCAGATGGTTGTGGATTGACATCAGTGTTTGCTCCACAGTGTCATAAAGTGAACATTCTGAACACAAATGCTATCTAATATACATGAAAACCAATGTAATCAGTGTATGTATATTGCTTTGCCCCTACAGCAAGTGTAAAAAGGGCAAGTACTTAACAAGTCATAAAAGACGTTCTTCATATGTCTGACATTTTACAGGACATCTTTACAACTACCTCGAAAAAGGTTGGTTTTTTTGCATTGTTCTGTGCTCCTAAGTAACAAACCATAGGATGACAGGAAATGGCCTCAAGTTGTGCCAGGGGAGCTTTACAATGGATACTAGGAAAAAATTCTTCACAGAAAGAAGGCTATCAACCATTTGGAACAGGATTTTCAGGAAAGTGATTGAGTCACCATTCCTGGAGGTATTTAAAAGGCATGTACATGTCGTGCTTAGGTACTTGGTATAGTGGTGGTTTTGGCAATGTTAGGTTAATGGTTGGACTCAATGATCTTACAGGTTCCTTCCAATCAGGATAATTCTATGATTACATAATCCCCAAGTCTTACCCATCTTCTTATCACTCAATTTATTAAACTGATGAGTCTATGAGAGATAATACCACTTCCATAAAATTCCTTTTGCTGTAAAAAGCTCTAATAGGTTTTAGTACAAATAGTACATACAAATAGGTTTTAGTTTCCTCTTGCACATATATCTGCAGGCCATAGACATGCGTATTAATTCTCCTCTATTTTTTCAGTTTGTTCTCAGTTCCTGATTTTTCATGAAGGCTTTTTAGTATGTTACATTTAACTGTGACTTCCTGAAGATTTCCTGGAAGATCATCTTCCTGATTTGATATGGTATTAAAAAGTCAGCTGCACTTTAGTTGTGCAAAGTAAAAATTGCATATTCTCTTTTTTTCCTATTTATTTATTTATTTATTTTCTCAGATAGGGGAAGTTTAACCCCATCATCAAGTAGAAATCAGAGCTTCTGTACATTACATATGTCAGAAAGTGTTAGTCTGAGGACAGTATCATTGCATATCCTATGCAATTTATAACTGCTGCATGCCCTTGATTACATGTAAATAATATAAACATTTTTTCTTGAATTTATAGGACTTTGATGCTTCTTGAAAGGAAAATGATTGCAGTAAATAGTCCCTAACATGAAAAAGCAACAATCTCAAGATAATGTTCTATGGCAAAAAGAATAACATAATGTTCTATACCTTTGCTAGAAATCTGTTGGCAGATGGGCAGGATGTCTAAAATTGAGTGAAGATGCTGACATGAGAGTGATTTCTGCAGAAAATTTGGAAGCAGGGCTCTTGATAAGAAATTTTCATCTGGGATTTGGCTCATGCACAACAGCCCAGAAGTTGTTCCACATTATCTAAACTGTATTTGTGAGTTATATACAATCTTTTCCCACATCCATATGAGAGGACTTATTTGAGCTATAGACCAGCACTCAGAATGAAGATACTGAGAAAACTCACATTCCTCTATGAGGATCATAAAATGTGGAGGTTATGCCTTTTTCTGTTTCCCTTTTGATTTTGTGATGCCTGTGTAACAAGCATAAGAGAAAAAATTGCAGATGGCACAAGTGCCCCAGTTTCTCATTCTACCCATTCCATTTTGACATGAATAATTCTTGTATAGTGGAAATCTGACAGTAAGCCTGTGATGCATGCAAATATATGTGTCCAGGCTTAGCAAAACCAATGCACTCAGGTCCATGGCAGAGGCTGTTTATCCCCATTATAAATAATTGTAGTGACCATCTGGGAAGCTCATTATACAATCTGAATTTTCAGTGATGGAAAATCTCAACCTGACTGCTCCATATTTCTTAGATAAACATAAGATGGACTTTCATTTCTAGTCAATTGTCTTTCCATTGTGTTTCTCCACTATGAGAGGTCATAAGAATACCTTCTGAGGAAGAAAAAGATTCTGAAAAGAGATCCAATCACAGTCTACCTTTTTAAAGGAAAACTATTTATTTTTCCAGTATGTGGACACTGAAGGGAAAAATAAATGAGCAAAAAGCTGTGCAAGTCATGCTGCTGCCTACAGATTACCTGAAAGTACAGTTCTGTGAAATGTGACTGTCATTCTCCACAGGCTATAAACCTTTTAAGATAAGTAATGACTTAATTATATAAGTTTATGCTCAGATTTCACACAGTAGGGCAGTAGTTTTAGATGGACTTGAGATATCTTTGAGATGACACCATAGAATTGGTATATGCTTCTCCAGATATTCTTCATTTTTAATACCAGTGTTGGAGAATTTTTTTCCATTTCTTATTTCTAAATCAAATGTAATCTGTGAGAATGCCTGTTTCAAACTCTCAATGCTTTCTTAAATTCATGGGTTTTTTATAGCAGACAATGTAAAAGATTGGTAAGAAGTAATGGAAACCTGGTATTTTTCACACCTGAAAAGCCAGAATATATTCACAAAATGCCTTTTTCAAGACGGACTCTGACATAACAAATCAGAATTTTTCATGCTATAATCTATTTATTTGATGATGTACAGTAAAGTTCTCATGGACTTTCTTACAAAATTTCTTACAAATGATGCTATCGGCTTTACAGACCTCGATATAGGAATGCACTCAAAGACTTCTACTAGTCAAGGTTTCCAAAGAGAAATATCTTTCTGTATTTTAAACTTTGGGAAGAGGAAGTTATATCCAAGAAAGAAAATAACTGTCATGTTTCTAAATTTACAGAAACAGTGTTTGGCTATGTAAGAAAAACTTTGCTGCAGATGGCAAAAGAGTTCTGGGGAAGACCAGGAGAATCATACTTTTTACTATCACAAGTTGTCTGTTGTGCTATGACTGTGTTGTGGATGTGTAAGACATCCACAGATGTCTTAGAAGCCCAGCTCCTCTCAATCCATACATTTGTCAAGTTGTTGGTCTTCCTTCCCACTGTAACTGACTTGGCAAAAGGTGAAATCATGAATAATTGCCACCTTTGAGTTTTTCAGCATTTTCACTCCCAGCTGATACATACAAAAAGTTCAAACTCTATCAAGTACAGAAGGAAAAAAAAAAGTCATCTTGAGCTGGCTGTTCTACTAAAATACCCAATATGAATGATTGTGCAGGACTCTCACAAAAAATCCCCTCATTCTTCTTTGGTAATCAATTTTTCTTTCTTAAAAAGCTGGAGAACAAAAACACAGTAAGGAACACGAAATAAACCTAAGTTGTGAAATCCATTTCTTTCTTTCATTTCTTCAGTTGTTCATTACTATATACTGGACTGTAGCTCATGATGGACAGCCACTACATAAAACTGCATTAATCTGCATAAACCCTGGCTGGGTGTGTACTTGGAAGTATAAGCCCAAACTGTTCTGTTTAGGGATTGACTGACTTTAATTTTCACAAATACTTAGAACCGTCTCAAAGGCTATGAAATATCTTTTCTGCTATCTTGGCTAATGGAGCTCTGTCCTCCTCTTCAGTTGAATTGGGAAATACTATATACTTTCAAAGTGTATCCTACTTCTATTTTAAATTAGGAGCCGATTCTTATTTTAGCATGAAATTCTGTTCTGAACTGTCATGACAGCCACAGCAACCAAGGCAGAACTTTTTACTAGTATTGGTTTTTTTAGACTTGAGAATTCAAGAGGATTTTTGAGAATTGAGGGACAGACAGCTGAGAAATACTCAAAAATAATTTATTGGTGAGTGTATAAGTTCACTTATATCACTGAAAGATGTGGAGGTTTTTAATATGTTCAACGTCTGATGCATATATTAATATTAACTTTGAAGAAATCTAGTCTGAAAAGGAGCTGTCCATTATATACAAATGATATTCTGGAAGTCAATGCCTAGTTGAATTGCCTCCAATGGTAATATTCTTTTAATTAAAGCCAAAGCTATTCATCCATTTATCTCTTCCCATTTTTTTTAAAATACCTTCTATATCATGAATGTTTTGTCCTGCAGCATAACAAGCTTAGTTGAGAGGACTAAGACAAAAATATCATTGTCCAGTTGCAGACAGTGGGTATGGGAGAAGGCTTAGGCTAGAGAACATTAGTGCCAGATTGCTTAGTAAATGTCAAAAGTGAATGTATAATCAGAAGAAATCTGAAGAATTTACCTAAATCCTAGTAATCACTCAATTCAAGACAAAGATTCTTGGAACTGTAATTAGCAAATAATATTTATCTCTTATCCTCTCCTGCAAATATATGATGCAGTTATAGAGGACAAACTGATGTCAAATAACAATAATGAATCTAAACAGAGATCATTAGGTGAAAAGCACTCATAATAACTAAAAATAAAATGAATTAATTTTCAATAGAAGATCTGTTCCACTGGTGATATCTCAGTGACACTGACAGAGGTGAAATGGTCAAGTGTTGACTCTATTTTTTCATATTTTAAAGAGAAACCTTATTCATAAAAAAGTAATTGCTTTGTGTGCTGTTGTGCAGAACAACAGATTTCTTCAAGAAACCAGTAAAAGACTGTTACAGATGTTATGAATTGCACCTCCAAGCTCATCTAAAACTGAATGGAAAGGCCATTGATACTACTGTCAACTTCACCTCTTCTTTAACTGAACATATCTCACAGTTCCAGGACAAATTCATTCATTTTTTGTTATCTCTGCCTCTCCTGTCATCACTTCTTCCTGAGTCCAAGGAGAAAGATTTTTATTGGCAGGTGAGAGCATGTTATATAAATTCATCTCTAGTTGTCATAGCTGCAACTCAAGGATCTTCCTGCAGCAACCATGGATACTTATGGCTTATCCTTAGCACCCATTCTACACTCAGAGCCACAATTGAGTCATTCTGTAACCTGTATCATTTATGTACATCTTAGTATTTTCTTAGTATTTTCTCACATAAGTTTTCTATTAGTGTCATGACTTATGAGTCTTCCCATGACATTGCAGATCAGCAAGTACCTTTGTTCAACTTGTCTTGAGTTGCTTTGTACCACTGCCAGCAGCTTGGTATCACTTCTGAATCTTCTGCCTCTGTGAGCTGGCTAGGCAATTAAAGATATTTCTGCATTGCTTTGTATCAGATTTTCTGACATTTTTTTCAAACATAAAATAGTCTACCAGTCACATGGCTTTGTACCCTGTATGAGTTGTCTAGCAATTGGGAATTTTAGCTGAAGAAACTTCTGAGTTCAGGAGCTGGGTCTTGCAGAGAAGAGCAGGAAAATACATTTGGAGCCTTTTCCATTTCTGCTTTTTAACTCTGAAAATTTATATGTATTGCAGACAGCAATTGAGTCATCCTGACCTGTACAATAGATACACACAGAGCCACTTGCACACTGTCGTGGTTTCTGCCAAATTCACCAAAACCTGAGTGACAGATGTCCCCCCCCCCCCCCCCCTGTGGCGGGAGGGGGGGGGGGGGGGCAGAAAGNTCCTCCTTGAATGTCAGCCATCGAAGAAGGGCGAAGGAGGGCGAAAAAAGGGCGAAAAAGGGGCGAGAAGGAAGTTGACCTGTTGATCCTTCAGCTTTTATACGGGGCATGATGCTGATGGGATGGAATACCCCTGTTGGTCCGTTCTGGGTCACCTGTCCTGTCCGCTCCTCCTTGAAGGTGGGACCCTCCAACAGGCAAATGTTGAAAATTATCTGACCTTGGTTCTTCCAGCAATAAGTCTAAACAAGGGCCTCTCTGCATACCATCCCTTGGTATAATCAGGTCTTATCACTGTGAGACGGAACAGCTTTGAACAATGTGCTGTTAATTTAAGAGTTTAGCTAGTTAGAAGAGGCCCAGCTAAGAAAGTAAAACTGTAAAACAGAAAATTGGTTCGTTTTACCTCAAACCAGGACACACACTAACCCCTGGTGGGATGGGAGAGAGAATTGAAGAGTAAAAGTGAGGAAGTTCGTGGGTTGAGTTTAATAGGTAAAGCAAAAGCCCCATGCTCAAGCAAAGCAAAACAAGGAATTGATTCACTGCTCCCCATCAGCAGGGAGGTGTTCAGCCAGGTCCAGGAAAGCAGGGCTCCGTTGCATGTAACAGTTACTTGGAAAGACAAATGCTATGACTCTAAATAACCCCCTTCTTCCTCCTTCTTCATATGCTGAGTATGACACCATATGGCACAGAATATCCTTTTAGTCAGTTGGGTTCAGCTGTCCTGCCTGTGTCTACTCCCAACTTTTATACAGTCCCAGTTTACTTGCTGGTGGGGTAGTGTGAGGGGCAGAAAAGGCCTTAACTCTGTGTAAGCACTGCTCAGAAGCAATTAAAATATCCCTGTGTTTTCAACACTGTTTTCAGCAACAAACCCAAAACACAGCCCTCATAGTAGCTACTATGGAGAAAATTAACTCTATCCCACCCAAAACCAGCACATCTGCTAAACAGTGAGACGATTACCCCTAAAACCATGTGTTGTGGTTCTGACCTAATCAGAAAAGACAGATGATATCCCCCCTTCCCCCTTTAAGAAAAAGAGAGGAGAGGAAGGGATTAAAGAGGTTCAAGAGTTTAGAAAAAACTAAACTATTTTAATGAAAAAATAAATAATAATAATAATATAATAACTAATAAAAAGGAAATTTAGAAAAAAGGGGGAAAAAAAAGTATACAGTATATACAAAACCGTATCAAGCTCCCAGGATGACGACCACGTCACCAGCAGGCTTCAGGAAAAGTCCCAGACTGGACTTGGTGACCAACAGCTCAACAGATCTAGAGTCAGGAACACTCGGATCAGGATCAAAGACAGATGAACAGGCAGGGTCCTCCTTGGACGTCAGCCACCGAAGAAGGAGAGTTGACCCTTTGATCCCTCAGCTTTTATATGGGGCATGATGCGGATGGAATGGAATACCTCTGTTTTCAGTTTTGGGTCACCCGTCCTATCGTTTCCTCCTTGCAGGTAGGACCCCTTTATGCTTTTCCGCTTCCGACCCTCCAGTGGGGCAAATAACAAAATTACCTGACCTTGGTTGTTCTAGCAATAAGTATAAGCAAGGGCCTCACCACATAGCATTTCTTGATATAATCACTGCAAGATGAAACAGTTCTGAACAATGTGCTGTTAATTTCAGAGTTTAGTTAGTTAGAAGAGGCCCGGCTAAGAAAGTAAAACTGTAAGGCAGAAAATTAGTTCATTTTACCTCAAACCTGGACACCGTGAAAGACTGTAGACCTGGAAACTGGATTTGTGTGAACTGCTACAGAGAGTGAATGCAAAAGAGGAAAACCATGATCACTAATACCCTCCCAAATAAATCAACCCTCTAACTAAAGATACCGTCAATGTTGGAAGGTACTCCTATAGGAGATATAACTAGATATCAAACTTCTTTATTTAAATACATATTTTTTGTTGACAGACAGTAAGAAATGAAGCATTGCACAGAAGTTATCAGAAGCTCCTTTTCTATTTTATTGCACTGAAATTAGCCATCATTTTGTAGCTTTTCCTGTTTTGGGTAAACAAAGACCTGATAACCAGGTTAGGTGTTAAACAGAAAGAAGCACCAGTTATTTTCAAAGTCAGTAACTTGTTTCTACATCGTCAACTTTTTTAACATGTTGAGTGAGGTGTCATTAAAAATATGCTAGACTTGTTTTTTCTTTTACTTGTATTGGTTAGTAAAACAAGATATCTAATTTTTATTACCTGCATGTATTATTAATACATCTTTCCATCAGCTAACTAGGTTCTAGGACACTTCATGTTTTGGGACTTGCAAATCTCAGTGAGAACCCCACCAAATTTTTTCAACTTTTCCACAGTATGCAATCATAAACCCTTCTTAGTACTTAACAAAGTAAAATAATACCACCAGATTACCCAGAAATTAATTAGTTCACATTTGGAAACCTATCCCAAGTTCCAGATTTCTTCCATCTCTTCTTGCTGTCTCAGAGAATAAAACTCCTGATTCTTACTGTAGGCATCTCCTCATTACCTTCTTAACTGAGGGAGCAGAGTAGCTTTATGGAAATGGGGATCAGGAAGGGGATACTCACAATCAATCTCATACCTAAAGTTTGAAGATATACAGAACTCTGTCAATAAGTCTTCACTTATTCTTTTAATAAAAAATTAACTCAAAAATAATCCCACTTCTTTAAGAAGCTTTAATCCACTTCATTTAACTTGTACACCAGAAACGTAAACTCATGAAAGAGTTATTTTCCTGTTGTCTCAGCAGTTAGTTTAGAAATTTCAGGTGATCACATCTGAATACTCAGACATCATCCTTAGTTCAGCTACAGTTGTTAACATGGCATCAAAAGATGCAAGGAAGAGCAAAAAGACATTAAAATGCTGTGAGTTTAAAGACTCTTAGGGGCAAAGGATGTCACAGAAGTACCGATAATTAAATCATGGGTACTGAAATTCTATGAAATAACTCTCATAGCCAATTATTTCTGTGTACCAAATATCATTGTGTAAGCTTGGGTGCAAAAGTCTATTGCACAAGAAGAAAAAACTAATTTCTAAAGAAAATAGCTTTCTTGAAAGCCCTGCTTTTTCATAAGTATTTGTTTTCCACTTTTTATCACTGAGCACAGCATTCAAATGTGAGTAATTCAGCAAACAGGTAAATAGATTGATCTGAATATTCTGATTCATACCAGGCTTACACCCACATCCCCACAATTCAGTAGGCATTTTATAAGCACCTTCATAACAGACCACAAACAATAGTGAACAGGTAATTGAATTGCAGAAATAATTACAAGAGATGTGATATCACTCAAAGCAGGAATTTATGCAATTCCTAACTTATGTTATGAGGATTCAGTGTCTTCATCCAACAAATTCACATTTTCTTATTTCACTCTCTTAATCATCTGAATCTGCCATGCCCTGCTCCAAGGGGAAAGATACCTATAGCCCAAGTGCTGTTGAGATTTTATTGTTATGATGGCCATTGCTCATTTCTCTGGGGACACAAATACATTATTTGTTATAAGTTACATTTCTGCCCTGATATCCAATGTCTCAAGTCTGTAAGTGTATCAGTACAAACTTCATCATATTTACCCCTCTTAAAGCTATTTTATATTTTTTTATATATTTAATCAAGCTGTTACATAATAACTGTAAAAGTTATAAACAGGTACATTGGAAGAAAGTCCTCCAGTGTGAGCTTGCATCATTCAAACAAAAATAGAAACTGATTCTTTCATTGTGTGTTTACTTGGTGTTGATGCATTTTTTACCTATTTGGCTATTTCTACTTGATCCAGGCTGAATATCTGCCACATTCATAACTATTTTTTATTTCTTAGTATTTTAGGGGGTTCCCTAATGGCTCTGAGGACTGTTTTCATTAGAAGAGGAAGATAATAGATGAAGACATAATAACACCAAAGGTAGCATCAGAAAAATAAGAATCTGTTATTGTCCACTGCAATAAAGTTGTAATGTTTTTACGTGTCTTGCAGTCCATTTGATTTGGGTTCCATTCGGAACTATGATATTGATACTGGCGATAAATAACATATCATTAACAGTTTGTGCATGGATCATGAGCTCAAACCCTCGATGATCTGAGCCAGCAGAGGAACCAGAATGGAACTAGAGAAAACCTTTAGGTTGTTAGGCATGTGAGAGGTTACCACAAGACAGAAACCAGGACATCTACAGCCTATCCCTCATCATCTGTCATTTAGATAGCCATTCACCACCCTGTCTTTTGGCAAGAATATGAACACAATATTTATTAAGTACAGTTTAAAAACAATTTTTTTTTACAAACTTGGATTTGAAATCCGAAGACCTTTGTTCCTCAATCACTTTCACTGAGAATGCAGCTCCTTTTTTTTAATCCTTTCTCCCTCTAATAGTTAAGTAAAAGTTTATAGAATATAGAATCATAGAATGATTAGAGTTGGAAGGGACCTTAAAGATCATCGAGTTCCAACCCCCCTGCCATGGGCAGGGACACCTCCCACTAGAGCAGGTTGCTCAAAGCCCCCCCCGTCTAATCTGGCCTTAAACACCTCCAGGGATGGGGCATCCACAAGTTTCCTGGGCAACCTGTTCCAATGCCTTACCACCCTCACAGTAAATTTATGCAGAATATTTTTATAACTTTCAGCTCAGTTTCCACAAGTATTTTGAGTTTATAAACTTAGGATCATAGTTTCCAAACGCAACCAAAGATCATTTGGTTGAATAATCTCAGTCTCCAAGTTGGAGTACATTTTGTCAATAAAAATATCAAATTGGGATGCTAGTATCTACCCACTACTAACAAAGCAGATAATGAGACCAGAAAACCTCAGATTCATATTAAAGTCTAATAAACAACAAACAGTAAAACTTTTCTAGGTCACAAAAGGAACTATGAATTATTTGTTGTGTCCTTTGTTTTGACCCCTCCCCTACTCTTCCAAAGCAAGCTACTGAACAGAGTAAACCTGGTAGGAAAAACACAATACAGATTTTTGTTTCCTGAGTCTTTTCTTAGCTATTTTTACCTAGCGGATGCTTTTGTAGTTAAAAATATGCTTTACTTTTGTCTTATTTTAATGCACTTTAGCACCAAGGATTAATGCTCTTTTGATATGTTTGAATTAAAGACTTGTTCAGGTATATTCATCTTTGAACTTCAGCTAGCTTAATATAACTGTATAGAATTTTAAATGGTTTCAGCACTACATTGTTTCACTCTTCAAATATGTATTTAAGCAGATGCATAATTTAAGCATCTGTACTTTACGGCAGTAAACCAGCTTAGAACTTGTAGGCCTAATGGCTCTTATGTCTCTATGGAAGTAAAGACAGAGAATCCTGAGCACCTGCCTCTTCATTTAGGAATAAGTACAGAAAAAACAATTATAACACTGAAAGTTACAATGAGAGAGCCTGAATTTATCTCCCCCAAGTTCCTCACATCAGTTGCAACAAATGAGCCAAATGCATTCAAAAGTATAGGGTTTTTTCCCTCTTTTTTTTTTTTTTTTTTTCCCTATCCAGGAGCACTTGCAGGAATTTAGCAATATAAAAGCTTTACAGTGCAGCTGATCGCAGTTCTGCAACAACTCAGTAGAAGAGGTACATGACACAGAGTCCAGAACATCTAAAACTGCACCAGAAAAAAAGAGATAACAATAAAGTTCTTTCTATTTATTGTGCATATCTATTTTATCAGAAGCCAAATTTACATATTGCTTGACAACCTGAACAAGGAGATCAGATCTGCTAACAAACCCTGTTCCAAAGGGGGAAAAGGGTAATTGGCCAGGAGTTAGTAAGACTCATGAACAAGGCTTTAAAGTAGAATTAAAGGGGAAGGGGATGAAACCAGGCCCACTGCTAATGAGCCTAGAGGTAAAGGGTCAAGGATGGGGGTAAAATTGGTAGCCCAGCTCAAGCAAGTCTACACTAATGCATCTAGCATGGGCAACAAACAGGATGAGCTGAAAGCCATTGTGCAGCAGGACAGCTATGACATAATTGCCATCACAGAAATGTGGTAGGACAACTGTTATGACTGGAATACTGTGATGAATGGCTATAGGCTCTTCAGAAGGGATAGGCAAGGAAGGAGAGATGTGGCTCTACATGTTAGTTGTGGCTCTACATGTTAGAGAGTGTTTTGATTGTATAGAGATAGATTCCAGAAGTGATAAAGTTGAGTGTTTATGGGTAAGGATGAAGTGGGAGGCAAGTAAGGGAGATTTCATGCTGGGAATATGCTATAGACCACCCAAGCAGGATGAGGAGGCAGTTGAAGTATTCTGTAAGCAGCTGGCTGAAGTCTTTGGCCGTTCTTAGCAGTATCTGCAACGAGCGTGAGGTTCTCCCCAGGTCCAGGTAGGGGACGGTGCAGAGGGTGCACAGGAGGCTGGGACCCTCTTTTTGCCTCAGTTCCTCCTGAGGGAGGTGGAGGAAGCACAACATGTCCTTGGCCAGCTATTCCCTCATACATGTGCACTGCAGCTCTACCCGGAGGCTGGACTTCCTTGCCCGCCTGTCCTCCGTGGTGGCGCCCATCTCTAGGTGGAAGGCATGGCCATGAGGGGGCGTGAGAGGCATGAGGAAACGGTAGGTGGCATCCTCCTCACAGGAATTCCAACCTTGTAAGGTGCTGCTCACCTCAACAAGTGGCCTCATTCGTGGCATGAAACTGTTCCTTGAGAGTTTCTGGCAGATAACCAGGAGCTCATCCACCATCTGCTCCACCATCCTGAAGATTTCAGAGAGGTCCAGGCAGCACTGGGACGTAATCTTGCGCCCATCCAGGGCAACTCCAAATTTGACTTTGGGCTCTTCCCTATTCTCCTTGTCCATGGTGGTGCCCTCCTTGCTGCTGCTGGCTGGCTGGTGGCTCCTTTTCCTGAGCCCAAAGATCAGGAAAAGGATGGCGGCAGTGGCCAGGAACTGCCATTGCTGGAAGGCAGGGACTAGTGGGGCTGCCCAGGCAAAGGCACCCTGCTCCAGCCCCTGCAGCAGTGGAGTGACCTGCTCTCACAGGAGCCTCTCTCCCCATACCATGCTCTTTCGCATGGCCTTGCCCAACTCAGCACCAACAACCTCCATGAGGAGGCTATGCACGAGCAAGGTGAGCATCAGCCTTGTGAGAGCCATGGCTTGCAGGAGAAGGAAGAGAAGGGTCTCAGTGGAGCTGGGAGGTGACTATGGGGTGAGCAGGACCTGGAGAACCTGCCTTGGCCTGCCTGAGCTGGCTGTTGCAGTGCCTAATCACTTTTTCAGTCAAGTAATTCTTCCTAATATCTAAACCTCCCCTGCAGCAACTTCAGACCATTTCTTCTGGTCCTGTCATTATTCTTTTGGGAGAAGAGACCAACACTGACCTTTCTACAGCTTCCTTTAGTTAGCTGTAGAGAGTAATGACATCTCCCCTCAGCTGCTTCTTCTCCAAACTAAACTGCCCACTTCGCTCAGCCTCTCTTTATGTTACTTTTTCTCTAGATCCTTCACCAGCTTTGTGGCTCTCCTCTGGACATGCTTCAGCACTTCAAGGTTCTTCTTGTAGTGACGGATCCAGAATTGAACACAGTACTCAAGGTGAGGCCTCACCAATGCCAAGTACAGAGGCACCATTACTTCCCTACCCTTTCTGGCCACACTATTCCTGACACAAGCCAGGATGTTCTTGGCCTTCTTGGTCACCTGGGCATACTGCTGGCTCACATTAAGCCAGCTGTCCACCAACACTCCCAGGTCATTTCCTGCTGGGCAGCCCTCCAGCCACTCTTCCCCAAGCCTGTAGCAC
>VZRU01002603.1:264253-305898 GCA_013398155.1 Pedionomus torquatus
TTAATCTGTTTTTGTTTTTTTTTTTTTTTTTTTTTTTTTTTTTTTTTTTTTTTATAAAACATAAAATTGCATACATTTATTCTTTTAATTAGATTATCAAGGCAAACTTTTATCCACTGTGATTGTGTAAATCCACGTTAGTGGCAGGGTACACTTCAGGCTTACAAAACTAGAATCCCATTAAAAGCAAGATTTGTGATGGTACTGCGAGGGATAAGAGATTTTCAGGAGTCCTCCACACAGACACATATGCTCACTAAGTAGGTTAGGGAAAGGTATAACTTAATAAACCTTTAATTCTTTTTAGAGTATCCAAGAGAGATTTCCAGCTGTTTAACTTGGGAACTGGTAGAATCACCACCCCAGAGGTATTTAAAACATACGTAGACGTGGTGCTTAAGGACATCATTTAGTCATGGTTTTGTTACTGTTAGGTTGATGGTTGGACTCTGATCATAAAGGTCCTTTTGAACCTAGACAATTCTATGATTCACTGTTACTGTATGCATATCATGCTCTCTTAAATAGGTATGGCTGAGTGCCAGGATGGTAGTTTGACCATTTCTCTTTTGCTTGTTAGAATGCTACCCAATGAGGGAACATCTGGAGGAAGGCTGAGCCTGCCTCTTCCCAGAAAGAACTGGAGAATGTTTATGCAGTGCAGAGGTGGGTACATGAACAGAAAGATATACATAACCTATAGCACAGCAGAGATCAGAAAATGTGAGAAAGGTAGAACTGACACAGAATCAGGCCTTGTGTAATAGAAAATAATGTTTGCTACTGACTAGGAATGAATTATATTGCAATTCAAGATTCCATTGAAAAGAGTTTGGACTAAGACCAAGCTTAAATGAAAAAAAAAATTGCACCTGCAAAGACAGAATGCACAGGCAGAATTTTTATTTTTGTTTGTGGCAGAATGCTCTCCCTCTTCTTCCTCTCCTTCCCCCCCCAGTCCATGCTCAGGCCTTGGACATAAGAACATCAGGTGCAATAAACTGTACCCAGGCTTTGGGGGATGTCTGGTAACATAGCCAAAGCACCATTAGGAGTGGGGACCTAGATACTTTGTTTCCATGAGAATATGTCTACAGGTCAATTATCTTACTGTATAAATAGTGGACAGCCCAAGAGCCCTTTGAGCTCTCAGGTATGGCATCTGGCTGCATGCCAGGATCTCCCCTTTTGTAAAGATGCTCTCTTGAGGTCACTCGTTGAGGTTGAGAGATTCCTTGCTGCAACAGATTCTCAGCAAGTGACTAATAGCATGCTAGAACTTTGAAATCTTAGCAAAGCAATAGAAAGGACTGATTGTGCATATATATAATCCTTTAGACATAAACCGTTGACCAAGTCTGGGACTAGGATTTGATCCAGCTGCACCTAGACTCCTCTCTGAGAAGGAGTTTAGAAAGCAAGGGGGTCCTTTCTGAACCTCATGACTCAACAGGAGGGTCTCCCTGACAGTTTGTCTGACCCTGTCCTCTGTGCAGTAAATACACAAGTGTACCTTGGTAGCAGTCCTCGTAAAATACTGTTGCATTTACTACTAATTTGTTAAATCTCTGTTTCACCTTAGTAAACACTTTATTACTTCTCTCTTACAAGTGAAGTCAATCACTCTGCCTGTGACACTGTTCTGCTTCTTCTTGAGGTTTTTCCACCTGAGAAAGTCTTATACTTGTTTTTAGATCTCAAAATCTACTTGTGAAGATTTATGTCCTTTTGAGAAGAATGATTGTAGTCAGACTTCCTTCAAAATCCTGTCAGTTCTAGAATCCAGTTGAATGGAACAGAATATTTCAGTTGGAAGAGACCTACAATGATCATCTAGCCCAACTGCCTGACCACTTCAGGGATCACCAAAATCTAAAGCATATTATGAAGCGCATGGTCAAATTGCCCTCTTAAACACTGACAGGCTTGGGGAATTGATCATCTCTAGTAAGCCCTTTACAGTGCTTTACCACCCTCTAGGTAAAGAAATGCTTCCTAATGTCCAATCTAAACCTGCCCTGGAGCAGCTTTGAAACATTATGTATCCCGTTACTGGATACCTCAGAACCTCCTTCTCCAGTTCCCCTCCCCAGGAAGCTGCAGAGAACATTGAGGTAGCCTCTCAGCATCCTTTTCTCCAAACTAGACAAACCCAAAGTCCTCAGCTGCTCCTCATAGGACATTCCTTGCAGCTCTTTTTTCAGCTTCGTTGCCCTGCTCTGGATGCATTTGAACCTTAGCATCATTCCTAAATTGTGCGGCCCAGAACTGCACACAGTACTCAAAATGAGGCTGAACCACTGCTTAACACAGTGGGATAATCACCTCTTTTAAACTTCTGTTTATGCTGTGTTTGATGCACCTCAGGATGTAATTTGTCCTCTTGGCTGCCAGGACACACTAATGACTCATACTGAACCCGCTGTGAACCATCATCCCAGAACCCTTTCTGCAGGGCTGCTCCCCAGCCACTCTTTTCCAATTTATATTGTTTCCATTGTTACTCCATAGCAGTATGTATGACATTTTTGCATTATAGATTCACTATAACTGATATATATCTTAATTTTGCTAAAAAAAATTGGACACACTGCAGCTGTGCAGGAGAAATCTGACTCAGAAATTGGTCAGGTAAAAGAACACTTGATTTCATAACATCTATTCAATTACTGTTCTTCCCAGGGACAAAATTGCGCTGCTTCATAGATATCACATTGGGGTTTTTTCCCTTTTACTATCATGGCATTATCTTGGGCAGTTAATTATCCCTCTAATTGTTAATGTCTTCTTTCCTAAGGTTATGAATGTTCTGGAATCATATTGAATACTGAAGAAAAGAAGAATCTGAACATTTTTTTTCTCCCAGGAAACACAAGCTTATAGAGGAAGTCCATCACAAGCAAGATAAATGCTTATTTTATCTCTCTTTCTAGGAGCTCTAGGAGCCAAAGTGAAGAACATGAAAGTAAGGACAATTAATCTGTCCTTAGGAGTAAAATCAGTGGATCCAGCTGAAGAACTAATGTATCTTGTTTTCTTTCCCTGACTATTGTACGAAAGACATATAATTTAAGAAAACAACCAAACACAAATGTTCACTACACATCTCTGTGACTATCCCATTCATGTTGCTTGTATTTCTGAAACCTTAAAAATAACTCAGTAGAAACATATGGACCATTCACAAGGCCAGTTGAGAGTTTAAAAGGCAATCACAGTAGCACACTTTGTCAATCTATATCTTTAAAGATCAACAAATTAAATCCAGACTAGTAGAAGAATTATTCAGATGTTCTTGACATGATGATGTAGTCGATTTGATTAATGGTGTGACTGAAGATGCTAAAAGGCTTCTAAAGGTTCGGCTTTGTTCTGGCTGGAGATAACATGTGACAGCAAGTCTTATATGCTACTAATCTGTATCATAAGAAAGAAATAATGCTCTCAGGAGTTGCTCATATTTGACCTTTTTCTCATATCGCAGTCATTCAAATACTGATACTTAAGTTATCAGTCTGAAATACCTTCAGGAAAATGTTCTTGAACCAAATGGAGTAGCACATCCCTCCCAGAGGATCTCCTCTATACACCTGCTATACTAAATTCATATTTCTAAGGTATATCGCCCAAAGAAGCAGGAGCACATTTGTTTTAACTAAAACAAACTAAAACTACAGCAGAATTCTTATCCAGAAGGAATATTAGCACCTTTAGTTTACTTCTGTGCCCTGGTCATGTATTTTTCTTCTGTCTTTTTGTTTTGGACAATGTAAGATAACATGCATGTTTTTTCTCCTGGTGTCTAGCAGCTATAAATGAAATTCAGATGTTTTACTAGTTTGCTTGGGTTTTTTGTTTGTTTGTTTGGTTTTGGGTTTTTTTTTTTTTTTGTTTTTGTTTTTTTTTTTTTTTACATTTGCAGAAGACTGTGACTCCTTATTGGTATATTTTCCTAAAAGGAATAACAGTCATACCCATCTCAACTTCTAACCTTGGTGTTTGACTGCGACCACACAAAACCTCATTTAGCCATCAGCATAGCACTTCTTTCTGAAAACCATTAGAATCTGTGGTAATTCTTTTGTTCATTGTTAGAATGTTCATCTCTGTACTCTTTGAACATATCTAATGATTAGTGTTAGAAATAAATTGAGTCTTTACTGTTCTTATTAAAACAGCTAAAAGGAAGAGATGAGATAGTAACTGCTGTTGTTGTATCAGAACGATACTCAGGTCACCTCTCTAAAATATTTTGATCCAAAAAAAAAGAGAGAAGATGACAGTTCCTTCTTCCACAATAACAAGGTCTTACTACTTAAGTTTTAGGAACTTTGGGAAGGCTGGAAATGCAGTAGTCTGCCTGAAAGTATGTTTCCCTATTCTTCCTAATTTCAAAAAGAAGCTGGATGGTAAAACATATCCATGATTTGAAATAGGGATACCTGGACAACTTTGAGTAATGAAGCCAGATCACTGAAGAACATGAAACACCTCACCTGGATCCATAAGAGAAATCACAGCACAAATGAAAAGTGGTGACTTCCAACATTTATATTCAACTATTCATTGCCTACTCATTTAAGAGAGTTTTCACTTTAGGGAATGTATAGTGAACATCACCAATCTTGCACATTCAAGGAAATTGCAGTTTCCACTGTGTACGCAGTCTGCTCTATGAGTTCTTTGGGAAGTGAGTGAGATATAGTTCACCATCCCAAGTATTAATATTCTATAATTTCTGTGTCTATGAGGTGAGTTGGCATTACACAAAGTTCTTTTCCACTTCTCTTCAAGATATTTCCTATTGCAGCTGTTTTGCTTGTAAAACTTGCAATATCATTCATACACAATGTAGTTTGTCTTCCTGACTACAAAAATAGCTGTATTTATATTTTCATTTGTTTCAAAATTAAAGGAGATGAAAACCAATTGTAATCATACCATAAGACATATACAAAAATAAGATCTATAGATGTACATTAATTTGTTACATGTTTCACTTTCAGAAAGTGGTATTTGAACATGGAGAAATTTATATACTACCTAAATTAGGGCACCTATGCTACATCCTTAGAGGTTTCATTGGAATAACTTTGTGTAATCCAAGTAGAAGTGCCAGAATTAATGTTATTCTTATGAAATATGGTGCAAGGGGACTTAAAATAAAACCTAATAACTCCTTAACTCCCCTAGATAAAGTGAGAAAAAATATCTTTATGGATGATGATTAAATGAAAGGCATACTTTTGAATTCAAACCAGTATAATGTTATATTGCTCATTAAAGTGAACTGCTGTTTTCCCTTCCTTTTTATGACAGAATTGAAGAGAAAAGCACTGGAAAAGTACCAATCTTATAGGATGACAGAGTATAGTATGATTCTTTGTGGGTGGCAATTTGCAGAACTAAGTCCTGAGTTCATAGATGTAGAGGGAGTGGGATTTATTTAATCTGATTTTAGACATCCAGAATATGTCTACAAGTAAGCCAGTGATTTCTATAGTCAATGGAGAGAAATAGATACTTTATGGAAATAACTTTAGGGTGTTTTTACTCTTTAGGAAGATACTCCCCATTTTAGAAATTAAGTCTGCTTTCAAAGAAATTGCCTTCAGTACAGACAAACTCACAACGTCTGTTTTCTGGGGTCAGTATCCCTATTTCATTCTGAGGAGGCTAATAGAACAGATGAACTTCAAGCCCTTTACTGAGAAAGGCTAACAAAGTTATACCAATTGGTCAGGGTCTTATCCGGTAAAATTCTGAATATCTTCAAGGATAGAAATTCCACAGTCTGTTGGAATAATTTAACCCTTAACCAGTATTGCAGCAAAGACTTTTTCCTCGTAAGTCCAGCTAGAATTTTCCCTCTTCTAATTTTTCTGTTGCCTGAGTTTTTAGATTGTGGTGTCTCCTCAGTACCAAGTCTTCATCATACTTGTCCTGTTCTACTTCTAGGACAGGATGTCTGTTCAACAATATAGGCCTCATTTCAAGACATATCCAGGATTCTCATTTGGTGCAATCAGAATCCATTCATCTATTTCCCTGTGGGTAAATAGATCCTTTGGGAACTTGATAGCTTTTCTCTTACCATCACTGTGAACTGTGAAGGCTTTCTCTCTTTGTGCAGTTTTGCAGTTTTTTTCCAAGTGGATACCCAGCTATATGAGGACTATCTGTGATGTACCAAGTATGTCTATGCACCTAGCTATTCTACATTCCAACATAGTACAGCCAATGTTAGTAGGAACATTAATATATTTTATATTCCAGACATTTGTTTTGAACACTTCTATTCAGACTTGTATCAGTTCTTGGGCAGCTGCAAAGTTCAGATAGTATCTGACTCACAGGAGCAATGGTAAAGAATCTGAATGCATTGTTTGGTTATACATCAGCAAGAAGAAGAGTATAGAGAAAGCTGCAACATCCTTTTTAAACTTACTTTGGTCAGAACTGTGAAAGCTTGGAACACTTCCTTGAAAGTCCAAACAATTCTCTCTCCTCCTGTTCTCCCCCCTCATTTTATTACTCACCAGTGCTAATTCATAAGAAAGATATTTAAATGGACAGAAAATAAGTATAAATCAAGTAATGTACGGGTACTTCTGCTTTGAAGATTCACTGTGTTCTTGTCTGTCGTCTTTCAAGCTTTTTTCTGGAATCAGATGGCATTAAAAGTTTACAAATGACATTTCTGTTAGAGATGAGCACCAGCTGTGTAGTTTGGACACGGATTTCATGCCACAAAGATGTTCAAATCTGTGGGTTTAGCTTTCTTGTCTATCATTGCTCTAAAATTAGATATGTATTTTAGAGATGCCTCTCTAAAGCATGTTTTCTCTTTTGTAAATTTAATCCTATTTTTGTCCCCCTACACCTCCCTCATTCTGTATAATTAACTGTATTTTAATTTAGCTGTATGATGCATTCTGTTCTTAACAGGGACCATCATTTATTATAGTCATTTTCTGCAGTGTCTGTAAATTCAATAATTATTCTCACTAAGCTTTCCAAAAGGAAAGAGTCAAGTCAGTTTTTGTTCAGCAATGCACACATTCTGAGTAATTCAGTGGTGTCCAAATAATTATCTCTCTTTGGAGTTATGAGGCAGTAGAATAATAGTGAAAAGCAACCGTGAACTTCTTTTCCCAGAAAGGCATTACACATAAAGATGCAGTCTAAAATCTTATATTGTTCATAGTTCTCACAAGCAAAGTAGGCTTGGCATGCAACAACAAAGGAGGAGATTGCTAACTCAGGCTCCCAACACTTTGGAAAAACTTTTTTGTTGTATATTGAGACCTGACAGTAACTTCTGACTAAATCAGAACGTTAGCTTCTGCTTTTTGAACTGAATTTTTACTGGAAGTGCCACAGTCTAGATAAGAAGCCATAATTCATAACCAACAGTTCTTTCTAAATTTGATAAAATTTAGTTCAGGGTTGATCATGTGTTTCTTAACTTTCCTGGTTTTGGTACAAGCACCTTCATGCATGAGTAATTCTAGCCAATTTTTTTTTAACTGACTTGTTTATAAAAATTTACACGTCACTTTTTTTTTGTGCAAGGAAAGAAAAATTTTGGTGTGCTTTTCATTTGTTTGTTTTGGTTTTATTTCTCTGTCTTATTAATAGGCAGTATTACTATTAAAATAATTTTAACATAAGGTAGGGATGTAGTAATTGCAACCTGTGGCTCTCAGGTTACACATGACTTCAGATTTCATTTCCCACTGCTTGTGGTAACAAAAGGTTTACTACAGCAAAAAAGCCCATGTGTTTCAAATATGAATGAAATGAAAATAAGAAATGTGATTCAAATATGAATGAAATGAAATTAAGAAATGAATTAAGAATACTAGACTCTGTTTAGGACTGTGAAGGTGGATTATATGACACAAACTTAGCACAGTTATTTAGTGATAGAACTGCATTCTGGAAGTATCCATCTATTCATTTTTTCTTAAGCACTCTTCCTTTCATCCCAGAATGGCTTCACTATGTTTGGCTCAGCTGGGAAATGACATCTTGGCAAGAAATCTGACCTTGTTGTTTTGTATATCTATGTTCGACAGGATAGCAGTTCAGTAATTAATGCCATAACTCCTGATCAACTACTTTTTTTCAAGTTTTTGAAAAATCAAAACAATAGTACTTTCTAGCTCTGCTATTCCATATCTCAGGAGACTACTTCAGTGATCTAGAAGACTAGGTATAATCTGGCATACCTACATTCCTGGAAGAGTCTATGTGAAAAATATTGTGGTGGAGAGGATAAGTCAGTAAGATTCCTGTGTTCCAAACAGACAGAAATTTCTGTACTTCACAAAAACAAAGCTAAACTCCTCTCACCTTGGTATTAAACAGTTCAAAGCTGATAGATGGAGGTAAACAAGTATCTCAGATGATAAGGACACATTTCCAGCTTATGCATACTAATATCAGTCTTTTTTGCCCTTCAAACATTACAGAGCTCATACTAGGATAATGTATTAACACAATCACAATATGCTTTCAGTCTCATCTTTGGTGACTGGAGGCATAATATTTTCACTGGTTTCCTGAACTTTGACTAGGTTGAATAGTTCCACTTTGAATATGAGAAGAACGTGTTCTCTGAAGATTGAAATTTGCTTATGACACTTGGACCAAGAAAATGAAGTGTTTTATTAACCAGAAACGTTTTGAAGTAATGTGCTTCACTTGCATAAGCCCTTATGCTGCCCTGAAGACAGAAGGTGATGTAACATGATGTCAAACGTATCTGTTGACTACCTTGGGGCATCAGAACTTAGTTGGAGTCCAAATTTACATATAGGATTAGTATCAAACCTTTATTCCTAAAGCAATATTTTCATGGTCCTCACCATGAATCCTAGAGTTAGAACTTGGTGGAATATCTACATATAGAGAATTATTAGGAATCCACTGAAGAACTCAAACTGACGCCTGGCTGTGTCGAACAAGTGCCAGTCTGCTTCTAGTACAGATGCGTACTTCGCACCTGGGTTTAACAATCTGTGAGGACACTTGATCATACAATGCAATGGTCTTTTCTGGCCTTAGTCTTTTAAAAAAAGTATGAGAAAGCTGCAAACCTTAAAAACCCTAATCTTTCTGGTGAATTATTTTTCCTTCTCATATTAGATCCCATCTATTGTTTGTTCATTCATGTGATTTAAGCTAACATGATTGCATGGAAGGTTTTAAAAAGTATTTTTTTAGCCTGGAAGGATGTGACACTATTCATGAGTCAAAGTAGGTTACATTTAATTGTCACTGAGCCTGTGATTTATTTGGCAGGATTACTGGATTTTACTGATTTATCTGTTTATTTTGTTGCTGTCATACAATGCCCTTTACTTAGTGATGGACTAATACATTTGGTTTCTCTTCATTAGTAAGTAGCTTCAAACTCTCTCAATTTGCTTAAGCCATATGCCTTCCAGGGGCTTTGGCCATTTATCTAAGATAAGAGGCATGACACACAATGTGCTATGTGCATTTTACCTTGTGCCATTCCATTTATATCAAGCATAATGGAGACCTTTTCTTTTTCTTCTTATTTTATAATTAGCACTATTAATTTTTGTGTATACGTTGCTGCTGCAAGTCTACTGACTGCTACCAATGAATAGACACTGCTTGCAAGCAATGCGGGAGTGAGGAGTTATTTTAACTTTTTACTGATCAATTTGAATTTTATGACAGCAGACTTTTGGTGTGTATTTTAAAATAAGCAAACAAATAACCCAGCTTTTCCAAAATTAAATGCTTTGAAAATAGGAAGCTACAGATCTTTCTGGAAAATCCTGGTGGATTTAGTAAGGATAAAACAAGAAACTTTTACAGAACTGTAAAACAACATAAATCATAGAAATAAAAACATCCAGTTCCATAGAAATGCTTCTAAAAACCCTATAGAATTTAATAGAAAATCAAAGTCTTTCTAAAATTGCTTTTTAAACCATCCTATAAATTGTTAAAATGAGGATATCATTCTCCATTAAACTCCTTAAGGAGGCTCTGAGAGTCTCTAATTCTTTAATCAGTTTGAAAAGGGTAATCCCAATTCTGCAGTCTTTCTCACATGGTTAGATTCATTGACATCAGTGGATTTGTTCAGAAAATGCAAAGCTGGTGCCATACATCTTATCACATTATAGGAAAGTTATGTAATATAAACCACCATTATCTTACTTTATAATGCAAATCATTCATACAGCAGATTATAATATTGCTAGGCTAGAATCTATAGATTGATTTTGGCTTCCAACACAACCCTGGACCATTGAGTTAATGTCCAGAACTAAGGAAATAGGTTTTGTCCTGGTTTGAGGTTAAATGAACTAATTTTCTGTTTTACAATTTTGCTTTCTTAGCTAGGTCTTGTCTAACTAACTAAACTCTGAAATTAACAGCAGATTGTTCAGAGCTGTTTTGTCTTGCAGTGATAAAACCTGATTATACCAGGGAACGGTATGCAGAGAGGCCCTTGCTTATACTTATTGCTAGAGCAACCAAGGTCAGGGAATTTTCATCATTTGCCCCATTGGAGGGTTGGAAGCAGAAAAGCGTTAAAGGTGTCCCACCTGCAAGGTGGGACAGACAGGACAGGTGATCCAAAACTGACCAACAGGGGTATTCCATCCCATCCACATCATGCCCCTTGTAAAAGCTGAGGGATCAAAGGGTCAACTCTCCTTCTTCGGTGGCTGACGTCCAAGGAGGACCCTGCCTGTTCATCTGCCTTTGATCCCGATTCGAGCGTTCCTGACTCCAGATCTGGAATCCAGATGTTGAGCTGTTGATTACCAAGTCCAGCCTGGGACATTTCCTGAAGCCTGCTGGTATCATGGTCGTCATCCTGGGAGCTTGACATGGTTTTGTATATACTGTAAACTTTTTTTTCCACTTTTTCCCAATTTTTCTTTTTATTATTTATTATATTATTGTTTATATTTTCATTAAAGTAGTTTAGGTTTTTTTTCTAAACTCTTGAATCTCTTTTATTTTTTCCTCTCCTCTCTTCTTCCCAAAGGGGTGTGTGTGTGTGTACATCTGTCAATCTGGTTTTGGTGAATTTGACTGAAACCACAACAGGTTTAAAGCTGACCAAGTTACTTCTCTGGTGGAACAAAAAAATAGTCTCAGGAAGAAGTATGTCACCCTGTGAACACCTCCATGTGTCCCCTTGTTCTCTAAACTGCTGGGTGTACTTATTCTTGTGGACTTTGAAGTGCTACAGAGGGAGCCCTGCAGCCGAGGACTGAGGTTCTTCTTGTTCATATGTAATTGTCTAAAAGGGGCATTGTTGATTTAAGCTGGTTTTCTTAGTGCCCTCTGTGATAAAAAGTAGGTGAAGATATGAGAAAGAGCTCAGTGTGATAATTCATGACATTTTTTTATTCTTCCTAACAATAGTTGTCCATGTCAAATTTCAAAAAGTCTGTCTCTTCAGGAAAAGCTGAGTCATCTTCTGAAAGTTCTTCTCTGGAACAGCAAGACCATTTTGAGCAAAGAGGTATAACTGCAGTTTACATCTATATTCTGGAAAAATGTTAGGAAATGCTAACTAGACTTGTATCACAGTCATGTTTGAGAGTTTATCAGGTGGAGTCTGAACATCCAATAGAAGAGGTATTCCTCCAAAGAAGACCTTCTCTCACCCCATGCCAGTGTGAATGATTGTTGGATTAGAGTACTAACTCATGCCAACAGGTAAAGGCAGGCACAGCCATAATCTTTCCTTTTTTATAATGATGAGAGTAGATGATCCTTACTATTCAAGATCTATGATAAAATCATGAACTACATCAAAGGAGAAACAGAGAGGTTGTGCATTTCTCCAGTACTAAATTCTAGCCTGTGGCCCTTGCTGCTTCTGACTACTGTGACATTCACTATTGAAATTTTACTGTAGAGTTCTTAATAGGCAATCAAAAGGTGATCTTAGATTTGATTTTCATTTTAGCCTATGCTTAATTTTGAATCTGAGCAGTACATAGTAGTGATCTCATTTGCTCAACACATGACAGATACCTCGACTGCATTTCCTGAGACCAAGATCTTCATGCCTTCTCATTTGTATCTTTTTTGTAAAGATGTTTTTTATTCCCCCCAAAATCTGAACCCAAATCCTTTATGCTTCAGGGCTTAATTGCAGTTACTTTGACTTCTTCTTTTGAAGGGAAGCTTAACAGAGATAGTACTTGTGTTTTCTTCCCAGACAAATGACTGCTGTAACACAATTTTCATACACCCCACATGAGATTTTTAAAGCACTTGTATACCAGCTCTGTCTCTTGCTATTTTTTTTTTTTGGGGGGGTCAAAATAGTACTCCTGCAAACCTTCTGTTTTACAGAAGGTAAAAAAAATACAACAGGTGTACCCATCAATTTCTGTGTTCTTGCACAAAGAACAGAAAGGGCTTTGAGATTACAATGTAATTTCAGGCTCAGAAAAGGGAATTAGTTTCATCCAGGAGGAAAGGGAAGAAAAAATGGAAAAGAAAAAGAAGTGCTGTTGAAATGCTTTCTTTCTGTCACTCTTGACTTTAGCTACTTCTCCCTCTTTGGGCTTGATTCCTTGTTAAAGTATAGAATGTATGTAAAATTGAAATGGTGAGAACACAAGTTGTTTACCTGAAATAAATGGCATTTAAAAGGCAGCTGTCATCTTTCTTCCATTTTATCTTCCTGCCTTCGTACATTATTTTGAACCCCAGGATAAATCAGATAGAAGAAATAATACATTAGAAATAGATTTATATTAGTGGTGATTCTAATGATAGTAACTGGTGTTAAACAAAGGTATTCTGAAATATTACCAAGGAATGGGTACATTTTCAAAAGCAATCAAGTTGTTACTTTGACTACTGTTATTGATCCTGTGCATGCTCTCAGGCTGTTCCAATTGTGAAGGAAAACACTAATTTAAGCCACTTTAGCAAACAGACCCAGATTTTTATTTATTTATTTATTTATTTCCTTCATTGAGGGTTGTATTCATTAAGCTAGGAATATATAAAATATGATGGAGGAACTTCACAATTGCTAGCAAGGGTCCATCTGAAATGTCATTGTGCCTGGCTATGGGATCAAATATGCATCACTGCAGTCAGTGTGCTGTATTCTGCCTGTACTGCAATGTTACTGTCAACCCTCAATAGTTACTGTATGTTTGCATTTGGGGTTAACACCCAATAGGGAGTTCAGCCCCACATAGCTGCTCCCACAATTGCCCGTTGTGGGATGGGGGAGAGAGTCAGAAGAATAAAAGCACAAAAGACCATGGGTTGAGATAAAGGCAGTTTAATAAGTAAAACAAAGCTGCATGCATAAGCAAAGCAAAAGATGGAATTCATTGACCAAATCTCATTGGTAGGCAGGTGTTTAGTTTTCTGTTCCAGGAGAGTAGGGCTTTATCCTATGTGATGGTTACTTGGGAAGATGCCATCACTCTGAATATCTCCCCATTCCTTCTTCCCTCAGTTTTTATTGCTGAGCACAAGGTAACATGATCAGTTGGGGCCAGCTGTCTCAGCTGTGTCCCCTCCCAGCCTTCTGTGCATCCCCAGCCTACTTGCTGGCAGGGCAACGTAAGAAGCAGAAAATGCCTTAGCTAAGTAAGAGCTACTTAGCAGTAGCTAAAACATCACCTAAATAAACATCAACACTGATTTGGTCACAAAGCCAAACTATAAGCACCATAGGAGCTACTCTGAAGAAAACTGTCCCAGACAAAATCAGTACAGCTTGAATGTCATCAGGCAATAAATGGTTAAGAATCCTCCTTTCAGCTCATGGAAATATTTGGGAACCAGTATTTAAAAATTATGATATCTCTACTGAACAGCAATTTCTGAGAACTTTCAATGTGCAGCAGCCAAAAAAAAGATTAAAAAACCCCACTTTACTCAAACTGTTTCATTCATATGAAAGACAATACCATAGATAGAAATTTCTTCCAAATCTTTCTTCTTTATTCAAACATATTTCCATGTTTATACTTTAATTTAAGGAAATCAAAATAAAACTTTGCTAGAACTACTGTTTTACAGACTAAACTGACTCTTTATTCTTTCAAATACAAAGAGGTAAAGTATTTGAAGATTGTCAACCTGTCTTAAAATCCATTCAGCTGAATTGAAAAAAGCAAAACAACAATACTAAATATTTAAAAACCTCAATATTTAAAGGTAGTAAAAGCATTTTAAATATATTTTCCTTATTTTTCATGTTATTAACAAAGTCAAAATGCTGCTAACAAGAAAGTCTCCATTTATAAAGTGGACAAACAAGATCAAATTAATATATAGTATGTTATTTTAAAATACACAGAAGGGTTGCTGCCAACCAGGACATGAAGTCTTCTCCATGACCATAGATAAGTTAAATCACAATAGGCTTAAATTCCATATGTGAAAATTTACATTGAACTGGAAAAAACCATTCTAGCAGCTTATAGTAAAGATTACAAAATGGTTAATAGATCACCTGAAACAATTACATAATTTCCATCCCTGTAAACCTTTAAGGCCAGAGTAGACAAATATTGATCAGAAATGTAAATGTTTAGTTGACTGAAGTTGCAGTCAGAGACATAGTAGATAACCACTTGATACTGCTTTAATTTTTTCTTTTCTTTCATCAATGAATTAGCTTTTGTTTGGCCTTGTAAACCACCTTATAAATCGGGATTCCCGTTCAGAAAGGAACTGAAGTAGGTTCATTTATTTTTTTTTAATGAAGTGCATGCTTGAAACATAAGTCAGGTGAAATGAGCAAAGTTCTTACTTCTTCTCCCTGACAAAGGAAAGATCCCTAGCTGACACTGATGCTGTCAATGTCTAAACTTTGCTGAAATTATTCTTCTACCCTACCTAAACCACTGAGGACGGACTTCAATAAATGTGCTCAGAGTCTATCTAACACAAACCAGAAACATAAAACTCTTCCCAATATGAAATACTAGACATTTTCTTTTCAAATAATATAACTTGAATAACGTGGCCATCTGTAAAAATGAATAGAAGATTTGGTTGGATTCTCACCTTTTTCTGAAAAAGGTCCAAACACAGATCTTTTCTCAGAAGAGAATTCACCAGAAAGCAGAGTAAATTACTCCCACAGCATAAATTTCAATATTTACAAAGTCTATACATTGCAGTCTCCATTTCTTGTTTTTTTTTTTTTTTTTTGGGTTTTTTTTTTTTTTTTTTTTTTTTTTTTTTTTTTTTGAAAGTGGATGGATGAGATGAGAAAATTTCAGGTTGTCAGTTTTGAAGGGACAGATGTAATTGCTGGCAGCACTGATTTTCACACACAATTTCTGGAAAGGAATGAGTCCTCCTTGCTGACAACTTTAAGTTGTTCCCCAGTTAAAAGGAGGAATTTTTCAAGCTATTCTTTGGCACATGTTAGAGAAAGCACAGCTGCCTAGGGTCAGTGGTCTCTATTCCATCCATGGATAAGTTTCAGGCATATAAGTGAAGATTTGAGCTGTCTGAAAATCCTGTGTTATGTCTTTTAAGGTAAAAACCCCAACAAAATACAAGTTAATGAAATCACAAAAAATGTTAAAAATGTCTTTAATTGTCCTGAAACAGCACTAAGACAAACAACTTGTTTTGCTCTACTGTCTGCTTTTAATAATGTCACATTGGTTTATTTTTTAGTCTAATTTTGGGGGTTAGATTTTTTCTCTAATTAGTTAATAACATGCATTCATAACAATTTGTGTGATTATAATTTGACTTTAATTGTCTGTATAGTGCCCTGAGTCACTTGGCAAAATGAGGGCTTATAAATATAACTCATTATATTATTTACATGTTTTTGTAATTTTCCATTTTCTTTTTAGAAATTCAGTATTAAAATATTTGAAGCAAAGAGTTGTAAGGAAAATGGAGGGTGCATCTATTTAATTAGCCTCCCAGAAAGAGAAAAATCTGCCTGAGATTTGGTCACACTTGATTTTTATGATGTCTAGAAAATCCAGTAGGAACTTGTTGGAGATTGTATCAATATTTACCTGCACGTAGTTGTCTTTTAAATCCACCTGAACAGTTCCTTCAACAAAATCTTCAAAGATATGTGGCAATAGTTAAATAATGTCTGTCATTATTTCATTTTTTTTCAAGGATTGTTTGAATCTTGTTTTGTGTTGCTTGTCTGTTGTATCCAATTCTGTCTTAGGTTACATCTACTCTGCAGCCACTTAAACTCGCTAGTTTGAATAAAGGTAACAGTGTAGGCAAGATAAGAGTTCAGGGCAAGACTAAACAGCTCACTGCATGTTTATTAAGTTATGGGCTGAGTTTTGAAATAAAAACTGATTTTCATGCAGCTCAAGCTAGGCTGATATCTGTATACAAGCTAGCTAATTTGCAGGCAGTCTGCTTTGAAGGCATCACTGTAACTTTATTCCAGACAATATGATTTAATTTCTGTCTTCAGGTATAAGGAATCACAATGACATTAATATCTTGGAACTTAAATTAATATTTTCAACTAATATCAGAATACAAAAAACAATGCAGTTTGTAAAACTTCAGGCTTAATCAGTGGAAGCTGATGTAAGTGGACATAATTGTTACTTTCTTCTCTGAACTCCGCATAAACAAAGCTGTTTTTCTGACTTAATTTTAGATTTTTCATAAAACCAGTGAGAAACTCAAATGCTGCAGCAGGCAGTCAGATTTGTGATTCAGTGAGTTTTGCTTTGCCCTTCCACATTTGGTCAAAGCCAGTCTTTGGTACTGAAACAAAAAGTCATGCTGATTAAAGGTACCTTCAAACAAGGAATATATTGAAGCCCTTATTTGCAAAGTTCTAGGACACACTGCGGTAGTGAACATGATATACATATTAATGCTTTGGATATGTTGAATATTAAACTCTAGGTTTGAATTTTAAAATGCATCACACTGATGGAATACCCTTTTTTCTAGATTAGCATAAACTGCTGTGTGAAAACTGATGTTTCCTGACTCTGAATGTCACAAAGACATGAATTGCTCTTGGCCCAGACCAGAAGACCATCTAAACCAAAATCCTGTTTGCAGTATTGGCTAAAACTAGATGCCTAGGGAATAGTCATAGAACAGAACCAGTTTATAGTAAGCTTCTTATGAATATCCTTCTAACCTCATGTATTTGCATAGAAACCACCACTGGCTTTGCATTTAGCAACTGTCAATGTTTTTCTCTTCCATGAGCTAATCTAAACCTTTATGATCCACAGCATCCTTAGTCCACTAAAAAAATTGAAGATATTTCTCAGATATTTTGGACTAATTTCTCCTTCAAAATGAGTTCTGTTGCAAGTGTGGGGAAAATTGAGTTTTTATATGGTATTATGCATTTTGGAAAAAAGTCCTCTAAAAATACAAAAAACTAAAAAATATATTAGGCCTGCATTTTGATGTTTCTTGCCTTCTGCAGGTGGAGCTATTTCTGCTACTTTTTTACCTGTAAGATTCAATAGCTGTTATTCAATAGCTGTAATTGTTCTTTTGATACTGTATTTGGTTTGCACAGTGAGGTTTTTGATAGCGGGGAGGCTACAGGGCTCTTATGTGAGAAGCTGCTGGAAGCTGCCTCTATGTCTGATAGAGGCAATGCCAGCCAGCTCCAAGACTGACCCACTGCTGGCCAAGTCTGAGCCCACCGATGACAGCAGTAGTGCCTCTATGATAATGTATTGCTGTGCAAGGGCAATTGCAGTGAGATAGGAGGGATAATATGTGAGAGAACTCTGCAGACGCCAAGGTCAGTGAAGAAGAAATAGCAGAGGTGCTGCAGGCACTGGAATGGAGATTTCCCTGCAGCCTGCGGTGAAGACCATGGTTCAGCACTCTGTCCCCCTTGCAGCTCATGGAGGTCTATGGTAGAGCAGATATCCACCCATGGAGGACCCAACATCAGAGCAAGTCAATGCTCAAAGGAGGCTGTGTTCCCATAGGAAGCCCACACTGGAACAGGCTCCTGGCAGGACTTGTGGAAAGAGAGGACTCCACGCTGAAGGCAGGTTTACTGGCAGGACTTGTGACTCTGTGAAGGACCCATGCTGGAGCAGTCTGTTCCTGAAGTACTATATTCTGTGGAAGGGACCCAGACTAGAGAAGTTCATGGAGGTTGTCTCCCCAGGGAGGAATCCCACACTGGAGCAGGGGAAGAGTGTGAAGAGTTCTCCCTGGGAGGAAGAAGGAGTATCAGAGACAATGTGTGATAAACTGATTGCAATCCCCATTCCCTGGCCTGTTATGTGTGGGAGGAGGTGGAGAAAATTGTGAGTAAAGTTAAATCTGGGAAGAAGGGAGTAGTGGGAGAAGATATTTTAAGATTTAATTTTTATTTCTCATATCCTACTCTGATTTTATTGGTAAAAAAGAAAATAATTTTTCCCCAAGTCTGTTTTACCCATGACAGTAATTGGTGAGTGATCTCCCTGTCTAATCTTGACCCATGAGTCTTCTGTTATATTTTCTCTCCCTGTGTCCTGCTGAGGGAAGGAGTGATAGAGTAGCTTTGATGGGCACCCAAGGTCCAGCCAGGGTGAACCCACCACAGGTACCATGAGAATTGAAGATATATATCTAGTGGGTTTTAATACAAACACATCAACATGACTCTGGGAACAGATAAGCTAATAATGTTGTAAGATATGATGAGACTAAGTGATGATCATTTAATATGCCCATTATTTACATTAGGTATCTGTTGAGGATTCAATAGAGGCACTTCTCTTTCATCAAAAATGTCCTTTCCTCAGTAAAAATAGCCTACACCATTTTCTTCTCTGCTGCAAGAGCTACATGTGATTCAGCAGATTTGGAGCCTAGTTACATCATTTAGCATCTGTGTCTCTATCTAGCTGGCAAGGTCAATTTGTTTCTGCAAATAGATTTCCCACAACTACAAGGGGCAATCAGTTCATGAATTCCCAGAGGTTCGGTTCTTCTTTCCCTTCCTTTTCTCTGACATAATTCCAATTGGTGATGCCATTAAGCATTATAAAGTTAAGCTTCTGGTAGCAGTACACAATTTCTATCTATCTTTTAGGTCCTTTGGTGCTACAGTCTTTGTTATGATCAGATTGTCTACATGATATTTAGCTTTTGGATGAGTTGCAACCTTTATTATTTCCAAGCACTGATAAGTGGAAGGCTGAATGATGTTTAAAACAGCTTGAGAATATTCACATGTAGCTGTTACAGTCGTAAGTTAGTTATCTTCATTGCAGGTCAGTCTTGAATTTCCTTTTATTTTGGAGGAGTTAAAAATTAATAGCTATGTCTTCTTTGTATCGATGATTGATTTTGCCTTCTCTAAGTTCAGCCTGAAGCAGACATCACTCCTGTACTCATTAATATTGTAATATCTCAGAATTGCTTGCTTTTTGTCTCCTCCAATTGTTGTATCTCTAGGTTTACTGCTTTAACATATTTTATGAAACACGGAGGTGTTCAGATGATATCTCCCTAAGAATGATGGTTTTTTAGATTAGTTATTTCATAGATCTACTATTGCTGCTCTGAACAAGAGCCTGTCACTAGTCTATACTGTAGCAAACTGTCAGATACTGCTTCCTCTGTCTCAGCTCTATATATGCACAAAACATACAACTTTAAGAAATGATGACATTGAAAGATGAGCCTATCTTTGATTTTATTTACACAGAATGGAAAGTGAATGTCCCCAGACTAATATTAAATGACTTAACCATTCATTCCCCCTTTCCTTGCACTGTTCTCACCTACCTGTTTTAGGGATAACAAAGTAATTCTTTCTATATATTTCTGTTCATATTTATGATGACTTTTTAAACAAGTTTTCCTTGACTGTTATTGTTGAGGGAGAAATGGCAAATTGCATGTTTCACAGAATCATAGAATCATCCAGGCCAGAAGGGACCTTCAAAGGTCATCTAGTCCAACCTCCCTGCAATCGTAAGGACACCCCCAACTAGACCATGTTGCCCAGGGCCTCATCGAGCTTCACCTTGAAGATCTCCAGGGAAGGGGCTTCAACCACCTCCCTGGGCAACCTGTTCCAGTGTTCCACCAACCTTAGAGTAAAGAAATTTTTCCTAATATCCGACCTAAATCTACTCTTCTCTAACTTAAATCCATTGCCCCTCGTCCTATCACAGCAGGCCTCTGTGAACAGCCCCTCCCCATCCCTCCTGTAGGCCCCCTTTAGGTACTGAAAGGCTGAGATTAGGTCTCCCAGGAGCCTCCTCTTCTCCAGGCTGAACAACCCCAGCTCCCTCAGCCTGTCCTTGTAGCAGAGGTCCTCCAGCCCTCTGATCATCTTCGTGGCCCTCCTCTGGACCCTCTCCATCAGGTCCATATCCTTCCTACATTGAGGGCTCCAGACCTGCACACAGAGCTCCAGGTGGGGTCTCACCAGAGCAAAGTGACAGAATCACCTCTCTGGATCTGCTGGCAATACTTCTTTTGATGCAGCCCAGGATGCAGTATATTTTCAGTATATTTCTTTTCTGGGGCTAACATTGATAATTATATGAGGAATTTTAGAATTCGATTTTAGATTATTGGTTCAATGTTTGTTAATTTTTCCATCAGAGTATAGTGAATCAAAGCCATTTTAGTTAAAAAGTATGAATTTAGTATTGCAGCTTTATAAAAGCAGTACAGGACAAGCATTTTATGCCAAAATTATAAATGACTTATTTTCTTAAAAACATTTCATTAAACAGACGTCTGAGCTTTAAAAGAAATAAGGGAGAAACTCATGTAACATTAATTGAATTTAGTGTTCTTTGTTTTATATTTTGATAATGTTAATTCAACATGAAATTGTATATAAGTGATTTTATATATATCTGTAAGAATCACTCTTTTCTTCATTTTGTTTTTGTTCCAAGAAAATAGTTGGAATACAGCTTTCTAGAAAAGAAACTTAGAAATAACATATAAGGTGTTAATGAAAGATCAAGAGTAGTATGTAATAATATTTGGCATTTAATCTTCTCCCTCATAACCTGGTTTCCTGACATAACTCCAGTGACTTCAATGGAACTACATCAAATTACAACAGTTGGCTCCAGGCAAGTGAACATAAAATCTTTTCAGAGTGGGGCAGTGGAAGTCCTCTTTCCAAAACAAAAGGCACCCCATAAAACAAAGGAATAAATCTCCCACTGCTTGAGTCCCATAAGTCATAGTGACAGCTCAGGTCAAGAAACAGCTCTGTCACATTAATGCAACAGTAATAAATCTTTAGAGTACCAAGAGCTGGCATATTCAGTAGAATGAAAAACCACTCATGGAGCTGTGCATAGCCAGCTAAGGTCTGTCAGGGTCAGTATTAGATGGAGTTAACAAATCCCTTCCATTCCAGAGAGCGTAATATAGAGATATTCAAGTTAGGTCTAGAACCAGTGAGGCTGTGTCTACACCTGAGTTAGTAAGATTTGCCAGAATTCAGCTGGCTTCCATGTGTTTGCAGTGTTTGTTAGTGCCAGCTGGATAACCCACCTGTGGCTAACAGAAAGTTGACTGCACGCACTTCTCAGAACATACTTTAACCTTCCTCTCTCTTGGCAATGTGCAAAACAAACATAACAAGAAAAACTAAGAGCATATGGATAGAAGGTAATGCTGTTAACTGAGAGCTTGCATATGGCTGCAAAAATTAATTAAAATTGTGCTAATTCTGCAATAAAAATCCCTTCTACAAGGTAAAACACTGGGAAAAACATGTAGAAAAGTTAAGGTAAGATGGTTGCAGAAATACTTTTTTGTATCCTCACTGTAGGAACTGGGTTTATTATCTCTTGGGTAATTTTTATAAAATAATTTGAACACCTGTCTGATCACAGCAATAATAATTTTTGTTTATTTACATATCTTGACTGCAAACTGAATCTTTCTTTTTAATTTATGTGGAAGGTGGATGTCGCTTTGTCTATACAGTCCTAGAAAATGGGGAAGGTAGGGAACAACAATTAAGGTACTCTTTCAGTAATATCTTCATTGTATCTGTATGCTTGTTCAAAAAGACACTCAAAACCCTCAGGACAAACTTTCACACGGTGAAAAGCCTCCACTCTATATCACGTTGCCAAGGTATTATTCTACTGAAAAGTAACAATTTCCCAAACTTCATGAATTTCAAGAAAATTCTGAGAAAGAAATTAATTCTTTGTGGGCAATGTTGCCAATGGGGTCCATAGAAGACAGCTTTACAACAGTGTAAGTCTTGTGTGTAAAACAACTATGTGAAGCTTCTTGCGCCTTTATATAAGGAAGATGTGCTTGCTACTGCAGGGCTTAAAAATCTGTCCCATGTTAAGGGAAAATTTCCAAAAGGCTGTATATATATATTTTTTTTTAATTATTATTAAGTTTGTTAACAAGTTTATAAACACAAATCCACTCCAGATTTGATGTCCTAGATCTATGGCTTATGAGGAGTCTACAAATGAGAACAAACATTATCAAACTGTTATTGTTTTCCTTCTTTTTTTGCCCTTGATTGTTTTTTCAGTTGCGTTCCCTGAACTGGGTAGCAGTATGGCCAGGGAAGCTCTGGGAGATCTCCCAGAAAATACTGAAAATACTGGCTTCCCTGGCTGGCTGCTCCCAGCAGAGACGACAGAACAACTCACATATGTGATTCAGTGCAAAGTCAATCAGTTTAAGCTAAACTCACCTTCATTGGCCATTTAAACTAAGTTATCAGTCTTCACTAAAACTGATGACAAATGCACACAAACAGCTTTTCTGTGAAGGCTGAAACATCAGGGAGAGTAATAAAAACCTGGAGGGGTGAGAGAGAATGAAGACAATTTTTTTTGCTTTGCATGTTTTCCTACAATCTAAGACTCCTCTTTGCCCACTGTATCTGGCTTCATTTAGTTAATTACATTTCACAGCATGTACAGTCTCCTACCTCTATGAAGAGTAGAGAGACCTTTTATTTCCTCCATCTTTTCCTAGTGTCATGATACAAACATTACAACATGCAGAATCTTTCCAGTCTGCCTTGAGCATCCCAGTCTGAACCTGAATGTTTTGTTTAAGGGAAACTACAAATTGTTGTAGGGCTTGATCAATAAAAATCATGATGCTCTGAACCAGGCCAAGAACCACATCATTCATCTCCACTCTTACGCTTGATGTGCTTTTAAAGCATTCCAAATGTGAAAGTATATCTACCCACATCCTGTGACTAGTGGGAGATACTTCTTGTGGTATGGAAGTATCACAATGTGCGATTAGTCCATTTGTGATATGGACATACTGTTCATAACATCAAGAGAGCTTACAAAGCTCTTCATAAATGTTACAAAACTACAGGAGAAGTACTACTTGAAGGAGATTTATCCTAATTGATTTATTCCTTGCAAAAGACTGATTTTCTATACAAGGTATATGTAAACTTGAAAGTTCAGCAACTTGTTACTTCTTTTTGAAGACCTCTAGGCTGTCAGGTTTTAGGGAATAAGAAGGTAGCCAAAATTTGGTGATAACAGAAGAGGAAAGCATCCAAGGCTATGTATTCTGGATCAGTCTCCTAATACAAAGTTTCTGAATAACACAGAACAAATTATTTTGTTCTTTCCTTTGCCAGGAAATTATTCTGAGAGAATGGGAACTCATCATAGTCTGGGCAGGTACAGGCAGTTGAAATATAGACCTCATCAGGGGGTGTCAGAGCATTATCACGGAATCATGGAATTGTCAGAGTTGGAAAGGACTTCTAGAGATCATCTAGGCCATCCCCTGCTGAAGCAGGATTGCCTAGAGCACATCATTCAGGACTGCATCCAGGTGGATCTTGAAAATCTCCAGAGAAGGTGACTCCACACCCTGCCCTGGGCAGCCTGTTCCAGTGCCCTGTCACCCTTACTGTAAAGCTTTTTCTCATATTTGAATGGAACTTCCTATGTTCCAGCTTGGGCTATTAAGCCTCATCCTGTTATCTGACAGAACTCTATAACCACTGATGTAATTTATAGTGCCATCACAGGTGGTTTAGAGATTTTTAAAAACAGATTGGAAAGAAGTAGCTGGGCTGACTAAAGCTATGCTCATATAAGTATTGTCCTAACCTCCATGTCATGATAAATACTTCTAGGTCACATCTCCCAAACTCTATGCTGAAGTCTTATGCCTGAAGTCTAAATTGTTCTAAGTGAACAATAGGACCAAAATAATGAATGTAATCCCTTATCAAATGACACTGAGGGTGTCCATAAGATCCCATATGGATGGATGAAAATCTGACTTAAAATTAACTTCTGGTCACAAAAAATGGCCAAAACCATTGCACTTTCCCCAGTGTTGATGCTGCATTTCTCATTATTATATTTTCACAGATCTGTAATACCCCTGAAATTACCTCTCATCCATCCATTTATCCTGCTTCAGTGTTCATTTGCATTTCCTTCCATTACTGACCCTGTCACTTTGCTTTCACTCAAGACTCCCATTGTTCTTCTCAAACTATTTATATTCTAGTCTTTGGTTACACTTCACTCCATGACTTATTTCTGAATTAGTTATAATCCCAAACACATTATTCAAGATACTCTTTTATTTTCTTAGAATCTTATCTCTCTATCAGAATTCATCCTCCCACTTAGCTTTTCATCAGCCATGTCAGTCAAGGATGGCTGATCTTTGTTCACATTTCACAACCCTAAAATATAAAATAACACTTTTTAACCCATTTCCTAAGATAGGAATGTTTTAAATACTTAACATACATTTTGTCTCCAACAATCTTTCTTAATAATACACCATTAGTGTGTTCACAAATTACTCTAGATAGTCATGAAATTACACAGGCAATATTCCTACTAGTCAGCCATACCTTCAGCAGTTCTTGCAGCAGATCCAAAAATGTGGAGGGATGTGTTTTGTGGATATCTGTTGGGTAGTTACTCCACCGGGTTTGCACCTCAGCAACAGATGCTGGTTTACTATGTTATTCTGGGAAAGATTTTATTTCATCCATTTTCTTTTCTCTGTGCCAAATAATGACAGGATAGAATAAACCGTATTCTGGTAGTCCTGATAGAGGTATGTAGTGTGTGAAAATAATGTATCTTTCATATTTTTTAGGCAGCCTTGAAAGGTTAGTCCATACCTCCAGCATCTGGTCTTTAGTAAAGGGGGGAGGACTTAGCATGACATGCTGCGATTAATAAGCTTTGGAACAGTTCTATCTTTTTAAGGACTGTTCCAAAGCTTATTAATACCACAACCTGCATGTGATCAGATTTTGTTCTGCATGTTTTCCTTTAACTGACCTTTGTGTCTGTTTTTTAGGACTTTGTTTACTCTGTCTGTATTATGCTGTCTGGCTTTATAAATGGATCTGTTGTGTGGTGAAATATCTTTCTTTCTTTTTATTTTTTTCCTTCTCAAATCTAGACAAATTATGCCCAATGCTTTCACCTTCAATGGTTTCAACAAAATCAGTTCAGTTATATTGGTAATGTACTTTCCAACACTCATCAGCCATCTAGGCCTGAATTTTAATGAAACCAACACACTATGTACAGGCTGCTGCATGAGTCGTAATAATACCTTGCACTTACATAATAATAATTCTATTTACTAGGCAAGATATAAATGAAACACCCAGAATGTAATACCAAAAACAAAATTTAGAAGTCAAGATATTTTTTCAAGCACCATTACACCTGAAGATGCAGTGAGCTGTAATGTTTTATATTTCTTTTCTCCCCCCCAAGCCCCCCTTAGCTACAGTAAGTTTAGCTGCTCAGTACTGGTACGAGCTGTTGTACAGAATGCATGGTGGAGTGTAACCAAGACAATCTCTATGTACACTCTGTACTGTTTTGTGCAATAGCATATGGAAGAAAGGAAATCTGGAATTATCAACAAGCTAGCAATGAAACAGCAAAGTCTGGGACATTTTTCTATTTTTCTATTACCTGTGCTAATACAAGAGATAATTCCAATACGACAGTCTCGTCATCTCTATGAAATCTGTATGAATGCATTAGCTTATATTGTCTGAGCCCAGAATCCTGCAATTATAGAAGGTTCATCCAACATTAGCTGGTCTGATATCAGATTCTTCAGGTGCTAAATTTGAATATTTGCAAGAAGCATCTCCTCAAAATATCTAAAACTGCAAGCTGTTGGATGTCTGGAAAAGATGGAGAACATCTCCTTTTGTGCTAAAGCAGTATTTTACTGCTGAAAACAGCAACTTAGCATCCAAAGTGGAATTATTGACAGGAAAACAAATGTTTGCCAAGTTAAACTAAATACTTCTGAGAGGATATTTATATACCTATCCTCATTTCCTAGTCTTAATGTAGTTGCTAGTCTTAATGAAACCATTGAAAAAGGCCTGTCTATGATTTTCTGCTTTATTTCATATCGTTTCAGCAACTTATGATTAAGAGGAATTGCCACATAGTATTGTAAAGACTCTGGACTGAAGGCATTGTCAAATGCTACTACCTGCATCCTCCTGCTTTCTCTTGCTGTCACTGTTACTTCTGTGTTTATTATCCCAGGCAAGTTACTCACACAAAACATTGGACATCCTGTAGTTAGGACAAATATTCATCTTCCATGTCTTCCTTTCTCTGCCAATGCTTTTTGAACAATTCCTCTTCCCTAAGGTGTTCTAACTGATATTATACTACTAAGAGGAAAATTATCATTTTAGCTTTGATCTGTTATGCTATTAATGTACCCTAAAATAACATCATACTGCTGCAAAATATCTTGACATGATACATCATAGCAAAGGATCTGAGAGTAGAATTTTCACAAGAAATAGTATAAAATAAGTAGTCCTAAGAAACATTTTGTCATAAGTTAGAACAGAGTTTTCCCATAAAATGACTTTTCCCATGACATAAATATCCAAGTTTTACAGGTTTTAATCACTATCTTCTTAACCTACCCTCCCTCCCCGTCTGTTGGTGTTCTCAGCACTCCAATTATGTTGTTCTTCTTTCACTGTTTTGTATACTGCACAGAAGGAAGCCTGTGTGAATTGTCGCAGTTTTGGTTGAATGAAGCTATCATTATTTGTTTCTTCTGAGAATTTGGTTGAGGGCCTCTGCTAACACTGTGGGAAAGCATCAAAACCAGAAGTTTAAGATGAGTGCTCAATGACTCTGCAAAGCTCGCTCATCAAATATACTTTCTTCTTTATTAGTTCTGCAAGTGTTGTTGTGGAAAAATAATTTTGCACATGGCCACAGAAGAGCATGGTTGAAAATATGTTATGAAATACGCAAATAATTTCCCAGTCAGAATAGGACAAAAATGCACCTTGCAATTATTTATGTTCATTTTGTGAATACTCAATTCAGGATCCTTGGGGTATGAATTCAAGGAACCTGAGCACTCACAGATTCATTGGCAACTGTAGCTGTGTGAAGCCCGGGAAATACACATTTGAGAATTTTAATCATTACATACCCAAAGACAGGGAATAATACAATTACCTGACACTTAAATGATGCAAATTATCTCTGGAGCATGGGACTAATAAAGCCTGGTTTTTCATTGCTTTGTGTCTGTGCTGCCCAGTAAACCTGAAAATTTCAGCTAAAGCTTCCTTTTGCTGGGCATAATGTCACACATGAAAATACATTCTCCGTCCTCTTCTATGGATTTAGTTCAACTTCATCCTTACTGGAGGAATTAATAGGATAGTTCTACTCTAAAAGAAAAAGAATTTATAGTATATAATTTTATTTCCAATATCCCCTATATGTTAAATTTGGGTGGAATTGGCCAACAGATTCAAAAGATACTGAAGAAATAACCCAGATGCTCAGAAATGCATGCCTGTAATGCAATGTGTTCAATTGCTTACAAACCACAGTACAATCTCGGAACTACATCCTTAGCCAGTATAAATCTATTTATCAGTATTGCTTCTGTGAAATCATGCTGATTTTTGCCTGTTGAGACACAAGGTCTTTGATGATTTCTGTTAGAAATACCTCTTTTTTTTTTTTCTTTTTTTTTTTTTTTTAATTTGTTGGACCATAGTCAACATTCAATTCAATTTCCCTTACATTAGCCAGGGCAATACAGAGAAGGAAAAGAGAAAGGTAAATGAAACATAGTCTATGTAGCTCTGTTAGAGATTTTTAAGAGAGGGTTTGGGCTGTTCTATTGTATATTGAGGAAAAAATACACAAAATATTAATCTTCTTACAATCCAAGGTGTCAAGGTGTTCTCAAAGTTCTAAAATCACAGTAAAAACTGAGGACTTGTATATACCACAAATTAATTTTTACATCTAAGGATCAAGGGATAAAAAGGGGAAAACTGCAGTGTACAAGAGATAGCAAAAAGTGGGTAACATCTGTAATGTCAAATGAACAGGCTGTGATAAAGGAAATTACTCTTAGAGACTATTTAAGATATGTCTATTATTATTATTGAATACAATTTCAAATTTCACTTGTTGGATGACATTTTGAATAGAAACTCAGGTCAGTTAAAATTTTAAACAGTCACATTTAATACCATTAATTATGTAATAAGTGATATAAACAGGTAGAAAGAGATAATATTGACAAAACGAATGAAAGGCTTAGGAAGGTGGTAGATCAAGGGGAAATTAGAATATAGCATTATGTAAATCCAAGCATTACACTTCAGTGTGGATGAATGATATGTCTTTTAAGTTAAATTTAAACAAAACATAACTTTAAAAAACTATAGGAAAGAAAAGGTGTGCAGTGTTTGAATTTTATGTGAAGAAACGGACTATAAAGAGGGCATTGAAAGTACAAATGGGAATAACGAAGCAGTACTGCTGAAGAATATTAAGATAAACATAAGAGAGTCTTTAAATATGATAGATGACAAAAATAGGAAAGAAAATATTAACAAATTGAAGGAGAAAACAAAGCATGGCAGTGTGAATAGCTGAAAAGGAGTAGGCTGGTGAATCAAATCTTTACTATCTTTACTATCTTTACTATCATTGGCACATCTGTGCAGACATTGGCGTTTCATATGCTTTCAGAAACAAACTGAAATAATTAGTGCAGTAGAATAAGAAAAAGACACACCTCAAAAGGATCATGTCTGTAAAAGATTGCATTCCACAGTGGAGAGCGACCTTAGAGTAGGCTGTTTTCAGATTAACTCAGTGATGACTCTAAATGGTCATCATCTCTGGATGTAGAAAGAGATGCTAAACATTTATGGAAAGCCCATGAGGTTTATAGCTTTTTGGGTTAGTTAGAGGTGGCTTATTTGATATCAGAGGATGTCTTATCAATGTCAGGAAAGATGCTTTGTTTGATTTAGTTTCTTAAACTTTGTTTTGTATTTCTTACATTTACTTTGAAGCAGCTGCTGTTGACCATATTCAGCCTTTACTAGTTTAATTATATTTCTTCTTTTCTTGCGTCCCATGAAAACTAAAATCAGAATTTAACTGCTGAGATATAAAAGCTCTTTTACTGCAGATGGTAGTTGTGAAGGTTTTTTTCTCTGATTTTGTGTGGCTAATAAGAGAGACCCAGGGCATTGCTTCTTTTCTTAATGTGATGATTTTTCTGGATGATGGAAGGAGGGGGAGAAGGCATGACATTTGCAGTTTATAATTATGCATACCTGAGACCTTTCATTCTCATAATAGTAGGAGATAAAACCAAAGCACGTTCTTTCCTCTTGATGCCTATTTTGTACGTAATGCATCTGTATTATGTGATAATCAGCACATCTCCCACTTCATTATAATATATATAGCCAGGAGTTGCAGGAGTTCACATACTCTGTTATATTCAATTTATCATCTTGTGGAGACCTCAAAAGTGTTGCAAAGTTTGGTGACTAGCTCTCTTTGGAGTATATATTGCTGTGTGCTGACTGTTCAGGAAAGAAAAAGTGTATTTAAAAGGAGATAATACCATCACAGAAAACTGAAATGAAGTAACTTTTAAGCATTTGATTAGGAGATCTAAAGCCAAAGAATTTTAGAAAAACATTAAGGGCAGCTAATTAATTAATTAATTCATAGTATCCTGGCAAAGGTCAGCAATATAGTTGCTAATAAGGGAAATAAGGTAGAAGATTGCTGAGTGAGCAAGGTTGTTAATGGAGATACATAAACTACATTAACTGATGGGATTGTGGCGTGTAAGCCTGGCTGAGTTTTTAATACACAAACTCCATTAATTACACAATTTAAGAAAATTCAACATCTCACACTCCCTTCCTCTCTCTATCTCTCCCCTGCCCTAATCTTTAATAGGAGGAGAGACACATTAGAATCTGGTGGTATGCTGGGATAAGAATCAAATGGGTTGGTTCTTATTACATATTTGCATTGTATATTGTTGGTTCCAGGTATTACCTGTCCTTTCACTTCAGAAATATTTGCAAACTGCATGAGACCAACCATTCATTACAATATTATTATTATTGTTGCAGTTATTGATATATTAGTACTCGAAATAATACCAGCCATACTAGAACACACTGTGTGATAAATGGCACTGATAACTTATTTTCAGTAATACTGTACACTGCAAGCCATCCCCCTGAGGTTGTGGCTCTATCAATATAGCTGATTGTTGTTTATGATGAATAAAGTTATCAGCATCTGATCTATTATGTGTCTATAATAAACATAAGTTTGTTTAGTTCCCAGATTAATTGTATACCTCTAAGTCAACATTACCCTTCCAAAGAAGTTTGTAGATTACATGAGTTAATTTAAGGAAAAATAAAAACAACAGCAAAAAATTCACATACATCTACAGATATTGTGGCCAAAAGGATTCAGTTTTCAACAATAAAACAAAGCAAAAGCAAAGTCCCCTGTAGAGAACTTATTCTTTTAACAATAATAAGTCTCTCCATCAAAGTTGCAGACAAAGGGAAGAAAAAAGTGGATATCACAGGTAGGTCACAATCTCTCGTACAACAAAAGATTTAAATAAATTACATATATTCTGAATTGATCATCTCATTGCAAAGGAACTTGGGCAGGAGACTCACCAGGTGAACTCTTCGCCCCAATATTATAGACTATAAAATGTGGGAATTTAGGGAATGGGACTTCAGAATAAAAGAAACTTGGTGGCCCATCTGGAAACTGAAACTATTGTGTAAGTTACTATAGCTGTAAATTTTATGTTTGACATATTTAATGTCAAATTAATGTCAAATCTTCTGAGGGGACCAGCCTGTTGCTGATGATACCAAACTGGGAGGTCTGGATGACACTCCAGAGGGATGTGCCTCTGTCCAGCATGATCTGGATGGCCTGGAGAGCTGGGCAGTGAAGAACCTAATGAGGTTCAACAAGAGCAAGTGTAGGGTCCTGCACACAGAAGATGAATTCCAGACATCGATGGCTTAGGGGCAGACCTGCTTGAAAGCACTTCTGAGGAGAAGGATCTGGAGTCCTGGTAGATAGTAAACTATCCATGAGCCAGCAATGTGCCCTTGTTGCCAAGAGGGCCAATGGAATTCTAGGCTGCATAGATAAGAGTGTGGCCAGTAGGTCAAGGGATGTCATTCTGCGCCTCTATTCTGCATCAGTGAGGCCACAATTGAAACATTGCATCCAGTTCCAGGCTCCCCAGTTCAAGAGAGACAGGGAGAGAGTCCAGTGCAGGGCAACAAAGATGATGAAGGGATTGGAGCGTCTCCCTTATGAGGAAAGGTTGAGGAAGCTGGGACTTTAGATGGGAGAAAAGAAGGCTGAGGGGACACCTAATTAATGCATACAAGTATCTGAAGGGTGGGTTGAAGAAGGATGGAGTTAAAGTCTTTTCACTGGTTCCTGGTGACAGGATGAGGGGCAATGGGCACAAGCTAAAACATAGAAGTTTCATTCAAATATGAAGGAAGACTTCGTCATGGTGAGTGTGACAGAGTGGTGGAATAGGCTGCCCGGGGAAGTTGTGGAGTCCCCTTCTCTGAAGAGCTTCAAGACCTGCCTGGATTGAGTCCTGAGAATGTGCTCTACCCAGTCCTGTTTTAACAGGGGATTTGGACTAGATGATTTTTACAGGTCCATTTCAACTCTGACAACTCTGTGATTCTGTGATTCCCAAGATTTGAAAGAGGAGGATGCAGAACTGTCTCAATCTACTTCCTCTACGTTGTCCTAAACTGGTAATCTTGCTATTAGCAAATGGCCAGTCTGAAAAATGGCCAGTCTGAAAAAGAGAAGCTCCTTTCCTCCACCCGTCCCCCTTCTTTTTTTTTTTTTTCATTTTTACTTTTTTTTTTATTAGAAAACAGCCACTTCAGTTTGAAAAAAGAAGATTTTCTTTTCACTGAATACTAAGGAAAGACCTTGGCTTGGATAAGGGCAACATAAGTGTATCATACTACATATTTGCATCCCATCTCTAATGTAAGGACACAGACTGCAGAGTACAGTAGGAAAACTAGTTGTTCTTCACTTGGTCATCTTGCTGATACCTCTGGCATCAGGTCTATCATTAAAAATTGCACAGCAGCAACTGATCAAGTTGCAAAGACTTCCTGAGAACCATAAACAAAGTCTCTGCCTGTTCATGCTGGTAAATGCAGTTTCAAATTAGCTATGCTGTAAAACCCACTTTGATAATGTTTATAGTCATTGTAATGACATGTGTATATATCTGGTTAAATATCACACCCAAGCCTTTTCAGATCATTTATTTCTTAGTAGGCAGTAATGTTTCTTCAAATGCTTGAGATCCTATCCAAAATTAAATGCTGGATATTCTGTACCAACCTTGTAGGAGACAGAATATTTTTTCCTAAAATCTGTGCTTATCAGTCACAGACATACTTCATCCTTTACATCTGTTGTCATTGGATACATCCTAAAATTATAGCATTCTGGTGAGAAGCAGACATTTTTATTTTTCTTTTTCATGCAATAATGAAAGAAATTTCTGACCAACTAAGGTGTAAAGCTTAGAAAAGTAACAATCAAGGAAGAAATCTCCAGTTCCATGGGGAGGGAGAACTGTTAAGCTACATCTTGCTAAGTGCATAGCAAAAACAAGGAATAAAAAGGTGATGTGATGAGATGAGTAATTCTGGATACAGATATTACAGACAGTGGTGAATTTAATTAAAGGCACAGATAGGGTGATAGTAGGGAGGAAAACAGATCCACTGTACTCCTAACAAAATGAAGAATTCTGGTATACTGTGATTCTTTGTAGATGATGGCAAGAGAATTAATGTGTGAAAACAGGTAAATTCATATAGGCTATGACAATGACAGAGTTTCCTCAAAGGCTAACTTCAATGTCTATCATGCCATATGAAGCAGATAAGTTCTTAATAAAAAGATTTCAAATTAATTCTAAATCATAGTTGTTTTACCTTTACAATTCTATAAATGAGACCTAGAGATCTACTAAATTATCTTTCTTATTTTCCCTTCATTTTATTGGCAAAATGGAGAATTCTCCACAGAGAATACTAACAGCAGTTACTACTAAGTGAAATGTGATACATTTGTGGCCATTTCCCTGGTAAATAAGTACAGAAGACATCCAAAACAGAATCAAGGAGTTGTTGGAGATATAGCACACTCACAAAACATGCCACCTTTAGTAAAATATTTTTTTTATTGATAAGATGAGGAAGGAAATCAGAAGGTGAGGAGTGAGAAAGCTACTGCTTAGTATAGTAAGAAACAAAAGCCTAATTGCAATTCACAGAAGGTTAGATTTCCCAGATGACAGGGAGCATTGCCATGAGAAAAAACACAGTGAAAACCCCTTTTATAAAGACTTATATTATCCCAACATCCTCTTATAACAGATTAATAGGCATACTGTCTAATCTCATATTCCTTCCTATTGTCTTTGATTATCTAGACATATTTGGTGTCACCCAAGCGGCTCTGTGATAATTGGGATTTTGCTGTACCAGCATTTGAACTTTATTACTTTATATTAGTAACTTGGATCCCTTGCCAGCATCCTTTACTACATCAGCAAATACAAAGATCATTTATAGCCCAAAAAGCAGAGAGATTTTGTTCACCCTCCTCAAAATTTATTTTATATTTGCATTGCTAAAAGCCACACCCTGCAGAGTATAGCAAACTATTGGTGTCTAATTATCAAGGAGTATGGGGGAACATGGACATTATTGTGAAATACATCAATTCTCTCACTCCATAACCCTAAAAGTTATCATTCCTTTTCTACTTAAGTGTGTTGTTATTGTGTTTATGAAATAATATGGGCTCCCTCTGGTGACTAATTGAACACCTGCAAATTCCCAAAGCTTTTAATCAAAGACTGAAGCTGACGGATCAAAGCATCTGCCTGTGTGTAGGGGGATGCTGCATCCTTCTATATTTCTGTGTGATTGTAAATTCTGCAAAAAAACCCATGTAAGCACTAAATCTATGAGACAGCCACTTTTTGTTCAAAACTCCAGGCACACAGTTGCTATTCTAACGTTTTCTAACCATTAAAGACCACCCACTTTAGGTAAACAATGTAAGGCTGGAATTACAGAACTCACATGAGGATGATGGTTTCTGCAAACCCATTTTCTATTGAAAAAAATGAGCCAGGGATGGAAGAACAAGCGGTCACTTCTATGCAAAAATATGTTTAGTTTTCTAGAACACTTTAATATGATTTTTTTTGGAGGAAAAACAATGTAAATTATTAAGTTGCACAGCATGTTTAAAAGGAAGAAATGCTAGACTGAAGTTTCCGGGGCTTTTGAAGCACAACGGAGAAGTTCACAGAAATCACCACCTATGGTGATCTTATCCCTCAGAATGGAATGAAAACTATTTTCAGTAGGCAGTTTGGATGCAGCACTGAAATTTCTGTTAATGTTGTGCAGACTGCTCGTTATCAGATGGCAACTGAAAGCTCTCCTAACCATGCTTTTGTTTATGACTATATAAATAGTGTTTCATATTGAATTCAAGTAGCCTTACACAAAAGTAAACAAAAAAACTTCTATAAGATGAACATAAAATTGATTTTGTTTAATGTAATGTCCTTTCAGTGGCATCATTTTCTCTACTTTAGGCCATCCTGAAGGTCTCTCTTTTTCTGCACAGACATGTCTGGGATGAAGACAGAGCATGTTCTTAAGCCTTGGAAGGAGGAGTATTCCAGTATCTGAGATCGCTGGCAATTCTCTGTGTCTTTTGGATTGATAATGCAGCAACCATAGGGAATAAAAAAGGGTAGAATCTTTTTTTGAAAGTCATTCCAGAGACATAGAATTTCTGTTACTGTATCAGCATCATTACAACCCTTAACACATTGTTTAAACAGTAATGGTTATCTACAATAATATGTTTCATTACACATTTTCGAAACAATTTCATAAAACCTTTCAAAGGCACAGTAAGAGTTAACTTTATTTTGGATTTTAGCCTAAGGACTATCAGTATGTAGCATCATTATACAATCTGGTTGGGTTTTTTTATAGCATAAGCATATTTTTCTGCTGTTGCATTTGAAATTACAATGGTACAGTAAATTCTAGAAGTATTAAATATCAGTTTTTCACACTATCAGACTATATGCAAGAGTTTGGTGAGGTTAGACTACTCAATAAATTAATAATGTCCTGTAAAGATAATACACTTTTCTTGAAAATGGTGACTCATTTACTATAATCTAGTTTTTAAAGTCATATACTTAAAACTAAGTCATCCACTTGAGAGTGCTTAAGTCCTTTCCATTTTCATCCTGTGAGATGATTTTGTTTTAGATAAGATTTGCATATTTGACTATTTATGACCTTACTGTTAAATGAAGGCACATTGACTTCAGACAATGTAAGTGAAAATGTTCTAATATTAAGATTGTATTAGTAAGCTTACTGTGAAAAAAATGCAATACACATCTTATCAATTCTGTCAGCTTTAAAGAACAACAGGAGAATTCTTGAAGTACAAAATAGCATTTAGCACGTGAACAGATACATTTGTTAATGTTTAAGCAGTCAAAATAAAGAGTTTGTAATGGGACCTGTCAATGTTCACATTATTCATGCTTTATGAATTCTGTTACTAATTTGGCAAATACAAATAATAAAAAAATTCCTGATATTACCTACAAGATAAAATTATAATTATTTCTGTTACTTTTATATCTTTGCTTTTATTTTTTTTTTTTTTTTTTAATTTTGCAGCCAGGAAAGTGTTGTAAAGTTTGGGATTTATTTGGGTTTGGGTGTTTTTTTGTTAACTACAAGTTTTTTATTTTTATTAGCTATGGCTGTTAATATGTTGTCAACAAAAATTTTGTTTCCTATTTTCCAAAATATCATTGTGTGGGTTCATTTCTCAAAAATAATGAAACAGAAAATGGATTATTCTCACCTTGAGTGTCTAGAAGTGAAAAACAACTGGAAATATTTTTATATTTCTGTAACTTAAGACATGAGAAATGCATCTTTCAAGAAAAACTTTCAACTTTTCAACATTTAGGAATTATACAAAGGTTTTTTTTCTGCTTAGAATGGGTTAATCTTGGAAAAAGAACACCTCTTACATTTTTTGTAATAATCAAGTGATGTACAAGCATGACTATGAACAGTACAATGGTGTGCTCTTATTGCTTCTGCAACAGCCACCTTGTTCTTTTCTTTAATTTGCTTAGCAACAGAAATAAAGAGTTTTGCTCTGAGAAATACCAGAATTATTTTATGATCCATTTCATTTGCATACTTTTTAAAACTTGACAGGCCATTTCAAGAAAATGAAAAAATATACATGCATAAAATACAGGAGGTTTTACAGAAATAATTGCTATCTTCATTATTTCAAGAAAACACTATCTCATTCTGAAAGATGCTACAGCTAATCTTTTTGGAGAGAACAGACTGAACTGCTAAAGGAGTCTTTCTACTGCAGTTGCTATTGCTGCATGAAAAGTTGTCACTCAGTCATTTAAAAGCACATCAGATATTAGACTTAGTCATGGACTATGAACTCTTTTTCTTCCCTACATTTTTCTTCTGATGTTTTAACAGATCCTGGACATTTTCTTTCACATAAACAGTCCTCAGGTAGATGTAGGTACATGAATTAGAAATTATTTTATGAATTAAAAATTATTTGAAATAAAAAAAATGAATACAGAGGAGAGGATAATCTTTGGTAGGATTTTTTTATTATTATTTTTGGTAGATAAAAGATTTTGCATGTTGTCTTCAGAAACACATTTTAAACTAAGTATTTTGCATTTCAAAGGAGATTGATCTCATTTCTACATAAACTTTGTACAAAAAGCTTCATCAGTTAGGTTCCTAAACAATCAAAGATTGCAGAACTGCAGCAAGTTGTAATTTGAGATTTTTGTGGCTTGCAGATGACACAAAGTTGCACAGAAGAGGACAGTATGAATAAATGGGCTGAGGCCAATGGTATGAGGTTCAACAAGGCTAAGTCCACAACGCTATGCAGTGGTACAGGCTTGGAGAAGAGTGACTGGAAATTGACTCAGCAGAAATTACCCAGGGCTTTTGTTCAACAGTCAGCTGAATATGAGCCAGCAGTGTGCCCAGGTGACCAAGAATGCCAACAACATCCTGGCTTGTATCAGAAATAGTGTGTTGAGCAGGATTAGGGAAGCAATTGTTCCCCTGACATTGGAACTGATCTCATCGCAACTACTGTGTCCCATTCTGGATCCTTCACTACAAGAAAGACATTGAGGTGCTGGAGCATCTCCAAAGAGGGGCAACAGAGTTGGTGAGAAGTCTGGAGAACGAGTCTTATGAGATGTGGCTGAAGGAGGTGGAGTAATATGGTTTGGAGAAAAGGAAACTGAGGGGAGATTTTATCACTCTCAACACCTACCTGAAAGGAGGTTGTAGCAAGGTAGTGTTGGTTTCTTTGCCCTAGTAATACGCTCTTTACTGAAAGGATTATCAAACATTCAAACAGGATACCCAGGGAAATGGTTGAATAACTACCCCTGGAGGTATTTAAAAGAGATGTAGATGTAGTACGTAGGGACATGGCTGTTCCCCTTTGGCTAAGTTCTTCAGTTTTGAAGGCTCATATTACTTACTGCCCTTTCTTTTAAGGACTGTACTCAGGCTAAGCTTTCCTTGGACAGCCTTATTGGCTGCACTGATCTCCACTCGAGCCTAATTTGCTCTCTAGTCCCACCACAAAAAGGAGACCCTTGCTTCCTGCAGTCTTTTCAGCGTCTCTGAACTTGACAGCAAGGCAGTATAATGATGTCCCGTGTGACCTCCTTTTTTTTTTTAGCAATATGCTGAAATTGGAAGAAAATTTCCAATAGCAATTGATAAAGCCAATATGTGATAACTGTTAGATCCTTTCAGGTGAATTAGCTTGAGCTAATCAAAGTCTATAATGCATGATACCCATACAGGGCAAGGACTATTCAGGTAATCAGTTAAAAATTGTTGTTTTGTTTGTTTGCTTGTTTGTTTTTGTTTGGTTTTATTTTTGTTTTTATATTTAATTTTCTTATGAGAGATTACAAAAGCAGAAGTAAAAGTTTTTTGCATAATTTTTTACAAGCAAAATCCCAAGTAAGGTCATTATTCCTGGTATGTGGTCCTGGTTTTAGGGGAAAAATCAGGGTTTTTTTTTACTTTTGTGGTTAATTCACATTGGTGGATACTTTGAGCTGTGAAAGCAAGGCTTCTGCAATGGCTTGGTTGATTGAGTCGAGTCAGGCTTGATGTGATGAATGATGGAACTAAAGGACAGAATGACACTTTAAAGGTCAAATGAAAGAAACTATGGAAGTTACTTGAATATTTGTTAAAGCAGGACTTTTTCATGAGGCAACTATATGATTAGAAAATGTGCAAGAAGCAGTGTTTGATATTGCCTAAAAGACTGTTCTTTCAATGTGGTTTCTCCATGCTAAGTTAAACAGTATTATAATGAAGAGGAAGCAGAATGATCACAACACTACTAAATCCCCATCTAATTTATGGGGGGGGGGAGGAAGGGGGAAGAGATTGGAACACTGAAATTAAATCTGAAAAGAGTTTTCATCAGTTGCCATATTTTCATGTCCTCCTCTAATGCACACAGTCTTCATATTTAATTCCCTACTAACAGGAATACTGTTTTCTAATTAAAGACAGAGGTGTCATATTCAAAGTGAAAAAAATTTCATTTTGGGCCATCACATTATCAATTATGATAATATGTGCATTATCATAATTGATAATGCATACATTTGTGGAAATGACTAGATGGCTCATGGTTGGTATGTCCTATTTTTTAATCAGAGATAACCAAAAGTTGAAAATGGGAAAAAGTATGTATTGAAGTAAGTATAATGAAATCAAAGTGTATAAATTGATATGCTACACAGAAGTTTCAAAAAAAAATATATCTTTTGACACACAATCTACTGAATAGTAAGAATGTAAACATTTCTCATTTAACCAAGTTTACTATGTTTTTTTTTTCTTTGGGACTATATATTCAAAACCATTTTAGTATTTAATGAAAGAAACAGTTCCTAGGTAAGGCTAGAAAAATCTTTTCATGATCCCATTAAAATCAAACAAATTTGAATTAATTTGGGAAGCTTTATTGATAGGAAAAATCCTCATACTTTTGCCTGTCTTGTCATTGACACTGAAGTTTTAATGATGAAAAAAAGAATGGAAAAAAAATGGCACTCTGCTCTTCAACTGTTTCTTTTTGGTGCCACTGATAATCCTTCATTCTTCATGTCCTGGTCATTGGTTCTTTCCTTGAAAGAGCTGAGGGGATGAATGTAATAAGAAATGATGAGAATAATACTGAAGTTTGGAGATGCAACTTTCTTATAGAGTCTAAAGAGAAGAAAAAAGTACTGCCTGCTTTCAACTTTTTACTGGCATAACTCCTTTATGGATAGTGTTGGTAGCCTCATTAGCTTAAGAAATTTGTTAATGCAGGTGCCACTGTGTGATTACTGCCTTTATGTATCTAAAAGGAAGCCTTGTAACATATTTATAATTCAGATATATAACTCTTTCTAGTGTTATGAACATGTTCTGAGATTTCTTTAAGTATAACAAAACAAGTAGGTATTAAAACTATTTCTTAGATGTCCAAATGTGCTTGCTTTTTTATATATACATTTCAGTTTTAGGCTATGTTTTTAAGCTTAATTGTGAGCAGCTTGATACTGTTTTTTAAAGCACTGGCCTTTTGGCTTATCAGTTCTTGAAAAGATAATTCATTTCTTTGGGGTTCTTTCTGGGTTTTTTGTTTTGTTTTGTTTTTAAACAACTGCCTATAAGTAATTCCCTCTGTAATAGAAGTATATTCAAATGGTTGATTATTTTCATTACAATTACAACCTTACCATACTGTGACTAAACAAACTGCTTTTTAAATAACTGTGCTCTGAAATATAATTTTGTATCTTAAACATTTTATTCAGTCACATTTAAACTTCAAGCTCCATATGAAAGGGATTTGCTAGTTAAAAATTTCCAAATGTTTTACCATTAGCTTCAAACTGGAGGAGATTTCCACCTTATTTGTAAAGGAAAATAGAGAGGCAATTCCTGTTTCAGGTAGTTGCTTTGGATAGGCTAGTTAACATGCACTTGTATATCTTATTTTTCACTGAGACAATGGAAAGTATTATCTTCATACTTCTTATTAAGAGAGATATCATATTGTTTGGAAAGAAGACATAACCAGTTGGTGACTTGTCCTTAAAGTGAAGCCCATGTCGCTAAAGACTGCAATCCAGAGGAGCTCTGTGCAAAGGGGACTGTTTCTTATCTGGGGCAGAGTTAATATTCACAGTAGCTCCTATGCTGCTATGGTTTGGATCTGTGACCAAAACAGTACAGATGTTTTAGTTTTTGCTGAGTAGCACTTACACAACATCAAGACACTTTCTGTTTTAATTGCTTCCCTACCAGTGAGTAGCCTGTGGATATAGAAGATGTCGGGAGGGGACACAGCTGGGACAGCTGACCCCAACTGACCAGTGGGATATTCCATAGCATATGACATCATGGTCAGCATGTTTTGTTTGTTTGTTTTCTTTTCAAGCTGTCTTTATCTGATCCCATGAGTTTTCCCACTTTTTTTTTTTTACCCTCCTGATTCTCTCTCCCAGCTCATTCAGGGAATCAAGCAAGCTATTGTGTGGGTCTGAGCTGCTGTGTGGGTTAAAGCATAATAACAGATTACAAGAAACCTGTTTACTCCACACAACATCAAGATTATCAAGGCTCTGGTTTAAATGAGAAAGCTGGATGCCCACATCACTGCAAAAACAGAAGCTCACAACCAGAGGCTAATGCTCTTTCACGCACTTCCTCTCTTTCCTCAGAAGATCTGCACCTACATGGTGAACACAGATCCTTGTGCAATTCAGAGTTTTTATTTCGCAAACTTATGCCCATTCTTTAATGGGGAAAACCAAAGATTTCCTAGCGCCAAATTTTATTAAAAAGAACACTTTAGTTTCTAAAACAAGAAATTAAAAACAAGTCTAAATTTTACTCCAAACATAAAATATATAAAACTGATAAAGATTTCTTTTTCCTTTGAAATTTTGTCATGATGAGTTTTGTTTGTATCAGTCTTACAGAATAAATACAGCTTTTTGCTATGTCAGTTAATTTTTGCATTAGTGCTGGCCTTTAATTTTTTTTTTTTTTTTTTTTTTTT
>VZRU01002603.1:309826-368946 GCA_013398155.1 Pedionomus torquatus
GGGGTGGGGGTGGGGTGGGGGGTGTTTGAGGTGAAATAGCTGCTTTTGAGAAAGCACTTTTTCAGTCTGTGATCTTTATGTCTAGGGACAGGGCTGGAAACACTCATGTTTTCTGGTGAAGCTGCACTGTTTTCTACAAAACAGCTTTCAGTAGAAGAGGGAGATACAGTAAGAAAAAAAATTAACGTGACTTTGTAGCCTCATGTTCAGGTTCTTTGCCTGGTTGTACAGGAAGGCTTTGAATAACTTCTTTCCAGGATTCTTCCTTTCTTTCTGTAAACATTGGAATGGTGGATCTAAAAGAAAAAAACCTAAACACATAAGATTTCTTCATCCTCTTTTGTGACTGTCAGTCTGATATTTACAGTACTTTCCTGGCAATTCCCTGAGGCTAAGAAAAGAAACGTGTCTTCAGCATGCTGGTTGAACTCTCTGTTCCATCAAAGCTAACTACTGACACCACCTCCAATATCACAGCTCTGCTGAATACTGTCAAACACAGCAGAACAAATGATCATGTTTGCCTGTCCTGGGAGGATATTCCTGCCTTTGCAAGAGCAAGACATCCCCCTTAAATCCTGACTGGTGACTAAGAGATGGAGGAAAGTGTGTTTTCACAAGGAAATCTGTGTTTAGTGTTTGTATTGGTTAGTTTTATGGCACTCTGTTGTGAGGCTGCATACTTAGACAATCCATCAGTGATCTGGAGTCCATGCCAGGTGCCTAAACAGTATAGTCACACACTTTGGGCATCCAAATCTTTTTGTGTATTTGGCTGCCGTGTCACTTCCTGGACTAACCATCCTTTGTAAAGTAGCATTAACTGAAGAGAAGTTAAGGTCCCTTTGCAAAGACGTACAATGAATTTCTGACAGAGCTGGGGAGAGAGCCTCCTTGTCCTACATTCCAGCCACCGGCTACAACTTACAGTTTCTCCTGCCTTTTTATTGATCATGCATTTATTTGTTAGCTGCTTGCCAGAAGGCAGCTAGCTGATAAGCTAAAGACGTGGAAAGAAATCCAACATGCCCAAACGAAAACAATGTACGCAGGAGATTTGCAGCTTTCACTTAAAAGAAGAGCAGATAAGAGAATCATGGGGTTGGTATCACCTCCTCAGACCTGCAAGTTCCTGAAGCTTTTTAATACATGGCTGTACAATTCCTCCTATTGCTTCTCTGTCAGCTTTAAACCTTATTTTGTGCCTTTGTTCTCCAAGCTTTCAAGCTTTTCTTTTTTATATGGTTGTTGCCTTTATTTGAAAGAGAGAATAAGTGCAGGATCTGGTCCTGAAAGCTACTACCTCATGTTGCCAAGTAACCAGAGAGAGAAGATGGTCTGTTTTCCAGGGAGGACAGGAATGATCAAAGTGCTTATGTGAAAGGATCATAGGTACCAATTTAAATGTGCATATTTGAAGGAAAATATTTATCAAAAGTGAATGTTAAGAACATGCAAGAAACTGGACTTAGGAAATACTAAAAAGAACTAAAGAGTTCTTTTTGCTTTCCCCTTTTAGCTTGTACTCCTTCCGTCAAATCAGAAATCATCTGTGCTCTTAAATGTATGTGTATGCATAGTCCCTAAAATCCACGCTTTTGCCATCCATGTGTGTCATTTGTGGGAGAGTGATCCACCTGAACTTCAGGGAGAAGAAATGTCTTCTACATCAAAGAAATAATAACAAGAGGGAATGGCTGAATCTACCAAGAACTGTATCTCTGCTTAAGATCAGTCACTTGATTTTGCTACTTTCTTATGTATTGCTTTGCCTCTCAAATTCAGTCATGTGATTATGTTTTTACATACTTATATGTATTAAGTCTTCATTACATGCTGCTGATATATATAAAAAAGAGCACTATTAGCATTACTGTGTCCTAGTTGAATATTTCTGTGCTCATTTTTCTTGTGGTTTTCTTTTTTTTCTCCATACGATATCTGAATTACTTTCATTTAAAAACAAAACCAAAACAAATAAAATAACAGATATATACACACATAGACATTTAACATATAGCATCTCATTAATGACTAGAAATATTATTATGGATATAGGAGAAACAATGACAACCAACTGTAGAGCCATAGCTTCTTTCTCTGGAAGGACTCCTCTCTGGGGCCTGTCCTGTCAATGACTGCTTCTTTTTGTTGGCTTTTCTGTAGCAGAGCCTGGGGAAACGTGCACTATGCAGTGGAAAAACTGATCCCAACACAATACTGCCATTTAGAGGCATTGTATACCCTAGGGTACACTTTCTCATTGCAAATTTCACAGCATCTAGAGCTGTAAAGTGAAGCCCTTATCCAATGCGACCAGCTTTGGCAGAACCTGTTACCTTCTGTACCTTCCCTTGACAATAAAGAATATTATGTACATACACACACAGATAAAAGCCTAAAATGAAAGAATGTAGTCCCTTATCCAAAGGATATCATGCTAGGCTTTGGATTCTGTCCTTTTAGAAACGCTAAGATTCTCTCAAATATACATGTTGGCTTTGTAAAAAGCCCAGGGCATAAGAAAGAATAGGGCAGAACAAGAATTGGTGACAAAAGCTGGCCTTTTTTTTTTTTTTTTGTTTTTTTTCTGTGCAGGAAGACCTTTAGGAAAGGGTTTGGGCCAAATTTATTGCCTGTCCACACACTTGGTTGCTGGAGCATTTTCACTGGGCTGGATCACATGTTCCTTTGCGTTGGAATTTGGAGGACCTCAAGGAGGACCTCAAGGTAGTCCGTGCCTTGAAGGAATGTTTACTTCCAAGGCTGGTGCATGTGGTTCCCTATGGACATCCTTGTATCTTCTGTCTATGCACTGCCCTCATAAAATGCTGTGTGGTAAGTAACACTGCATTTCTTGAGGAGCTGTAAAGGTGAGTAAGGACTTGGAGCATCTCTCATATGAGAAGGTACTGGGACAACTGGGATTGTTCAGGCTGAAGAAGAGAGAGACCAGAGGGATCTTAACAGTACCTCATGAGTCAGGGGGATAAACAAGACAAGTCTCTTCTCTGTGTCTACCAACAGGAAAGGAGGCAATGAGCACAATCTGAAATGCAGGAAGTTACATTTAAACGTAAGAAGACGTTTTAACTGTGAGGTTCATCAAGCAATGCAGCAGGTTGCCCAGAGCTGTGGTGGAGTCTCCATCCTTACAGATATTCCAAATGCAACTGGATCCAGCCTTGAGTGGTAAGGTTGAGCTGCCTGTGCTTTGAGCAAGGATGATTAGACTAGACAACCCCCAAAAATCCCTTCCAGCCTCATTCCTGTGATGTTGTTCTGGCAGCTATGAAGGATTATGAACTTTCAGGTACTTCAGCAAAGTATCTGAAGCCAATTGGAGAATTCAGCAAGAATAAGTGAATATCAGATATAGAAAGTACTTTGGATACCAGACTAATTCTGAAAAGTATAAACAGAGCAGAGAGTGGTGGTTAGACATAGCATGCTGTCAAACACATGCAGGAAAGCAGCTGGAAGCAGACAGGAATCTCATTCTCTGCAAGTTAATTCAGTTCTATAGTAATGACAGCAGACACTTTTTCTCTAAGAGAAGTGATGACCAGAATGGCTCTGTTTCTTTTCAATCATTCTTTTTTTTCATTCTTACATTACAATTATAGTCTTGGTATAAGGCCAGTCTCCCCTTTGTTCAGGTGAGGTTTCATACTAAGCTTGAAAATCACATTGAAATTCACACCAGCCAGTTCACACACATCAATTCGATAAGAATAGGATGCTCATACTATTAAATAAAATGAGCCAGGATCTGAGGACAATGGTTAATATGGCTAAGCCATAAGCCACCGAGAGAAGGCATCCTTTTCAACTCCTGCTCATAGTAGTCCTTCCATGATGTGCAAGGGAAGCACCATTTGGTCCAGATGAAAATTTTTCCCAGAAGCACATAAACAGCTGAAGAAGTCTGGACACTCATGGGCCTGATGTTCTAACCTATGTTTTGGTGCTGTTTATTTTACTAAGAGAGATCTGAGGACAAGGTGCCTCATTCAGATCCAATTCCCTAGTACTAGAAAATTTCCTTGCAAAACATCATCATGAACTATAAGGGATTTCTCATGTCCTGGGTTAATTCTGGGGTGTTTCACAACAGAACCTGATAGAGATCCGACAAGGTCAATGGATTAACATCAGTTTAAACCAGATGAAGAACTACTCCTTTTTATTTGTACAAATGTAAAGTGTTCATTACAGAGAAACAATAAAGAAGCATGAAAAAATTGAAAAGAAAGTTACTTGGGATGTTTTGAGAATTATATCTATTTTTGGTTTGTCCCCTGTTCCACCCCATCCCCCAGGGCTTTTCTTGTTCCTTTTTAGGGCTTAAGCACTTCATCAAACACTTACTTTGTACTACATTTATTCATAATTATTTTACATTTACTGTAATTAAGTTTTTTATTGATTTAACACAAACCAACAGCTGTATTTTACTCTGGAAGTCAACTGAAAAATGTATGCCATCTAAAAAACATGGACTATACACTTGAGAATGCAGATGAGATGTATTAAATTCTGTTATCATTTTTGTACCTCTTGAAGCACAATATCGATTATATACACATACTTGCAGCCAGAGCTTCTACTAGATAGGCTGCATATAAATTCTTTGTAGTACAATGAACTATAAACAAGTAGCTACACTTAGATGAATTTTAAATAGGAATTTGTATTAAGAGAAATCTTTGATGTGGAAATTATTTTTCATTTGAAATTCGTCATCTTAAACCCTTCAGAACAGCATTATATTTTATTGAAATGGGGGCCTTGGTACACTCTAGAGGTGCAGGGTGTCCAGAAACCTTCCCAAAACTACTGCACTTTAGATACAGGACTAACTGTTCAATCTGCTGCTTCAGGGCTTTGGAGATAGGGTGGATCACAAACTGCTTTAAGGAAGGAAACCAAATAATAGCAAATTGTATCAGAGCAACCTGGAAAGGGAAAGGTGAGGAAAAGCTAGGTTGTGCCAAGATGTGACACAAGGTGCAAAGATTTTATGGCTTTCTGTGAACACGGGAGTTCTTACTTACAATTGAGTGAGGAAGTGCTTTTTATACACGGATAAAATGAAACCCCAGGCAAAAGAAGAGGAATAGAGACAGCCTGAGGCTGGAACACCATATTTATCAAATGACTAGGGTATTTGTCACATAAATATTTAACAAATGACTAGAAGAGATATCTGGAAGTCTCAGATGAGGCTTGACAGATATGACACTTCAGCCTTCAATTACATATTTAAAGAAAAAAGTAATAAAAAATCTGGAAATACCTAATAGTGGTAGAGGGTGCTGCTTTTGACCCACATCCTTTCGGAAATCTGACATGGTGAAGCTGTCTGGTTTTACTCCTATATTTTGCTGGGAGTCTGTCTGTTGACTAATGTCACCATAGGTCAAGTCCCAACTGGGCTGTAGTTACCATGATTATGTGTTATCATGTAGTGAATTGGTCTTATGGTATAAGATTTGCACATTAGGATGTCTTAAATACTTATCTGGACACATGGATGGCACAAGCATTACATCACTTAATATCTGCAAAGTTTGCCCCTCCACAAAAGTATAAAATCTCATTCATCTAGTTCATGCTGAATTTTGGATGCCTTACTCTCATTTGTAAACTTGTTAAAATACAACAGAAAATATACTTTTTTCTTTTTTCTTAGCAGATTGTTTGCAAAAACTCTCCTTCTTTTCCAATAATATTCAATTTTTTCTAACAGCAAACCCATAAACATTTCAAGGTAATCTAGAGAGGATGCCTGCACAGTAAAACAACAGAAAAATAATAGTAGAGAAATGGCTTGACTTGTAGAAGAAAATACTTCCGGATTTTAAGTTATTAAACCAAACATCCCTTATCACTGTGGAAACAGTGAAAGAAGCATTTCTCCCTCCTCCATAATCTTCTTGTCCCACCCTCATTCACAGAATGAATCTTCCCATTCAGGCCCTGTACCTGAATGTTCCTGCTAATAGAATAATTAGTTTCATAGGCATTGCTGATTAAGTTAAATACTTATAAATATTTATAACACTTTGCATAATATCCAGAGATTGAAAGAAAAAGAGAAAATTAATGGTGAACTCCTTTCTATAAGTTCATTTTTTTTATATGATCCAACTGGCAATAGGAAGGTTTAAATGTAGTTGTCATAGTAACAAGGGAACATAACTTTTATCAACTACAACTACTATATTATAATAATGGAGTAATTTTCACAGCCTTTGATTTTTCTTTTTCAGGTTATGCTTGCACCAAATCTCATGCTGGCAAAATGCAAGGTGCATTATGTTTGTGATTTTGTTGTTTTTTTTGCCCCCCGCAAGCTTTCCAAGAGATTCACAGACAGATTCACAACATTTAATTCAGATCTCTGAAACAGGCATTAGAGCTTCACAAAGAACTCCCAATTTGAAAAATGTATACTTTACAGAGGTACCAAGGCTCCCTACATAATCAAAGCTCAGCACCTCTCAAAGTTGAAGCTATGCCTCTGTTGCTGAGTAGGGTGTCACCTACACAGTGGGAAATGCCAAGCAGGCAAGAAGGATGTGTTTGAGCTCTCACTCCTCTCGAGACCATAGACATATACATACAAAGCAGGATTCATCCTGTGAACTGCAGATATTTAGCAGAAGGAACAAAGTTGAAAGCTAAGACAGTCTAGGCTCCTTGAAGAGTCAAGAAAGTTCTTACAAAGAACAACATCAGCCTGTGTCTGTGCTGAATCACCCATAGATCTGCTGTTTCTTATCAATGCTTAAACAGAGATCTTGCAGGAAATTGACTCCTAACTTGAGATTTCAGGTAGCTGCCTGGCTTATGAGGAAGAACTCCAGAGTACATCAGATTTTCCCGAGAGCAGCTGCTTAAACTAGGAAAGCTAAGTTTTTCAGAATTCTGTTTATTTGCTTGTTTAATCAAAAGACTCTTTGGGGCAGCATATCTTATAGTAAATGCAACAGATATAGGGGAAGAAGCCAGGCTCCATGGATGAGTATTTTGGGAATTCAACCAGGAGCAAAAATTCTTAATCATTCCTGATTATAATATTTCTGGCTATTGGGTGCAAAAACAAAGGAGCAGCTGCAGTTATCTTAGGTGTGTGCCCAGACAGCTACTGGCAGTCAGGTTTGCTCTTGTCTGCTCTCCTTGCAGCTTCATAACACAAACACATCTGTGGCAGTATGCAGTATCACCCAGTTGTTACCTTCCATCTTGAATCTTCTACTTCATTTTGACAGCTCTCCCATCATAGAAAAAGGGGCTGAGAGATTTACTGCAAGAAATTCATAATTGCCCATTAATGCTGGGACCCTGAGCTTAGAACTGGGGAGGTTGCACCCAGTATTTCAAGCACTATATGAAGAATAGAGGGGAGAGGGCGAAGCTGAAGTTCTGAATCACACATGAAATGCTAAACCATGGGATGGAGAAATAACTACAACCTGAGGAAGTGGCTGGGTATTCTACAGTGATGTGGGACAATCTGTGGAAGGACATTTTTCATGCTCTCCTCCAACCTCTGCTGTCACAGGCAAACTTGATAGGACCATGTTACTGCAAAACTTCCAAGCCCTTCATCTGCGAAGGAGTTACTGTAGTTACTATATTACTAATAGTTAAACTGGTTGAGATTATCAAGAATCATATAGCTGAGAGACTTCAATCATATAGCTGAAGCAGCCCTGGAAGAGTGCTGTCCTTTAATAAGGATTTATTTTCCTCTGAGGTCCCACACTCAAGTGTGATAAGCACTGCTAGGAGGTATTTCAGTTTTCTTCTCAATGTCACACATAATGTTGCCTTGCTGAGGACAAAAGAGAAAAGAATGAAAACTGAAGAGAAACATCAAACTTTAATATATGTTAACAGGATTATAGTGTTTTAGAAAATACAAGGAAGAAAAAGAAAGATCTTTTTTCTGAACTAATTATGTGTACAATATGTTGAAGAGTGTGTATATCTGTCTATGTATATATACATTTATACATAAATAAGCATATAAATGTCATCACCAATCATCAGAAAACAACGTTTGTTTTGGCTGTAGTATCTTTCTGGTATAGGCATGAACTATTTTCTAATGAAAGGTCAAGTCCTTGAGGAATTATGCCTAAATGAACTTACACCTAAGTGTGCTGGAGGCTCCCTAACTGGCATTTGCAGTCAAGATTTTATATTCATAAAGCCATAAGAAGTGCTAAACACAACAAAAGAAACCCACACCGAACACAAGACTTCTGTCATTTTTGAAAATTAGTGTATTTCTCCTTCTCCTTAATAATTTTATCCTCTCCATGGGCTGAATCCTATTCTTTTGGTATATTTAGGATTAATAAAACAGTTTTCAAACTGTGTTCCATATAGCATCTGTCAGACACAGTCTGCCTCACAGGGTGGCACGCAAGCTCTTAATAAAATAAGTATATATAAAAGTATTAAATAAAAAGAAATAAGAAACAGTTATTCTGGACTAATGAGATGACAGAAAACTACTGTAGCAAAAATACAACTATAGATGGCATCTAAGTTTATGGCTGCCCTTGATATTAAAGTAAAACTGTTCTCTATTAATAAGATCCCTTTGGATTCAACATCTCAGAGCCTTTGTAACAATGCAATTCCAAAGAATTTAGATCAGGAGAGAGTGCCGGTCACTAGGAAAGGTAACCAATAAAATGCCAGATTTCTTTTTTTCAATTGTTTATCTACAGGGCATATAACCAGATGACTTTTTCATTTTTTAGTATACTTTCCCCTTTCTCCTTTGCAGCATGGTTTGCATTCACTATGCAATAGAAAGGAAAATAATTTCAATGTTGATCTCTTTTCTTATACAAGCACTGAGTGAAAGCATCAAGACCTATAAGTGTACAGAAGTCAATGCATCCCACACATATCAGAAATATTAAACAGGGGCTGGCTACAAACCTGAAAACTCCTGAAGTATGCTTTGGAGTACCTCAACTATATATGCTGCATGTAATAATACTTCCACGGATAATACTGTACCTCTCCTGAATGAGCCAAGTCATCCAAATGAGCTGTTGGTGGCAAGAAGCCACACAGGAACATGAATCTAGTTGAAAAGAAGCAAAAATCAGTTTCATGGCAACTGCTAAGTCCAATTCTCTGCTGCATGCTGAGAAGGAAGCAATGAAAGACAGTCAGTGTGGAGATGGAGATTACTGCAGCACTTCTATCGGCTGTAGAAACAAGTCAACTGATGAGAGGCTGTGGATGGAAATCACAAACATTCTTGTGCACACACACACAGACATATAGATGCATAACATAGCCCAAATGGCAGCGTTGAGACACCCCAGAGCTGGAACTCCCTGGTTATTTAGTTCAGTTCAACGCACTAATCAGGACAGGTCTGTGCATAGATTTAATTGTAAGCACAGATCAGCTTTCCAGGAAGGTCATAGTAAGGGCATAATTATCTCATTATGCAAATTGTTCCATTATCTGATCAGGCTTTGAGTTCAGTATTTCCATTACCTCCTTTAATATCTAAATGGAAAATGCAAAATTATCAGGTGATATCAATCAGGGAAATGCTACCTACAGTCAACAAAACTACAGAGACTTAGAAATAAACTAGGATCTGGCCTATTAGCTGTGTTCTTTTCTTATATTGTTGCCCTTCTTGCATGTTTATTTTACTGAAAATCTTTAAGATTCACTCTGTTGTGCAGGAAAGAAATTGAAGAGATGTTTATTCATACTGTGGTTAAATAAAGTGCACTTTACTAGGATGGTAGAGAAACATTAGAAGAGGAGAAAACACCTAGGAACAAAGTAAGGATGAGAAGACCTGTATTTAAATGTTGGTTAGTGCTATATGCGAAGATAAAACACTTAGATTTCTACCTCTATGTCATGCTACTCAGGAGACAGGATGTTACTTGATTCAACTATGTGATTCAGAATTATCTTTTTTTAACTCATCATATAACTAGCCAGAGCTTGATTTATAGATGAACTAAAGACTTTCTCTGATTTTGATGAATGCCAGTTCCTCCCGGGGATTTATGCTGCAGTTGGTGTTCACTAGTTTCCCAACCACTTAGGTAGTCTGCCAGGAAATGTGGGTACATGGATACTATGGGTACTCATAAGATGGGTGATGCCAGCAAAATGTTTTTGTGAGATCTCCACGTGCCAAATGATTCTCCCATGGCAAGTTATTTTGGTTTCAGGGTGAGTTTATAAAATGAATGTGACAGAAAAAATAGACCAAAAAAAAAAATATTAAAAAAAAAAGAAAAATGCCTCATGGTACATTTGGATCAAACCCAACAAATAACCAGAAGCAGTGTTTAAAACAATATGTTTAACTTGTGTTTGCTTTCATAATAAACAGGAATATTATAGAAACCAGTACCCTGCTGAGATCTTAATATCTCCACCAGAATTGTCTTGTGTTCTTGTATTTAGTTGTTTGCAAGGAAACAGATTACCAGCTTCTCAAGCTGAATGCCCTGGCAAAGAAGGGAATTCAACATCTAAACTGCTAAATAAGCCTATGATAGGGGGTATATCACTAATAGCCATAAATGGGGTGACATCTACTAGGGCATTTAGGTGATTGCTATTGGGAGGACTTACATACTTGTAGGAACCAAGACTTCATTGCTTTCACTGCAGAATTGGACACTGATAGCATAATACACAAAACCTAGGAAAATTACATTACTGTCTGCTTTATAGATACGGAGTGGCGATGGAGAAAAAAATAGGAATGGTTATAAAGAATTAAACCGAAACTTCGTTCTTTCCACTACCTTGTTTCTCACAGTGGCCAGTAATATTAACTCAAGGCTGAGATACTTACAATTGAATGTCTAAACACAAGGACATTCAACTCATAGATCCTAGACAATCTGCATGGTGTTGCCAGACATGACACAGGATCTATTGGACACCCAAGCACTCCTAAAGGATCAGCTAGAAGGGAGCCAATACTTATAAGACATCTGAGACAGTACTAACCTAGGTTTACATGACTGAATTGCACCCTCCAGAGTTTGGGGAGTTTAGTTCATTCAGTGACAGAGTCTATGGTGAGCTGAATCCTCTTTCACATTTCAATGATTGGATTGACTGCATTTGTGCTGGATATAATGGAAGTGTAGACACGTACATCAAAATTTACATTTTAGTGCCTTCCTTGCAAGCCCGGTCCCATTCTGAAAAATATTTAGGAAGGAGTTAAGAAGAAAGAAAAGCTTCTGTCCAGGGATATTCTCCACATTATACTTCCTGCATAAGGACTACCAGACTTTGGCAATCAGTAGACTAGGTTTTTCCTGAGACAGATGTTGAATCCAAAAATTCATGTTTAATAGAACAAAATTTCATGTTTAATAGAACATGAAGGACCTTCCTTTCTGGTATTTTGTTATTCTCTTTTAAAAATCCATCTATATTTTTGGTCTCTGCACCATTCTGTGGCAATTATTTGTACATTTTTCGTCTTAACTTATTTAAAACTTGCCGCCTGTTACTGTCTTTGGGCACTTCTTGTCTGTGTAAATGAATAGATATTTCCCTATTCAGTTTCTTGCATGTTGTTCACAGTTTTATAAAGTTCTCCTTCAAGTCTTTTTCCAGGCTAACGCATCCTAGTCTATTTAATTTCTTATCTTGGAAAGCAACTATATCCCTCCAGCCATTTTATCACCTTTCTCTGTATCTTATAAGGGCCACCTAGGTAAACAAATAATTTGATCATGGTGAATATGTATGGCATGTGAATCATGCATATGTAATTGTTTGAAATCCTGAAAATCACTTCTGAGAGACCTGTCTCTCTGGCTGTGTTTCATGTAGGGGATCTTTGCCAGCTCACTAGAGACTAGGGGCTAGATGCCTACAAGTCTGTCACTCTTAAACAAGTCACTTTCTGTTCCTGGCCCTAAATGACTGATTTAGATCATGCAGAAAAGGGAGCACAGATCCTTAAGTTCTAAATGCTGCCCTGACAGTGTGTCTGTAGTTACACTCTTTTCATACTGGTAATATTTGAAAACAAGAAGAAAAAAACAGACAAACAAGCAAAAAAGCAGGCTAAAAATGGTGCACAGGCTTCTGGAGAGACCATACAAAATGATAAAAAAAAAAGATTTAAAGAAAATATCCCACTGGCTCTGTTGGCTAGGAGAACTGCTTAGTGGGCCAGAGAATCTCAGAGCATGTGTACCCATGGCACAAAAGCAAGACGTAAAGAATCAATTCAGTGTTACATCAGCACAGTATTCAATTAATTTTCAAAAAAAAGATTTTTTTAAAAAAGTAAATAATGCAGCACTCATTAGCTTGGCTGTGGCCAGGTCCTTACACGAAATGTCAAGATACCCTTGATAGTTAACAAATGGTTTATTTTCCAGCCTGCACACTCTTCAGGAGGCTACTTGTAGGCATTCATAATGGACTCTCTGACCTAACCTTGCAAACACTTCCAGCTTCCTGTTTACCAAAGTTAATGTCTTTCTTTTGAAAGATAATTCAGTAAAGCATTTTAAATTGAAATTAAAAAAAAAAAATGAAAAAGAGATATTATCAGGAATATGTGATTGCAAAATGGGAATAATTCTGCTTTTATCATGCAGAAATCTAATATTTCTCCATGGAAATTATTTTGAAAATAACAGCTTATTAGCAACACTATCAATCCAAGATCCAGTTTATTTCATCAACCAAGCTCTGAGCATGCACTGCCTCTCTGTTTCTTGGTTTACCAAAATTTTTTGCACTTAAGGCATAAGAAAAAGCCAAGCAGCTGAATCAATGATTTTATATTGTTTGATTTAGGATTAGAATTAAGAGTTTCCTGAATCTCAGGCTCATATAACTGACCTGTACTTGTCATGGTAGAGTATTGTTTCATGCAAGGACCATTTTGATTAATATTGTCTTTCTTGGTGACAGTAGTAGTCCCATCAGAGCAGTAGAAGTTGAAAATTGATTTCAATTTATGATAAACAGCACATAGAAATGTAGACATATTATATGATATATTATGTGTGAAAAACAAAGCAGAGAAGAGATTCCAGTCACTGGAGAGATAAGAACATAGAAATAAATCAGATTTTTATATCAGTCCCATAGATGAAGTCTATTTAGCTTTTCATTAGGTAACACAGCTTCTGACCTTTGACAGAATTTGACCTCTCACATCTCTGCATTTGAAGCACCAGCACCACAGCTGGTGGCAGTCCTTGGAGCATCACAGATATAAACTTGTATTGCCAATGTGTTTCTTTCTCAATTGTAGTTTAAAATTAATTTCAGATTTATGTTTTCAAAATCATCTTGTAAAAAAAGTGTCGGGAAGCAAATCTGAGTCAGGTATGCTTTTTGCATGAATAGCAGCATGTTGTTGTTCTTGTATTTAGAACCATGCCCATACACACTTAAAAAAATTGCTCTAAATTATATGTGTTTTTCTTGACTATGATGCTTTCTGAATTGTTCTGCTGTGGAGAGTTGAAAGGATGCCACAGTTGGTTGGATCTTTGTTTTAGGGTTTTTTTGTGCGCCTTTTGTACCTTCACTAGATATGCTTTTCTTTCTCTTTTTCTTGTTCTTACTTTTCATGGCTGGCACTGCCTTTTTACTTGAAAAGTTACATGTCTTACCCCAGCTGTGTTTTATTTTCTTTCATCACTTTCTTTGTGTGATTTCAATCCATCGGTGCCTTTGGCATATTGTCCTGTGTCAGCAAACTAGGACATGCTAGAAACTGTAGAATATACAGAATTTAAACCTGACATACTGGGTGGTTTTATATGTGCCATTCTTCTGTGCCAAGCACCACAGGGATGGTTGACTATTATAATTGGTTTATGTGTTTTATTCACTACAGAGATCAGGCTGTTTTTTATAGTTGCAGGTAACACCTACAGTCTATCTACTGATTTATGCCATGCCTCACTGCCAACTTTGATTTTTTGTCCCCCTATTTTATTTAAAAAGTGAGGAGTGATATGCCTCATTGAAGCTACAGAAGTAAATCTAACAGACTCACATGGCTTCAGTGATAGTGTTTTGGGAAGCACCATCATTTTAAAACAAGTTCAAAGACCAGAACATCGTTAGTGCATCACAGCAGAAAGACAAGAGATTAGCAAAACATTGGAGCAGGATCTGCACTTGACGAAGCAAGATTTTTCCCCACGGAGCACAATATTGCTATTGGTAGTGCAGGCAGACTCCTTACAGAAATGCTTTTCGGCTGTACTACAGGTGGAGTTATATTTGCTTTTAATTATTATTTTGGTTTAGCCTTTGTCACACTGAAAAACTCAAATTGGAGTTGACTAATACCACCTGGGTAGCAAATCAAGCTAAAAGAAGAGTATAAAAAAAATAAGTCTATGAGTTCAAGTCCATATATTGCAATAAATTTTTGAGTGGACTAAAAAAAAAATGTTCCACTGTTCCACTTTTTTCTAACTCAGGATGACGTTTTATTTCAGAACTTTTCTGTAGAACAAATTGAAATATCTGAAAAATAGTTGTAAAATTAACTTTTTTTTTTCTTAAATAAGTTTTCACTGTGTTTGCAAGCAAAGAACAAATATGCACAGCATATATAAAAGTTGTGCCCTGGGCCTGGGAAATGCCAGTGGATAGCTATTTAAGAGATACCACAGTTACAGATAACATGTCTTATTTCCTCCCTGGAAAGCACCTGCTCCATTCAAAGTAGTGAGATTTTTCCCCTAAGAACAGCTGTATTGAATCAGATCGCTTCTCCATTGAGCTCAGGATCTTGTCTTTGACCATGGCTGTTGGTGGGTGCCTGAAAAAGGACTAAAAGAACAGAACAAATGCAGTAATATATTGCTAGAACATATTCACAAGTTTCAGACATCTGCATATCAGAGGTTTTATGACTCAGAAGAGTTGTCACAACCATAGACAGATTTTTCTTGCATTGATAGGTCCATTATCTTTAGTTTTTGTGACTTTTTCATATCACATAAATTCTGTGACAAGAAATTCTAAAGGATGACTAAAATGCCACATTGTTACCTTTTTTTCATTTTCAACCAGTCAGTTTCTCATCTCACTGCCTCAGTTTATAGAGATTTTTTCCCCATTTATTTTATTTGTTTCTTCCATTTACACAATAGAATGAGTTGCAGAAACAACGTACAAATCCAGCTATGTAGTACAGCAGCCCTTTCCTCATCATTGCAGACATCTCATTTGATAAATTTATAATCTTTGAATCTCATGAACCACAGATTAAATAGCATTAGATATGAGTCTGAACATGGGGATGCTTGCAGAGCTTAACTGGGAGAAGGTGAATTGGTGATACAGAAGGGAAGAAAGAAGCTGGGGGAAAGGGAATTAAACCTAGAACATGTCTTTCATGAGTGTCTTGCTTCACACAGCAGAGATCCTGTTCAAAACTCCAGCTCTGAGCTCCCCTGAAGTTTTCTTTGCTGGATTGTCAAATGCACAAGAATTAAAATACAATGGTTCAGGCTCTCTTTTGTTACTATTCCCACCAACACTTGGCACAAAAATTATAGCCCTCTTCAAGAATCCTGATGGACTTTTCTAATGCTAGTTGTTCTGGACATTGCCCCTGCAGGGCAGGTGTGACAACACCTAATTTATAATCAGGCAGTTTATTGTGACTTACTTGATTTTGCTCAGCAAGACAGCAAGGGAGCACAAAACAGATCCTGTGAATGTTGTTCACTGTCTAGACATATAGCCTCTTGTGGCTGTTACAGTGAAGAAGCAACAGCACTAAGGAAAGTTGGTAGTGGAGCTGTAAACACCGGTAAACACTGTCTCTTCTCTTTCTCTTAGACAACAATAAAAGAGCTTCAGGATATTTCAATACCTCTTACAACCACATTCTGATTTTGCCAGATCCCCACTGAGCTTGTTTTCTTTGGTCTGGCCCCACACTTTGATAACCATTTCCTCTTGAAAAATATAAGCAACCTTTTTCTCATCCTTCTCAATGTCTTTTCTGTTCCTCTACAGAAAACTGAAGTCATGCGTAAGTGGGAGTCATGCATGACTGCATATTCCTTGTGGTGATAATCAGCCTATAACCCAATTGCTTGGGTGCTCTCTGCCCCTGATGGTCACTAGAGAGAATAAGTGAGAAGCTGTGACTGTCACAGGCCTAGGGCAAACATCTGAAACTGAAAAACAGACTGCAGAGACCAGCTGGAATGATAGTCTGCAAACTGCTATTTAATGTCTCTTTTTTTAAAATATACAAACATCGGCATTTCTTTTTAATGACCTTCTTTTTTTAGTGGGACAGAGTATATTGTTTTTAATTGACTACATAACCATCACAGAGACAGCATGACCCCAGTCTCTGACCTGGAAAGTATTTTTCAAGAATAACTCTCAAGAACATATGGTGGAAATTGAGAAATTGGAAATTACTCTGAAGGAAGCAAGTGAGAGAATAAGGCTTCAGAAAATAGGAGCAGATCACAGTAATACTATGGTAACACAGAATCACAGAATTGTCATGGTTGGAAAGAACCTCTGAGATCACTGAGTCCAACCATACACACACACAAATCCCTAAAATCTCAGCCTCCAGAGAACACCACTAAAGCATGCCCTGAAGTGTACATCTACACATTTCTTAAATATCTCCAGTGATGGTGACTCCCTGAGCAGTCTGTTCCAGTGCCTGACCACTCTAAGTAAAGTCATTCTTCTTAATATCCAATCTGAACCTCCCCTGCCACAACTTCAGATAATTTCCTCTGGTACTGTCATTANTGGTGACCCCCTGAGCAGTCTGTTCCAGTGCCTGACCCCTCCCTAAGTAAAGTCATTCTTCTTAATATCCAATCTGAACCTCCCCTGCCACAACTTCAGATAATTTCCTCTGGTACTGTCATTATTCACTTGGGAGAAGAGGTCAACACCCACCTCTCTACAACCTCCTTTCAAGTAGCTGTGGAAGGCAATGAGGTCTGCCCTCAGGCTTCTCTTCTCCAAACTAAACGCATCCCGTTCCCTCCCTTCATATGACTTGTTCTCTGAACCCCTTGCCAACTTGGTAGCCCTCCTCTGGACACGCTCCAGCACTTCAATGCCCTTGTAGTGTGGGGCCCAGAACCAGACACAGTACTCAAGATGAGGCCTCACCAGTGCCAAGTACAGAGACACGATCACTTCCCTACTCCTGCTGGTCACACTGTTCATGATACATGCCAGGATGTTCTTGGCCTCCTTGGTCACCTGGACAAACTGTTGGCTCATGTTAAGCCCGCTGTCCACCAGCACCCCCAGGTCCTTTTCTGCTGGGCAGCTCTCCAGCCACTCTTGTCCAAGCCTGTAGCACTGCATGGGGTTGTTGTGTTGAGCGAAACGCAGGACCCGGCACTTGGACTTATTAAACCTCATACAATTGTTTTTGCCCATCAATCCAGCCTGTCCAGGTCTCTCTGTAAAGTATTCCTCCTTTCAAGCAGATCAACACTCCCACCTAGTTTGGTGTCATCTGCAAACTTACTGAGGATGCACTCAGTTCCCTCATCCAGATCATTGATAAACATTAAACAAGACTGGCCTCAAAACTGAGTCTTGACATCAGTGGTAATCAGCCACCAACAAGATTTCACTCCATTAGTCACAATTCTCTGGGAATGGACATCCAGCCAGTATTTTACCCAGTGAAGAGTACACTTGTCTATGTCATGAACACACATCATTATTCATTTGTTTGTTTTTATGGGATTTATTTTTATTAATGCTGAGAGATTCCACAAGACCCAAAGAAGTGAGTTAATAGTTGCTGGTCATTGTTCAGTTATTTAAATATAAATCTAGAAATACAGTTTAGTATAATATAAACATACTGGACGATCGTATGTTCTATTGTTCTTTGCAAGAGGGATCCCTACTTAAAATCATAATTTGAAGTTAATATTTATCTGCATATGCATGAATTATTACACATTCAACATGTCTCTCATCTTCTCCTTTCTGCCCTCTACATGGCTGACCTAGAACAATAGCTCACTACAACTCCCATATTTTACCTGTTGTAGAGTACTAGGAAGCTGAAAATAGACTTTCACACTTTATGGAAAGGAAGGTAGGAATAATTGCAATTGTGTGTATATTTTGCTGAATGCACACTTTTGTTTAAAACAATGGAAGACCTTACACTCAAATTTATTCTGCATTTCTTGCCTGCTGGAGTAGTTGTCTACATGGCTGTGACCGTCCGGATCTTCTTTAATCATTTTTAGAGTAATGTGTGAGATATTTTTTATGTCATTTCCAAAGGGTGAGGTGAGAGTTACAGCTGTAAATCCAAACCAATCTTATATTCTCTTTCCTTGCACATACAAGTAATTTGACACAGCTCTTCTGCTCTGTCTATATGGACTTGAAGACTGGGATAGCTTTCTTCTTAGATGTAATTAGAGAACATAAGATAGGATGGGATAGACAATCATGACTAGCTTCCTACCATTATAGGAATTGGTGCAATTGTAGTGTGTGAACAACCTGAAAGTGAAAACTCAGCTTGGGAAAAGAGGTCCAGGGAGTATTCTTAAATCCAGAGATTCGGTAGGAACATTCTCCATGCTATTTCTCTTTCCTTTCTATCATCCTCTCTTCTGCTGCACAGATTGACCACTGTCTGTCTCCTCAGGCACTAACAAGCCAAATGCTATGAGGACAAAAGTTTTTGAACATCAAAGCCTACAATTTGCCTTAGGAAGAGAGCATGAGTAGAAAAGGTCAAACATGCTACTAATGTCTTGGTCCTAATGTCCCTTTGGCTTTAGTGAGCTTCCAGCTAATTGTAGTATGTTGCCAAGCACATAGGTGTTTAGGGCCCAGTCCTTAGACATTGCATTCTTCAGGCATAGCCTTTCCTTTTCTGTTGCTTTAAAAGGTTAGTAACACAGCTCAGGCCAGCTATAAGAAATTGTGCTGCAGAAACACATCCCACCTGGATAAATCATTCTTTTCCCCTGGGTGACTTCAAAAAAAATAAAAAAAAAAAAAAAAAAAAAAGGTTTGCAACAAAACAGTCTCTCGGCATTTTTCCCATCTGTGCTATGGAAATTTCTTTTGACCTTGCTGAACAACCTGGCTATCCATCATATTAGAGCTGAGCTATCTGCAAGGTGAGCCCTAGGGACTGTCACCTCACCTACCTGCCTCAGTGACTGTGAAACACAGCAGAAACCCAACCTCAGCTATCCCTGTGACAGGTACATTCCCTTCCCTGCCAGTCTTTAGACTTTTCCCTTCAATTTTTTCCTATTGTTAATACCTCATGGTTCAGTGGAAAAAATAAAGCACAGAAGGTCTTGCTTACCTTAAGATGAATCTCCCTAGTATAAATCTTGGTAGTAGAAAAAATTCAATTCATTCACCTCTGTTTTTTTGTCATTCGTATATTCATGTTTTGGACCTAGAGAGGCTGATTTGCTCTTTCCTACAAACTTTGCTTCACCAGGATACTTCACATCAACTTTAATAACTGTCAGGCAACAACAAAGAACAGGTACAAGGTGATGACTTAATCCAGCATCTGTTGAAGTCTATGGCTACTTTTCCTTTAGATAAGACCTCAATAGTTTTTCCTAAAAGTAACTTCAACAGCTAATCCTTAGAGGAAAGCAGATCAAGGGGGTGAGTCCAGTACAATAAAACTGGCATATTTGTATCTGAAGGACACAACCTGACAGTGAAAGCTCTGCTCAGCCTATGGAGTGGCTTTCCAAAGAAACTGTCATAGACATGATAAAGTAAGTAAAACGAGTCCCATCATGTTGGAGATTTAAACTGAGGCTGGAAAATAGTGGAAAATGTATCAAACTTCAGGGAAAATATAACAATGATAGAGGGGTGACCTAATAGGCTCCTTACTCTGAATATATTCATAATAGCTATAATGATTTTCAGCTGCAGTATGTAAAGGACTATTTTTTTGGTCTTAGCAGAAGAGCTTTTTAGCCTATCTGTTTCAGGTACTGCTATCATGTCCATTGCCTACATGAAAACGTGAGTTCAGATTGTAGCTTCAGATAGTTTCACAGCATTGCTATTGGCTGGATGGCCTCAATGCAAAAAAAAAATTAAAAAAAGTAAAATGTTTCACATTGTTACAAATATTATATGCAGTAAAAAAACATGTTAGGGGAGGAGATTGGCTGGCAGTGTTCCTTACCCATCTAAGCTTCAATTCAGTTCAATGTGCAAGGTCAAGTCCCCTTCTGCCTGCTGAGAGCCTCTGGGTTTGGCAGGAAATTTGCATGAATGCAGATATCTATTAAAGGAAAATTTTTGGCCAGATCAGGACCTTCTGAATAATTCTGAAATAGACAACATACTCGGAATGAATAGCTTGACATATATTCTGTGTCTACAGATGAGTCATTGATTGGTTTTGCTTTAACATAGAAAATATAAAAACCCTTAAAACCCTTCCTTAAAATTCTGTGATTCTAGAGTCATGTTAACATACAAGTTTATCTTTCTTCTACATTTATAGATAGCTAGTTATCTAGATGACATCCAGTTTTCCAAGCTTCTATGAAAAGAAAAAATACAATAAATGAACACTAAAGCTTGAAAACTACAGAAAGTGCAGGCTATTTCCTACTTTCCATAAACTATTTCAATAACATTCTCTTTTCATATTTTTACTAGCACTTTTTTGTATTCCAATATTTAAGCTAAGCTGATAAGCTTGAAGCAGCTAGGGTCAGCAATATTAGAACTGGCCTTACCTGGTGTGAAAGATCACCAGTCTCTCACAGCTGACACTTAGATTAGAAGTCATCTCATTTAATAAAATTTATATAAAAATAAGAGGTCCACTCTAAGGTGGTCATTTAAGTCATCAGCCCAACTGTTTTAGACTTTCAGCTCAGTTAGGATGAACTGCCTTCTGAAAATATATGTTGCTGCCCTTTGACTACAGCCAGTGTTTAAATAAGCTGCTTACTCCAGGCACTTGCATTTGTGTGGATGGATGATTTCCATTGTCTGAGTATGACTACACTGTAGAGTAATACAAAATAAAATACTAGCTTCAGAAAAATGAATTTATCAGTAGCATTTTATCTAATTAGATTTAGTGGAGAGGTAAACTAGTCCATGCTCTGCTATGCACGTTCCTTCTCCTGGTATTCCTGCCAGCCCAGATTCTTCCACAGACCACTTAGGAGAGCAAGAAGACCTGGAAGCATTTCCTAATCACTTCACCCTGGTGACTGGCACTTCTTCAGAACCTTGGGGAAGAGTGGGCTAGAGGTACCTGCCCTTTCTGCAAGGTGTCTGGGTCTGTGTGCAGGCTGGGTAGCATCTATGACCTGTGAATTGACATTTTGTCCTTGTTCTGCAGAGAACATGAATGCCTGCAATAGTGCTACAGATGCTAAAAGTGCAGGAAAGATTTTTTAAATCAAATATTTCAGGAGGAAAGGAAGGATAAAATATTCTGGATTTTTCATGAAGAGTTTTTTATTGGTGTATATATTACCTTTTAATACATAGTATTTCCCTTCAGGACAGGTAAAAAAAGAAGAGACAGTTGACCTCTCCTGTGACAACTCACCAAAGCAAAATGCAGCTCATTCAGATGAGTGGGGATGTCAGGTCTTAGGTACAGGGATCAACTTCTTGTTTTGAATTTGTGCTGTGTGTAAAGCATTGGATTCTTAGTTGATGACTGATTCCAGGCAGTATTATGGTAATAATATACAGTCAGACTATGTTTCTCCCTATATAAAATAATTTAACATAGTTCATTGAAATGCAACACTGCCTGAATAAATAAATATGTCAGGTTTGTTACCATCTCTGGTGCTGAACACATTAAAACAGGGAAGTCATTTCTCTCTGCCTTAGTTTTGATTTTTATACCATTTGCTTCTGCTGGAAAGTGACTTTTGCTTTCCTTCAGAAAAAAATATGATGTAAATCTGATCCAGAGAATCTTAAAACTTGGAAGAAACAACCTAATAATAAGAGCTTGTTAAATGTGGCTTCCTACAGTATCACTGAGGACTTTTCTAACACAATTAAAACCCGACTCATAGCCAAATGCCAGAAGCCTCTTTTCTGTTTGTTCATTCTCAGAAGTGACTCATCCTCTAGCCTAGCCCAGGAGTGTGTGCTAAAATGCAGCTACTCCATTATTCAGATGACATTAATTGAGGACTTTCTCTTTTGCTACCAAAGGTGATAAATGTCTCTGCCTTTTCTTTTAAAATCTTCACTTCAGTCTGTCTAAGTAGATATAATAAGCAGAATGCAGAAATTATTTAATTATGTGTGTTAACTTTTTGCTTTTACCCTTCATTGAACCTTTTTGTTCCTTGGCCTTCCTTTATGTAAAACTGAAGTTGTCTCCCAGGGTGTATGGCTTTTATTGTGACTGCATACTGTATTTAGCTGCTATAGCGCATCAAGCATTTGGAACATTTTAACAAGGAGTTTTTAATGAATCCCTGGGAAGGAAATACCCTCAAAAACAAAACTTCAGTACAAAAGTACTTATATACACTGCAGCAATAAAAACACAACAAAGGGCAAAGATCTTCAACTCTCTATGCTTTAAACAAACTAATCGCAAACAAGGTCATAGTCATTCACTGAGAAGCACATTTGATTAAAGGTTTCTTTCTAAAAGGCTGCGGGTGAATTATTTCAGACTGCTTGATGATCTGCTAGAAAGATGTGTTAAATTGCTGGTAATTTGAACACCAGCAAGAAGTTTGCATGTTCATTGCATCTTTTCAATAAATGCCATCACCTATTTTGTATTGCCCTTGGCTTCTCACTCTTGTGTCAGAAGGAAACGAGAGATTTTTAACACAGCTAACAAGTTCAGTACAAAGTGGAGAGGGGCAGAATTTCCCTCAGGTCTTAATCCCAGTAAAGGTTCAGGGCACTGTGCAGTTGCAATCAGTCACTTGTCTTCCTGAATTACTTTATTCAAAAACATGGGCAGCTCTGTAACATCTTCTTTTTCTACCATCAAATGAATATCATGTGGCATGAAAACAAAACTGAAAAAGGAGAAGGAACAAAAAGGAAAATAAGGACACAAGACTAGGCCATAGAGTGTCTGTTTGTAGGCCCTACTGCTGCCTTTATTCAGTCAAAAGTTTAAGTTACTAGCACTACACTACAGCCTTGTATCAAGTGTTTTAAGAATTAGATGAGTTGATGTTTGCAAAGCAGCTTCCTTGTGAAGGACATTGCCATTATGGAGTACTGAAGGCTGCAAGTAAATTCCTGCTGTAAAACTGGTATTTCTCCCTCTGCCTAACCCACAGTGTTGTAGAAACACCAGAACTGGTTGCATAACCACCCCTACCCTAGGTGATGCACCATCTCCCTCTCGTGGTTGCTTGCTCACAGAGAGCGGTTGAAGAAAAATCTGATACAGGTTTAGATAACAGACTTCAAGCTTCTAAGACAAAAGAGTGAAGACTGATGGTTTCAGACACAGTGGCCAAAGTTTCTTTTCTGCTGTTAATGATCTGTTCGGAAGACAGAAAGTTATATCTTCATTTCAGTCAGAGTTTATTCATTACTTTTGAAATGGAAATCCATGAACTAGGAATAGTTGCAATGAACAAGCCTGAAAAAAACCTGTTATAATTTTTGGAAGATTCTTTCAACACTTTATCAGAGCCACACAGAAAAAAAGATGGGAATAGAAATGCTAAGATCTATTAATATTTGAATTTACAATAGTGTTTAAGTCAGTGAATCCACAGAGAATAAAAAAATATTAATGGACATATCAGCTTCCAAAGAAAGGGTAAAAAGGTCTTATGTCTCATAAAGCCATATGTATCTTCTGCTCTAGGCTACTTTCCTCAAGTGAGAAGTCTAAGAAGCAGTAAGTACAGAATAATTTCAAACTTATATGCCACTGTTTTGATATGAGAAAGTTTGTGTGCAGGCACACACGTGCTACTGTGTAATGGCCTTTGAGACTGTTTATGAGACAACACGTATTCTCTGAAGATGGTTTAAAACAATGATTTTCTACCAGGTTAAAGCTCCAATCTGTCCTTCTGTCCTGTTTCTGTCAACAAATGGTAGAGAATACCAGTATGAGAGCAAGAGCAGAAAAGCACAAAATGATGTCACCTTTTCTGTTTAGAGAAGTCTAGAATCAGAAATTGTCACTTGTATGGTATTATCTACTATATGTTTTGCTTCTGACAAAGTAAACAGGAATCCTACAATCATCTGGAATTTCTCCATACTACCAGATTTTGTGGCAGCAGAAAAAAATTGAAAAACAAAGAAAACCAGAACAAATCCCTACGCTTGATCTTTTCTCTAGGTCACCAAGAATGGGCTTACTATAAGCAGGCTGCAGAGACATCCTAATAGTTCTCTCTTGGTCCCAGTTAATGTTTAAGTATTTATATAATATGAATATAATGAGAAGGCTGATATAGTTCAGACTACTGGAATAAAGTGTGATCATCAAGGATGTTCTTTTGACAGATGTGCATTAAAAAATTGTCCCAAAAAAGGATTTAAACACAGATTTCCCACATTCTGGTTTTCCTTTGACGGTGTAGCAAACATTTAGCAAATTCACTTTCACATTTGAAGGTAGTTTTCTGTTAGCCAAAACTCCAATTTTAGGAAGATAATTGTTTGAATACACAAATTGATAATTGCTTGGCCATCACTCCAACAGACTCCAAGGTTTAGGTGATGTTATAGATTAATTTACTACTTCAGATTTCCAAACTTTCTCCAAAGGTCTTTGACACTGAGACAGTTTCTATGGTCAGAGTCACTACAGATTTAGGATACAGTCCAATATCTATTAATTGGGAGGTTGGTAACTTATGAGAAGTACCAAGATGTAGCAAAGCTATGCAGGGGGAAAATTAGAAGGGCCAAAGCTCAAGAGCTCAAGCAGAGCTTAACTTGGTCACTATGGTTACAGATAACAAGAAGGTCTTTCGGTATATAAGTAGAAAAAGGAAGACTTGGGAAAATGTAGGTCCATTGATGAATGAGGTGTGTGCCTTAGTGGTGGAAGACACAGAAAAAGCAGAGCTACTGAATGTCTTCTTTGCTTCAGTCTTCACTGCTCAAACTGTCCCACATTAATCCCAGACCCTGGAGACAAGGGAGTAGGTCTGGAGAGAGGAATTTTCCCTCTGCAGAGGAGGACTGGGTTAGAGACCACTTGGTCAAACTAGATATCTGTAAGTCCATGAGATCTGATGGAATGCATCTGCAAGTGCCGAGAGAACTAGAAGGTGTTATTTCTGGGTCACAATCCATCATCTTTGAAAGGTCATTGAGAACAGGAGAGGTGCCTGACCAGAGGAAGGCAAATACATCTACAGTCTACAAAAAGGGCAAGAACTACAGGCCAATTAGTCTCACCTCCATCCCTTGGAGGGTAATGGAGCAACTTGTTTTAGATGTCATCTCCAAAAATCTTAAAGAACAGGAAGTCATTGGCAGTAGTCAACAGGGATTTACCAAGGGTAAATTGTAGTTGACCAATTTGATAACCTCCTATGATATTATAACCAGATGGCTGGATGAGGGGAGAGCAGCAGATGTCATCCACCCTGACTTCCACAAGGCATTTGACACTGTCTCCCATAACATCCTCATTAGGAAACTGAGGAAGTGTGGGCTAGACGAGGCAGGGCAGTGAAGTGGATCAAGAACTGGCTGTGTGACAGAACTCAGAGGGCAGTAATTAATGGAGCAGGGTAAAGTTGGAAAGTGCCACCAGTGGTGTCCCCCAAAGGTCAATGCTCAGTCCACTCTGGTTCAACATATTCATCAATGACCTAGACAAAAGGACTGAGTGTATCCTCAGCAAGTTCACTGATGATAACCAAACTGGGAGAGCTGGTTCGCAGTCCAGAGGAATGTGCCTCTGTCCAGCATGACCTGGACAGGCTGGAGAGCTGGGCAGAGAAGAGCCTAATGAGGTTCAACAAGAGCAAGTGTAGGGTCCTGCACACAGGGAGGATGAATTCTGGGCATTCATATAAGTTAGGGGTGGATGTGCTCAAAAGCACTTCTGAGGAGAAGGATCTGGGGTCCTGGTAGATAGTAAACTATTCATGAGCCAGCAATGTGCCCTTGTTGCCAAGAGGGCCAATGGAATTCTGGGCTGCACAAGGAAGAGTATGGCCAGTAAGTCAAGGGAGGTCACTCTGCCCCTCTACTCTGCACTGGTGAGGCCACAATTAGAACACTGCATCCAGTTCTGGGCTCCCCAGTTCAAGAGAGGGAACTGCTGGAGAGAGTCTACCACAGGGCAACAAAGATGATGAAGGGATTGGAGCGTCTCCCTTAAGAGGAAAGGTTGAGGGAGCTGGAACTCTTTAGGTGGGAGAAGAGAAGGCTGAGGGGACACCTAATTAATGCATACAAGTATCTGAAGGGTGGATTTAAGGATGATGGAGCTGGACTCTTTTCAGTGATTCCCAGTGACAGGATGAGGGGCAATGTGCACAAGCTGAAACATAGAAGTTTCATTCAAATATGAGGAAAAACTTCTTTAGGGTGTGCGTGACAGAGCAGTGGAACAGGCTGCCCAGGGGGGATGTGGAGTCCTCTTCTCTGGAGACCTTCAAAACCTGCCTGGATTCAGTCCTGAGTAATGTGTTCTAGGCAATTCTGCTTTAGCAGGGGAGTTGGCCTAGATGATCTCTAGATATTCTAACTCTGATAATTCCATGATTCTGTGAATTAAATGGAAGAAATTTCCTTTCATCATCAAGCACTGACCTGAGAACCTTTTTGTGATTATTTGGAACTAATATTGTAGCTTGTATGGTTCTGAACACGTAGCTGCAGAAGATGCAGATTAGCATTCATCTATGCAAAGTAAACCAATGAAAACAAGAGTAAATATCATCTGAAGAGGGCATCATATTTTTTTGTAGTTTCACCATTATTGCCAAAGGTCTGCAGTTACATGAATTAAGGTAACTTAAAACTCTTTTTTATGTTGCAGGCATGGTAACTGCACCTATCCATAAGTTTGCCTCTCTTGCTGAATATAGCCAGATATAGATGAAGTGAGGAGCAATAGACGTTTAACAAATTGCATTGCTTATTTCATTTATATAGCCTGGACCTCGTCTGTTTCCATAAAGCAGCTCCAATTACAACAAAAAGTAAAGATACTTGGATTTGTTTCTACCAGCATGTTCTCTTTCAGTATTGCAGATACACTATGCTCAGTGTCACTGTTGTCTCAATCCTATTTCCAAGAAAAGTCTTTTCAAGTGGAATCAAAGTCATCCTCTTTTGGTGACACTTGTTGACTCAGGATGATGTTGAACATATCCTTACTCTGTATTATAGAGTAGAATATTGATGGCTTCTGTACTCACCAACAGAACCACTTGCACAGCTGCAAGTGGCATAATGAATACCGACCTTGATGTGTTCTATACCAGTTTGCAACACAAAGTGTTTGATACTGAAGAGGGGATTACTTTAGCAACCAATGTCTTATTTCATGGGTAAAGGTGTAGTGGGGGAAGAAAGACAAATTCATCTGGTCCTCTGGAGATATCTGCAACTGCTTATTGCCTTTATAGTCCATAGTGAGAAAAAGTCAATGATGTAGTGTGATTTATGTGATCTGTTCTAGCCGATTCTTTTAGCATGAGATGAAGTACCCGTTTCTCTCAAGAGTTTGTAATAAAGGTATACAGTGACTATCTCAGGTACAGATGTATAAACCTGCAGCTTATTCATATTTGTCAAATATGTTTGATCAGATTAACCTTGGTGCTGGGGTTTTCCAAGGACCACTCAGTGCACAAGAAGGGTTTAGGTTTCTAACTGAGCACTCTGTGGTGCTCTCAATTTTCCTCTGTACCTCCACTGATTCTTTATGAACAATCCTAGGTTGCTAATAAAGTAGTGCAAACATCTACATGCAGTATCCTTAACTGTAAGTCAATTTTGTTTTCAAGTTCCTAGTCATTGTAGGATGTTATCCAGAAGAACATCAATCACTCCCCAAAGATCAACAAGTCTTATCACAGAGGTCTCTTACCACCATTCACTAAAATTTTATTTCCTCTGTATGTGCTTTGTTTTATCATACCATTAGATGTAGCAACTGTTCATGTAACACAGCACACCTTTGGTGTCTTGGATGTTCATAAGTGTAACGCAGTAATACCAGCTTCCAAGAGACTCAAAACTAGTAACTATAAACTCACTTCTGGAGTATGATTTTTCTTGAAAACATTAAAGTTGCTTCTGACCTTTTCTGAACATCAAAATTTAACAATTATCTCTACCAATGAAACAAAATCAAATTTCTAGGAGAACCCACACATGGTATAACATCAGGTGGCCTGGAGCAGACAAGGGAGATGGGGATGGAAGGATACTGCAGACTTTATTGTGCATAGAAAAGAAAGGCAATCAAAAAACAGAATTTCTTCTATATAAAGTTCTATTACTTTGATGGCTATTTTTATCCTAGAAGTGTTCATTTTCAGAGAATAAGCTAAAATTTGTTCGATTATATCCCAGGGTCTAAAAACATCATAAAAGGGAGAAACAGCAGTTTATCAGGGAAAATGTTGTGAAGTAGGGGAATAGAAGTTAAAATGTGAAATTTGAAAACTCTAAAATTATTATTTTTACAAAATATGGAAGAGCTCAAGTAGACTAGAAGATTAAATATTGACTTGAAATGAATTCTTGGTTTACATTTCCCATTCAAATATTTCAGTGAGACGTTATTTTTCCAGTGGAGAAAATATTAAAGAAGTTATTGCTTGCCCAGTATGCAGGTTTAGAGAAGCATTTTTCATCATTCTAACAATTTCTAAGTCTCATGTGCGTTCCAATGTGTGTTTGGTAATGTAGGAAGAAATATCATATACACCCTTTACATGATATGATAAGATACTGAAATCTGTCACTGACTCTATCTGTACATTGAATTTGCAAGAAGCACATAGGTGAGTCTGAAAAAGACAACATAATCTAAATACTCTTCATTACATTTTTGTGAATTGGTTGGATATTGTTACTTTTGTGACACAGACATTTGAAAAAGGCTGAAAAGTTAGGTAGTATGCCTTAATTACAAATTCTTTTGAGAAACAGGAAGTAATTATATGATTTCCTTTTTTTTTTTTTTTATTTTTTGATAGTACTTAGAGTTAAAAGAATGGGTGGCAAGGATGAATACAGGTAGAAGGAAAACTAGCCCTGTGAGATGGATATTTTCCTTTTACAAGGAGAACACCAAAGACCCTGTCACATGGACCTGGACTTTTCAGTATTTCCCACATTGCTTCCCACCTGCCATTGTGTACAGAAACAGAGTCCTAGCAGGGCATGGGCAGTATCTTTGTGTTTCAGAAGACTTTAGCAGAAGTTTGAGATTCTTTTCTTGATTCCTGACAGTTGCTTTCACCACGCTGAAGGACATAAATGCTATTTCTGAGGAAAATACGTACCCTCTTTCAACTTCTCCTAAGAGCTGGCCGCTAGCACTGAATCTGCCACAACTGCTATTGCAATGGCATTCACCTGTCAATTACCTAGAGAATGTAGTGTTGTAACTGTGCATTTTGATTCCACAATATAAACGTTATTCTTAAATTAAAAAAAAAAACCCTTTTCCTCCATTGTTCTTCTTTTCAGTCTTAGAAATTACTGGAGTTTGGAAAGTAGTACTGCTATGGAGAAAACTTTTTTTGTTCTCAATTCACAAAGACATGATCTTGAACATTCTGTCTTCAAAATGTTAATTAAACAAAACAATGGATTTTAATAAATAAGGGCATCTACAAGTTCCTGGCCTCAGGGAAGTGTCACCACAATATTTATTGCTTGCATGAATGAGTTTCTCACATAAAACACTTTTCCCTATTAAAAGAAAGAAAGCTTATATTTCAAATTATAATAGCTATGAGGGGGAGAAATGGTGGCAGGCAAGAGAATGTTTTTCAGATGAGGTCTGAAAGTACATAGAGAGTCAATGAAATGTAAAAAGACAAGAAGACAGATGTGTCTGAGGAAGATGTGCAGTGGAAGACATCTGTGGGCTGGAAATCCCTCTGTAGCCCAGTGTTTGGTCAATGTCAAGCAAGATGACAAAAGTCAAGGCCACTTCCAGTGTCTTGGAAAAAAGGAATTAAAATCATTACAGCTGTCATCTAATTGTAATGTGACTGATGATTTTGTATGATGGTGCAGCTTACTGGAAAAAGAGCTTTGTAGACTGTAGTTAATACTAAGTGAAGGATCACTTGTATGTGTGTCCATCTGAATCTGACCTGATCAAAACTTGTGCTTTTGATTCTATGTATGCCAAAACCACAAAATGAACTATACAATAAAAAGGAACAGACTAGTAAATTGCCATGTATGTTCTGTAACACTGCAGAAAGACAGAATCACAGAATTATATGGGGTTGGAAAGGACCTCTGGAGAACATCTAGTCCAACCTCCCTGCCAAAGCAGGTCCACCTAGAACAGATTGCAGAGGATGGCGTCCAGGCAGGTCTTGAATATCTCCAGAGACAGAGACTCCACCACCTCTCTGGGCAGCCCATTCCAGTGCTCTGCTACCATCAAAGTAAAGGAGTTCCTCCTGATGTTTAGATGGAACATCTTATGTTCAAGTTTGTGCCCATTACCTCTTATCCTGTCAATGAGCAGCACTGAAAAAAGACTGGCCCTATCCTCTTGACACCCACCCTTTAAGTATTTATAGGCATTGAAGTCCTAATATATGCATTGATGCTTAATAGAGACAGATGTTTCTTTTCATGCTTAGGGTATGGAAGAGGAATTTAAGCAGGTATGATAAAAACCTGGAAGAATATAATAATAGAATACTACACAACTAGCATGAGTAATCAAATGGTTATAAGACACCAGGCTCACTGTCTTTGGTTTTGGGATACTTGGTGGCTAGTAGCTAATTAGTTGTACCAGTGCTTTCTCACTTTCTGCTTTCCATTCTCATACCTGAATAAAAAACTCCTAAATGCTGAATCTGGTCACAAATAAAGTTGAGGTAGAAAGGTACTGAATGAAGCCAGATCCTTGGGTTCTGAAACAAAGTAAGTAGGCACTAGACCTTTGAGTATTAACATGAGCTTATAGTTGAAGGGACAGCCCTGGAAAAACTCATCAGGTCTCTGACTCAACTCAAAGACAGACACAGAAGCAAAAAAGAACTGATACACTCCAGTTAAGAAACGAGAATAAAAGGAAGGCAAGGCCAATATTCCTGTCATTCCTGCTCCACATCAGTCAAACAGAAAGAGTCAAGAAGGATGATTATAGGATTTAGCTTCAATAAGGATTTTTTTTTTAATTCTTCATAAATAAAACTACAGTTAAAAGCTTATATTGTTTTTAGAATTTTTACATTTAACAAAAAAAAGAAAAAAGAACTGAAGCAATATTTATAATACAAAGTTGAGCATTCTAAAGAGATTGGAGCACCTCCCTTATGAGGAAATGTTGAGAGAGCTGGGACTCTTTAGCCAGGAGAAGTGAAGGCTGAGGGGAGGGGAGACCTTATTAATGCTTATAAGTTTCTGAAGGGTGGGTTGAAGAAGGATGGAGCTGGACTCTATTCAGTGGTTCCCGGTGACAAGACGAGGGGCAATGTGCACAAGCTGAAACATAGAAGTTTCATTCAAATATGAGGAAAAACTTCTTTAGGGTGTGCGTGACAGAGCAGTGGAACAGGCTGCCCAGGGGGGATGTGGAGTCCTCTTCTCTGGAGACCTTCAAAACCTGCCTGGATTCAGTCCTGAGTAATGTGTTCTAGGCAATTCTGCTTTAGCAGGGGAATTGGCCTAGATGATCTCTAGAGGTCCCTTCACTTCTGACAATTCAATGATTCTGTGATTCTGTGAAAAATCTACATTTGAAAATGTCAAAGTGAATTATTTTAAGGTCTCCAGGATTTTTTTTATTATTCTTTTTTTATTTCCCCAGGAGAAATGGCAATATGGAGATACATTTGGGAAAATGTTTGATGTTGTTAACTCAGCATTAGAAAAATAGGAAGATTAATAATAAGAAAAATTATCCAGATAAAGTGAGAAGTCTTCTTTCTCTTTTTGTGATGTCTTCTGTGTTAGATTTTAAAGAGGTAACTTATGTTCATAAATCATAGTGATACATTAAGGAGTATGAAGAGATGGAGTTCAGCAAGATTTCTAGCCAGATTTGTATTAGTGCATTGGAGTCTCAAACAAATAAGAGGATCATTAATAAGTTATTTATACAGCACGTTGGAAGCAAGCATATAGGCATCATTTGACACTGATATTGTCCACCCCAAATTCAGATACCTCTGCTGTTCTTCAATGTCATAGTCCAGCCAACCAAAAGAGATGGTATAAAATATAAAAATATATGTAATAAATAAATAAATAAATTTAATATATCTTCCCAGATTGTATGTCTACTATTAAAATATATTTTAAATATATTTTCTCCCCAAAATGAAAAGCAACTAAACCAAAACCAGATTAATTGGAATGGAAGTTTACTCATAAACAAACACACATGGAGAAGAGGAGGGATGCAAGATAAATTGAGGAGAAGGTAATAGGAAAGGCTAACAAAAGTATTTAAAAGATTGAAAGATGTAACTTTGAGATTAAAAGTTTAGAAACATGTTTTTCAGGTCTTTTCCAAAAAGGCTAAGAAGTTAAGAGCCATAGAATTTACTGCTTTGAATAATCATTTGACTGTCAAAACTCCACTGACTTCACAGACTTTAGTAAGAGACTATATATCTGGCATGTAGGTTAATTCGTGTATATCTGCTCTTGCAGTTTTTTAGCTAGCTCAACTGACAGCGTCTTTCTAGGTGGCCAAACTCTTTAAGGATTCCTGTCATGCTCCTAAGACCTGACAATGGTATTGAGCGACTAAGAACCATAGCACTACAAAGGACCTCCTGAGTGGGTCATCCCAGCCTATCACAGGCATTTATTCACAGAAATTCCTTGAAAAGATATGTTATCATCTTAAAATCAGCTACTACCTCTTGTTTTTTTGCTATTCCATTGTAACAAGCATATTAATTTGTATTTAGAAAGTTCCTGTATATCTTTCATTAGTATTTGCATTGCCTTATTCTTTGTACTAACAGAAAGAAATGTAAACTCTTTGATATATATAGATTTAATTAGAGAAAGAGAGAGCCTTTAAGAAACACAGGAGAATACAATTTTTATTATTTTTATTAAAATCTTCACTCATTAAAATCTTCCATCCTATGATCTAATGCACACCCTTTGATAGGACAGTGTACTGTGTTAAATTATAGCCATAAAGGCCCATATACAGCCATTTATACATTCTCTGTGAGAGTGAGAAGGAAATATGGACAGCACTCATTCCTGAAGGTGCGGGCTTTTTTTTTTTTTGGACTATTCTGATGGCTCACAAGCTCAAGAGGTAAAAGGAATATATTGGTATGCCTCAGTGTGACAAAGGACAGGTTCCTCACAGTGTAGTAGAGAAATGCTGTCACCACTCTGGTAATAAATTGCTGTGATTTAAACTTATCAGAACAAAAATCTCCAAGCCTTAATGGAGAGTATATACAGTTGATGTAGGACCCATATGCAGCTCTGTCATGGCCTGACCTCACTTGCCAGAACAGTAGTGGTTTTTGATTGCACCCTGAACATTTCAGGCATATTTTCTCCCTCTCTTGCTCCCTGCTGGATTGGGGTGCCAGAGATGGTGAATGTCACTGCACGTTTCAGCTCCTGACAGCAGGCTAAGGACAGAAATGTGAAAAGGGGATGTAAATCCTGCTTCAAAATCTTTCCATGGGTGGAAAAATGTAGTGCCTTGATAAGAGGAAAATAAGTCTTCTACTCACCGGGGCTGGTTGGGGTCCAGCACATGTCAGACTGCAGATCACTAATGACAGATGGATGCCCAGTGACCTATTCAAAATTGTTATTGGTCTGTGTCCAGAGTTTCATGAACAGGTATCTGTATTACAGCTGGTGCTAACTGGCACCTTTGTTAAAAGTCTCAGCAGAGAAACAGAGGACCAAGTGGCCTGCAGAGATCAAATTGTTCTCTCACCCTGCTACAACAAGGTGGAAACATATTGGCAAGAAAATCTTCCCTTATGCTACCTACATCTGAATATACTTTGTATTTCCAATGTCTTCCCTGAGTAATAGACACTTCAGAAAAATATGATGAATTTCATATTTTAGCAAAGTTTCGCATGCATTAAAAAAATGTATATATGTATATTTATTAAAGATGCATCTTTAAAAGATCCATAGTTACAATTGGTTGAATTTTACAACTAGTTCTCAATTCCACTTTTTATATTTGAAAAATAAAATGCAGAAAATCATTGTACTGATATGGTTAAAAAAAACAGAAAAGCCACACACAAAAAAACCGCCAACCAACGAAACAATAAACCCCTCCAATATAGTTATTTGAGCAATTGGAAAGTATTTTCATATACTTTACCTTAATTCACCTGATTATGAAGGAAACTGGATTACTGGAAACATTTTGCATTAAATGTCAGACTCTTTTTGACATAGACAAAGTCCATAATGAAACAACACAGATTATTATTGTTGTTCCTGTAACACGGTGATGAGTAGATGAGTAGCAGCCAAGACAGATTTGTCATGAACAAATCATGTCAAACCAATCTAAACTCCCTCTGTGACAAGGTAACAGACTTTGCGGATAGAAAGAAGCAGTGGATGTCATGTATCTTGGCTTTAGAAAAGCTTTAGACATGGTCTCAGATGGAACTCTTGTAAGCAAACTAGGTCTAGATAAAACTACCATGTACAAAAAAATATGAGTAATTGCACCCAAGGTATTGATACTAATGAAAAGAGGCACTGAAGGTTCTGCAGTAGTCTTTTCCAGGTCAGTCTTTTTCAAAGTCTTTGTTAAATCTAGCAATGACATAGACACTGGAAATATATTTTGGAGGATGGGTTTAGAATTCAAAGTAATTTTCACACATCCAACAAACAGAAAAAAAAAGAAATTAAATTAATTTAGTGGAGACAAATGCAAGATTTTGAATGTAAGTGGGAGTAATCAGTTCCACAGATAGGAAATAGAGAACTATCAACTACTCTTCCAAAGGAGATTTTGGAATTATGGTTGAACATAGGTGGAAGTCAAGGCAATGATAGCATGCTGTTTCAGGTGTATAGCTTAGGAGATGAAAGAAGTGTCTTTCCTTTTTACCCAGCAGCATTCACAAGATTTCAGCTGAGCTCACCTTGGTATAGCACACTCCTGGAGAAGGAGGAGGAGTTTCAGTCTATAGGAGATCAGTGGAAAATATGAGCTGGAAAGAAGCTGACAGAAAAGCACGAAACGTGGGTTTTTTTATCATGAAGAGATAGCTGAAAGAACAACTTTTAATTGTGAAAGAGGCTGTTGCTTTATGAATATCCTCATGGGTATAAACTGCAGCAAAATGGAGTCACGCTGGTTAAAAGGAATGTATTTGTAGCAGTACAGGGAGGCAGTACATTGATTTTGTTCTGGGCGGTATTATAGTGGTCCTTTTGCACATTGTCTTGAGTTGGCCTTCACCTCATGAATGGTTTACCAACAACAGGTTGAAAAACTTACCTGGAGAACCCAGTACATCTTGTAAGCAAACTAGTTCTAGATAAAACTACAAGGTGTCATTTTACATCTCTGTGCTTGTATAAGGGTGAATCAGATTTACATGTACATAGGATTTCTGCAGCACAGTTCATATACCATGAAGACTTCCTGTAATACAGACAACTACTGAATCAAGATTGTGATACTTCTCTATTTCAGTTGCCATCCAGGTATTTCTGGACTGGGTTCCTTTCTTTCATTATGGAAGTTACACATGTTACTATTCATGCTGTGTGGTCTTAAAACAGACACTACTCATATGTACAGTGCATGTCAAGAGCAGAATCAAGCTGAACAGTAAGATACTCACCAGGACACAGACAAAAGGATTCTCAAATAACCAAAAATTGAAAGATTAATCATAAAAAAATATTTCATTAGGTTGAGATATTAACACAAAATGATGTAAATACCTGTAAATTTAAGAAAGGTATATAAAAATATACATAACTTGTACAAATCTAGACAGCAATGATCTGTCAGACTAATCTTGTTCCTACCTCTTTCTTGTTGCACTCATACATGATATCCTACCTTAAAGCAGGTTAATGTTACATGATTAACTCCCAAACAGGTCTCACAGGAGGTCAGCCAGTTTAGACTAGGTGCTGGAGTCCTGTAGAAAATGTGTCATATGAGCACACTATTGGAATGAATCCTACTTAATGATGGGGTCACACCATCTTATCCTTTTGTATAGTGCTTAGTAAACTGTGCTAAGAAGAAAAGAGATCTGCTTTTAATGAAGTATAAATGTCAAAAATCAAACACTGAAATACTATCTAGCTTAGATGTTACTGAAAGTGTAAGAAATACTGCTAGGATGATCATGTCAAACAGTATTAGCTGGTTTTTATATTATTTTATTTAAGTTAATACAGAAAAAAATAACGAAAGGTATGCAGCTACTGTTGATTCTCCTCTCTGCCAGGAACAACCCACAAAACTTCACATTTCAACTAACCACGCAAATCAAAATTGGTGAACAGTGTCAGAGAGGTGAAGAAGGGAAGGTAAAATGTCACATAATTTATTGACAGAGCTTTTAGGCCACTTTTCAGACTTTAGGCACCTAAATGTGACATCTACATTACAAATGAAATTGTTATAACTTACAAATGTGGTTGCCATAATCTCTAGCTATGGTCAATAAGAAGATACTGGCATATATTTGTCTGGAGCCTTTTGGAGATAATAGTATATCCTCTGAGATCACAGAGAGATAACAGTGGTGCTTCTAACTTAAATTTGAGTTTTCCAGTGTGGGAAGTCAGTTGAAGTTTTCTATGTACATAGTCCCTTCCAACTCTAACCATTATATGATTCTATGATCTATCCATTCATCCAAATTATGTGGTTCTTGGTTGTCTACTGGGGGTTAAACCACAACAGGTGTAAATACAAGACATTTACTTGTCACAATTTCAATATAAAATCAGGTCCAAAACTTTCATTTATAAAGCTTAATTAATTATTTCCATTTGAAAATGTACTTTTATATCTGCAGATTTTCTCTTTAAATGCCTGTGAATTGTGAAATGTTATCAACCATAATCAGAGCTTTGTTCTCTCAATGACTAAGGTCTTACTAATGGATATAATTACACTTTGACAGCACATTGACTACATCTAGCACTTTCACATTGCAATCAGACTGCTAATATATGTTCTCTAGTGGAACTAATTATAGGACCTAACCTTTCAGTAGGCCACCTAGCACTGTCGCTGCTGACTTCAACCTAATTTCTGTTTACCTCACTTGCTTTAGAGTAAGAATGTCTTGAATACTTTGGTCCTCAAGGCTGAAAACATCAATTTGATTTTTTTCTTTCACTTTTCCTTCCATTAAAAGAAACAGGACCAAATTGTCATAGTGACCTTGAATATAATTATGTTAATCGAAATATATATATGAAATTATATATTGAATTCAATATTATACTCCTTCAATATTTTTCTTTCTTAGCTATTCTTCTCCCCTGTAAACATGTTTTGTATTTTAAAAGTTTGTTTGTTTATATGTGTATGTACGTATATATATTTGTATATGTATGACTTTTGTAAAATATAGATGCAAAAAGGAGCCATTTATTGTTTGAGTCTCTATGGCTTATTCATATGGTTTTTAGCACAGTAAGCAAATCTTCCCCCCTCCAGCCTCTACTCCCACCCCCTTCCCCTCATTAATCTGCAGGCTGAATCCTGCCAATATTGGTAAATTCCAAAGCAACTGCTGAGGGCTCTATGGCTCTGCACAACAATTTGCTATAAGTTTCTCAAGCTCTTAGCACTTCTAAGGCCTAAAATACTCCAAAAGCACAACTATATCTTATTTGTGAGCTGTTAATATGAACTAATCATTTTAAACATGGTCTAAAAAGCTTTTTTAACCTTCTGGTATTGGTATTTGTTATACCTTGCCTGTTTGAACTATGTTTATTCTTTAAATAATCACTGTAACCATGATGATGGTTGATTGTGTGAAGGTAGCAATGACGTGACATTCTGAGTTTAGGTGTGTTTTTTTTTTCCATTTTGGGGGGAAAGGGAAGGAAATCAATGCAGTGTGAAGCCCATTGTGCATTCTCACTATGAGCCTGTACCCTCTGAGAGTTAAGATATAATACTGAAAGAATAGCCAGAGAGGAAATTGGTGGAAAAGTTGCTATCTTTTATGTGGTCCTAGGCTTTTTGCCTACTTAGAAATAAATAGTTCTGCTTCAGAACAAAAGTGCCTTTTATTAAAAAAGACAAAAAAGATTAATTTTCATTCTTAAAGTCTAATGGAGAGAAACCTCACATAAAAATGTTATTGTAATAAGTGCAGTCCTGACTGGATACTCTTAAATAGTTATGGAGGTCTATCACCATTATTATTATCTGGGCCTTGGGAAGATAACCTCAGTTCTTTTTATTTTTCAGTATGCTTACATTAGCTAAAAAGCCATCATAAACAAAATAATTCCTCACGTACATTAAATGGCACCCAAGGTAAGCATGAAATCATGTACCCAAAGCTCTATTATAATTTCTAGGGGAAGCCTGCATACTTTGTTAGAGACAGATACAGATTCAATGTTCCAGTCAGATATTAGTTGATATTTGATTAATTGCTTTACAATATTAAATTAGCTATTACTTAGTAATTTCTAGAAGTTTTATAGAAGTCATATGCCACTGAATGTAGTAGGTTGTCACTCATGTTTACCCCCGAAAGAGTGAAGTACTATATTATGCACGCTTCCCTCCCATTTTTTAGTTAGTGAGAGTTCCCATAGCAGTTACATACAATCAGGGAGGTCAAAAATCTGCAACTGTTTTGGGGTCAGGGACTGGGAATGATTCCTTGTACTTTTGTTTTTTTTCCCTTGCTGCAGAATAGCCATGACATGGCCTGAAAGCAGTATAGCAATCCAAGAAAGCTGGGAAAGCTATGTACCTGGCCAAGCTATGGTGAATGCTCACTCAATCAGTGTTAGTAAATGGCCACACAGCCATTTAATGAACATAGTCCTACTATGGCATACACTGACATATATGTGTAGCAGATATGTTTCCAGTAAGCTCCAGAGTTAAGCAGATTTGCTGTTATACTCAATAAATAGTTGTTATTTATAGCTTTATCTATTATAAGCGGCAGCATATGGCTCTTTCTATTGGCATGGAAACACAAATGGTCTTTTTCCAGCTGTGGATATTCATATCACTTGTCTTTATGGACTGACTTAAACCCAAGATACTCATTGCCTTAATTATCCTAAACATTAAGGTTCCGTTAAACGTCCTTCTGACTTGAACCTCTGTACTTACTTGGCTGTACTCTCACTTTCTTTTACCTGATTTCATCTCCCCTCTTTCATTCATTCCCTTATACAGGGACTCATTGCTTCAGTGTATTGGTTAACACTGAACCTATCCTGCTTTCCAATTCCCTACTTCTTTGAAAGCCTGATCTCACCGATCTTTTATTTTCCTGTATTATAAATGTTAACTCCATCCCCTTCTGCAATTGCTGGTGAGGGTCAACTTATGCACACGGGTATGAAAAAACCTGTGCTTACAAACTTCCCCTAAGGATTGCAGCCTGAATAGAGGTAACACATGCTGGTTTGCTCTCTTTTAAAGGCTTGCTTTCATTTTGGGGGATTTTCAATATACTTTATGGCTATGATCACATAGATGTCAAAAGGATAAGTATAATTCTTTGCCAGGTATCCACAGATTTTTAATCTGGGATTTTCCCTCCTACTTCCCCCTTCCTCCCTGAAAGAAGCAAACGAGCCTAGTTTCAAAACAGTCTTTCAAAGATGTTTGAATGTGAGTCTTTGCACTGATCTCTTTAAACCGACTGTCTTTACATGCAAGGGAAGCAGGAGCCAGACTCCTACTGCACCTGCTTCCAGAGAATAAGAGAAATCTCAGTACAGTCTTTTGCAGTTCCTTTCCAGGTTGATGACACAAAGGATGTTACTGATCATCTGCAAACATCAGGAAATTCACTACTAATAGGAAAATGCAAATTAAAACATTTTTAACAAAGAACACACTAGTTAAATACATATAAAACCTTGTGTTTATATGTGTATCTACATATATATATATATATGTACACATAATATTGTTATTCTGCAAGATAAAATAGATCTAGACTGGTCAAAGACTCCCCAGAAGCAATTGCCTCTATGAGCTCTTGCTACCAAGGAACAAATTTCAGTCCTCCAGAAAGCAGGAAAGACAGGGTACTTCAGCCAGATCTTGAAAGGGTTTCCTTGCCAAACGCATTGGGATTTGGCTGATGGCTCAGTGTAGCTACACTTTGACATAATTTCGCAGAAAAAAAATGGATGGAGAGATTACAAAACGTTCTTGTTTCAAGAAACTTGTGTAACAGTCACATCCATTTATTTGCATTCTGGCAGCTCAGTTAAGGACCCTCTCTATAAATCTCACTTTAGCTTTCACTTTTAAACCCTCATAATGGCTGTAAACCTTATTTGTGATATTTTTGTCAGGTAAACAAGTCAATTCAGCAGATCAAAAACCCTGGGAAGGATCCTAAACTGACAGGAAGATGCTGCTTAGAGAACAGCTGGGTTATGGAATTATTAGGTTGTTCATTCCTTGTGTATTCAGAGATAAGGATAGTTTCTCCTCCTTCAACATATAGAAATTAAAACACATTTTAATTTCTTAACTTAAACATGAATTAATTAATATGTCATGGCTTTCAGAGAACAAGTTCATAATAATGAGATTCACTTGTTTCGTATATGTCTGCCTGACTACATTAAGATAAATTAAATTAAAATACCTTGGTGGTCTTTAGGTTACTGCTGGTGAAAGAGAAAGTGAAAATTCCTTATAGAGAGAAAGGGAGACAGCAATGTCAAAGCAAAGGATTTAGATAAGAAATTAAATTCAGGTAAAAAGGTTTTCTATTGATACCTTCAAATATTTAGCATCATAGGACTGAATTTTGAGGAAGAATTTCTGTTTCATAGAAAACAAGTTTCCATTTGTGATAGAAAAGCAATGGGGAAATAATCAGATAAGCAGACATTCTGTATCTTGAGCTGCACATGACTCCTCAGACCTAGATATTTCTCTTTCTCTGCCTCATCTTAGTTAACACTAAGAATTGAGACCTGTTAAAATTTCTCCTTGCCATTAGGCCAAAGCAGATGTTCCAGTTTACAGTGGAAAGGATGAGCAAGTCCTGGCAGGCAGCACTACCCTTGCCTCTCTCATACTGCTGCTTCCAGTAGTGCTGAGGTTGCCTGCTCACTATTTGCTTGTATGACACCAAGTTAGATAAGGTGTGTGAAAAGTCTACACATTTCTGCATTTTTTTTGCAAATCCACAGTTATGCATTAGCTAAAGTATGCATATAGAAAGGCAGAATTAGAGCCACATCCCCTCTGCAGAGTATAAAGTCATTACAAAGTGAAAAGAAATTTTACATTTTAAGGAAATACCTGAGGGTTTTTTTCTGGAGTCAAATTAAAGACAGTAAAATTTTTTGGTTGCAATCTGGGTTTCATGTAGCAGAAACTTAACCTGCAGAAGTACAGCCCCATTTACACACTGTTGCACTATTTCTAAAAAAGGAAAGATCATTTTGCCTGTATACTCAAAAATCTTCTGCAATGTATATCACCTGTCAGTACTGAGAGAACAGAAAATATCACTCAACTGAAAATACTTAATAACTAATAGCTGTCTATGGGTTGGATTTTTAAAGAAAACAATTAATTAAAATAAGCCCAACTTGCATCACTAAAACAGCATATGACATCTCTGATTTCTAATTAAAGTTTCCACTTAAAGCCCATGGAACATAAATAAGGTTTAGACATTCCTTAGGCAGTCAAAAAGGCTCCCTTTCAATTTATTAAATTTAGCTAATAAGTTTAAAAAAAAAGACCCTCTTATGCTGTCTTGTCACTTTAGATTATTAGCAACATATATTGCGTCCAAGTAAAGTGCAGCTTGATGACCTGCATTAAGTGGCTGGATGGCTGATGGGAAGACTTGAATGCGCCTCACAGACAGAAAGATCATGAGAAATTGCTCTGACAGCAAAGCAAAGCTGGGAGGAGTGTTTACTTACTTGTCACTCAATTCTTCGTCACCACGCTTACCAGTTTGTTTTTGTTATGCCCCAAAGGTCTTCCTTTTGCAACTAGATTGCGATTTAGGCAGAGCAAAGCAAAACAAATAAATGGTTTAGGAATATCCTGAAAAGTAACCCATGAAGCTGTTGTGCCTCTGAGATACAATTCACTCTCTCTTTGGCTAGGTCTACAGTGGACAACTAGTCTATATGAATAATAACCAGACTGGAATATAACCAAGTGTGTCTAGAATCCTGTGCCCTGACTGTGCCACAGTACTGTGAGTTTCTTTCCTAGCTAATGGACTAAGAACGGGAAAAAACGGTAGTCTTCCTTGGGGAGTTACAGGGGACAGCTTCAGGAAAAACATTTGTTAGAGAAACTTAACCTGCGTCATCACTTTGAAGCGAGGTGTCACTAGGAAGTACCCGGTGTCAGCCGGTGAGTCAGCTGGGCGGAGCCAGCCCATGCCGCTTAAACGAACCACCGACGTGCGGCGCCGTCACTGCTACGGAGAGCGGCTTCGGGGCAGGTGAGACTCTGTTGGGGAAGGGATGTACAGGTAAAACGGCGAGCGGAAAGTCGGTTTTGGCAGCTTCCTGAAGCCAGGCAAAGCCCGGGGCTTGTGCGGAGGGCTGGCAGCTGGTGGGCGGGCCGGTGTCAGCCGGTAAGTCAGCCTGGGCGGAGCCAGCCCATCCCGCTGTTATAAAAAGGCTCCGGGAGGTCCAGGACTAGTCCCGGCCCACGCAGCAGCGAGCGGGGAGATATGCTCGTGGACAATGTAAGTTTAGTCCTTCTAAGTGGCCAGAGGGCCAAGGTGCTTCTGCTAACTGACCCCTGATCTGCAAGGTGTCAGTTGTCAGCGGGTGTCTAGCCATCGTTGCTACCCGGTCGAAGGTGGTAACTCACAAAGGGAGTATCAGTGTAGAAGTGCGTGCTTGCAGAGTGGGTGGAAAGTGGCCAGAAGAGGCTGGTCTCCTCTGCCCCAGTCAAAAAAAATGTCCCAGTACAGGCGGAGAATGCTGTGAGAAAGAGTATAGGAAGTCAGACTGACTTCCCCCCAAACATGTGGTGGTGCAGGTCTCAGCTGTAGCGGATTCCTAAACCNGGAAAGTGGCCAGAAGAGGCTGGTCTCCTCTGCCCCAGTCAAAAAAAATGTCCCAGTACAGGCGGAGAATGCTGTGAGAGAGTATAGGAAGTCAGACTGACTTCCCCCAAAACATGTGGTGGTGCAGGTCTCAGCTGTAGCGGATTCCTAAACCTGGCAGTGTTAGGTGTGAGCAGATCACTGACCTGCTCAAACTGGTGGCAGAACTGAAAGATGATGTCAACAGACTAAGATCTATAAAGGAATGTAAGATGGAGAGAGATTCATGGTACCAGCCTCTGCAGACTCCCTCGACAGAAGGATTTAATCCAGGGAATAGGGGAGAATGGACACAGGTGCCTATCAGAAGAGGCAAAGGAAACTCCTCACAGCCCTCCTTGCCTTTCTGTTTGCCCATGCACAATAAGTACAGCACACTGGAGGTTGAGGGTAAGAATGACAAGAAGAAACAGCATCTAGGGGGTCGCCTAAGGTAAGTCAGTCCCCCCCTCGCATTAGAACATGTAACCTAAAAAAAAAAAAGAGGAGGGTAATTGTTATAGGTGATTTCCTTCTAAAGGGAACAGAGGGTCCCATATGTTGGCTGCCAGTCTGCTGCCTCCCTGAGGCTTGGGTCTGAGACATTACCAGAAGACTGCCTGGTAGGGTTAAGCCTTCTGATTACTACTCTTTAGTAGTTATGCAGGTAGGAAGTGAAGAAGTGCCTCTATAGTAACGCGTGCAGCATGGGCAACAAACAGGAGGAGATAGAAACCATCCTGCTACAGGAATCTTACAACATAGTAGCAATTAAAGAAACTTGGTGGGATGAATCCTATGATTGGAGTGTGGCCATTGGTGGCTACAAGCTGCTCAGAAGGGATAGGAGAGGAAGAAGGGCTGGAAGTGTTGCCCTCTATGTGAAGAAGCTAGAGTGTGAGGAGTTACTGCTAAAGAATAGCCATGAGTGGGTTGAAAGCCTATGGGTAGGAATTAGGGATCAGAACAACAAAGAGAACCTCCTGATGGGAGTCTACTACAGGCTGCGTGACCAGGGGGAGCCTGTTGATGATACCTTCTTACTCCAACTTGAGAAGGCATCATGGTCACAGTCTCTTGTCCTGCTGGGAGATTTTAACCACCCTGACATCTGTTGGAAAAGCCAAACAGCTGGCTGCAGGTACTCCAGGAAGCTCCTAGAGTGCCTAGATGACAACTTCCTGAGACAGGAAATTAGCACCCCTACTCAAGGAGATGCACTGTTGGACCTGTTGGTCACAAATGTAAGTGAAATCATCAGGGATGTCAAAGTTGAAGGCAGCCTGGGCTGCAGTGATCATGCCCTAGTGCAGTTCACTATCCAAAGGAGTCTGAAGCCTGTGGGAAGCAGAGTTAGAACTCTAAACTTTAAGAAAGCAAACTTCCAACTCTCCAAGGACCTAGTAAACCAGGACCCCATGGGAAATGGCTCTTAGGGACAAGGGAGTGGAACAAAGCTTGTGTATCTTTAAGGATGCTCTCTTTAGAGCACAAAAGATCTCAATCCCCATGTGTAGGAAACTGGGTAGGGAAGGCAAGAGACCACCACGGCTGAACTGTGACCTGCTCTTACAACTAAAGAGCAAGACAGCATTACACAAGAAATGGAAGAAGGGACAGGCATCCTGGGAGGAGTACAGGGACACTGATGAAGTCAGAAAAGCCAAAGCACAGCTAGAAATGAATTTGACAAGGGATGTAAAGAAAAACAAGAAAGGCTTTTACAGGTACATTAACCAGAAAAGGAGGGTTAAAGAAAATATGCCCCAACACAACAATCCTCACTATTAATACAGACTAGGGGATGAGGTATTAGAAAGACTTGGGAGTGCTGATGGAGATGAATGGGCAGTGCGCACTTGCAGCCCAGATGGCCAATTACATCCTGGGCTGCATCTAAAGAAATGTTGCCAGCAGATCCAGAGAGGTGATTCTGCCACTTCACTCTGCTCTGGTGAGACCCCACCTGGAGCACTGTGTGCAGGTCTGGAGCCCTCAATATGGGAAGTATATGGACCTGTTGGAGAGGGTCCAGAGGAGGGCCATGAAGATGATCAGAGGGCTGGAGCACCTCTGCTACAAGGATAGGTTGAGGGAGCTGGGTTTGTTCAGCCTGGAGAAGAGAAGGCTCCAGGGAGACCTAATCGCAGCCTTTCAGTATCTGAAGGGGGCCTACAGGAAGGCTGGGGAGAGTCTGTTCACAAAGGCCTGCTGTGATAGGATGAGGGTCAATGGATTTAAGTTGGAGAAAAGCAGATTTAGATTGGAGATTAAGAAAAATGTCTTTACTCATTGGGTGGAGGAACAATGGAACAGGTTGCCCAGGGAAGTGGCTGAGGCCCCTTCCCTGGAGATATTCAAGGTGAAGCTCGATGAGGCCCTGGGCAACCTGGTCTAGTTGGGGGTGTCCCTGTGACTGCAGGGGGGTTGGACTAGATGACCTTTGAAGGTCTCTTCTGGCCTGGATGATTCTATGATTCTAAGAGGCAAGGATCCTAGGAAACAAATGATGTGTGCTGGGAGGAGAGCATGTCCTTTACTCATCCATACAGAATGAGAAGTCCAACAAAACCTTCACTCCAAGCCACACATTACACACAATTGAGGCAACTTCAGATCCCTTGCAAAGGGGTATGAACATCAATAAGCTATTAACCATCCTAACTACTGATCAGACTCACCCCACTTACATTCAAGGTAAGTCCATATATTATAGCAGTAGTGATGAATAATTTTCCTTCTCTGCCATGCTTCAGCAATGTAAGATGATGGTGCAAATGAACTTTAAGTGATCTAAGACATAAGCATTTGGGGGGGGGGCGGGGAAGAAAAAAGGTATATGTCATACCTGAGTTCTGTCTTTATAATTGAAGAATACAGGAACAGTGAAATAGATGCGGTACTTCTTGATTGGAGAAGATGAAATGAAACCATAAGTTACTGTTAATTTTTGAGGAAGGATGATACAGGGATAAGCAAATATTTTGGCCTGCATGAGCTACGTTTCCATAAAAGTTAACAGTTGAAAAGAAATTCTGTTCACTAGACACAGACCTCAGACATCTGGTGTGTTTTTAATGACCCTTGGAGGTATTTGATGGTACTGTGTCCCTGTCTCATAGAAAGCTGGTATTACACTGAGTGCTGGTGATTCTTGAACATATGCAGTATTCTCAAAAAAGGAAATGGTCTGTGTTTTTTCTCTGGCAATTGAGCAGCTGTTCCATGGGTGAAACATTCTGGTAAATGCTTGTGAGTCTGAGATCTAGCAAAGCACAAGAGAAAGCTGAAGTAGAACACACTTTCATGACTGAATAATTACTATTCAATTTGAAGTTGCCAATTCCAACGTGATTTCTAGAGAAAACTGAGATCTGGAATTTTACTTTTTTGGGTGTCAGATTATCCTTTAAAATAAAAAATAAAAAGTAAAAATAAAAAAACCCTTCTCCATATTTATTGTAGAGAGACCATAGTTGATTTTAGACATAATACCTATTTTTTTTATGTTTGGAGGTACAGACAGAAACCCAGGTCTCATTTCACTAAGGAAGAATGGGGGAAAATAAATGGACTCATTTGGGTTGGAAAACATTCATTATTAGAATCATAAAATAATTTAGGTTAGAAAGGATCTCTAGAGTCAACCACCCACCCCAGGTTCAGAGTCTGTTGGAGCATGTTATTCTTGTATATTTTTTTCCCTGCAGAGATCTATGAGCTCTGTTATTACTGATGAGATTTCTGCTCAACAAAACATTCAAGCTTCAATATTCACTAAATTCACTAAAGTGGATTTCAGATAGCATCATGGAAAATATGCGATTCCTACTGTGTTATTTTGCTATATAAATCAAACTGCTAAGGAACAGAAACAATGCTGCATGCTTACAAACTTCATCAAAAATGAAGAAAATGACAGATAGCTGCTATGAACTATTTGCAAAACATCTGCAAACCAAGAATTATTCACTAAAGACATTTGTGAATAATTTCACATAATGAATAAATATTCACAGAGCATCAACAGGAAAGACAGCAAAATTAATCAAATAGAATCATTTACTACAAATCACTCATACGACTCCTGTCTTTATCTAAAACTTCAAAACCAGTGCCTGTACTGTATATCATTCAAGCAGCCTAAAATGACTGTTGATTCCATTCTAGTTCAGATTTTCTTAAATTTAAAGTGCCTTTTGGAAAGTGCTATGCAAAATGAAGATACATTAATATAAATTTCTGTTCAGAATGTCACCTTAGTTTCCATTGTTGACCAGATAATTTAAAGTTTTAATTTTAAAGTTTTGTGGGTTTAATTTGATATGCACATAAGGTGTGAAAATCTGAATGCTGAGGTTGAAGAGAATGGCAGGAAACCCCATGAGGAAAGAAATGGGAACAGGAAGATCCAGATTCACTGCACTCAAATTAAGGTATGTAACCAAGAATGTTTTCCCCTTTCTCTCCTCGGTGAAAAGGGAAACACTGATAGGGGCTGAATCAGATACTTAAGATCTATGTTGTCTGCTGTGCACTGACTTTTATCACAATTTACTAATAAAGCTGGATACCTGCCCATGGTAAGATAAAGTTCATGGAGGGTTTAGAGCAAGGCAAACACCTCATTTTAGAATTCCCTAATCAGCAAAGCTATTTAGTCATTACAGGGTCATACAGGGGCTTTGCACAGGTGGAAACTGAAAGCGATCAGGAGATAAGGTTCCTTTCATGCAAGATGAAGTCTGAGGTATGTAGTAGAACTCTCGTTCTTTGGTGGGGACCAGAAATTTGGTCACAACACTAGCCCAAATATGCTAGCCATGTACATTCCTGTGACTGCAGAGCTCATGTCAAAACTACAGGCTTTCATGTGTCCCATATATGCAATTAAGGATTTCATTATATTTTTTTCTCCCAAGAACACAGATTCCATATAAAGCTTAGGTGGCAGTGCCAAGAGGATTTTGCTGTTTGTCACAATAAACATGGGTTTTTTCCTACTAAGAATTTTAAACCTTCCAGTATTCTTAATCTACTAGTGCAGCAACAGGCTAAGAACATTCCAGAAAAATCATACAGAAAAGAATTATATGTCTCATTTGAAAACAACTCTAAAAAATTGTATATTGTTCAGAAAGATGTAAATGGATGCAAATTTGATGAAAATTTACAGCAGTTGTGTTAGTTTTGATGAAAGTAAGTCAATGTATATCTGCTAGGGTATTCTAGAGTTTGCCTCTGTTTCTTCTTTTTAGAGTGCTGTTAAAATGTACTGGTGGTGCTAACTGATGAAAGCCAGAGACAAAAAATATGAAAAGCTTTTCTTGGAAGCAGTCAGAATACAGTCTTTGATTTAGTGAAGGTAAGTTGAGAATGTGTGTCCTGAAAGTTATTTGTGCATCGCTCTTTTTGTCAAACTCTTCTTGCTATATTTTTACTTCTAATTTGTGCATTTTCACTGTGAAGTTTGCATGCAAAATGACTTTTCATGGTGTCATCCATTTAATAAAAAATGTAAAAAAAATGAAAGAAAGAGGAAGAGGAGAGAACAGGGACCTGTAAGCATAGAGGGGGAAAAGGGAAAGTAAGAAAACAAAAAAGGTAAAAAGTCACAGAAAAACATCTGGCAGAGGTCATGTTGAAACAGGACAAGATCAAAGAAGAAAACAGTGTTTGAAAGCTTCATATACCATGAGGAGAAAGAATACCAGCAGCATGTATCTTGTTCATTAGCTTGAATGTGCTGCCTGCTTGACTACAACCTTCCTTCAGTAGGTCAGTTTTGCAGCCCCAGAGTTGTCTGGTTAGGATGGGAACTTTGTTTTTGAGGAAGTAGATAGAAAAATGTATCTGTATATATGTACATACATGTGTGCATATACGATGACAGGGACACATATACATATATAAACATCGAAGTGTCCAAAGTTCTTCTATTTCTTAATTATATTTCAGATGTTTTAATGACTTTCATTTAAGTGTTACAAGAGTGTGTTCCTTCTGTTTGATTGGTGTTAGTAAAAAAACTTTTTTTTTTTTTTTGTCAGGTCCTGGTTAAGAAGACTTGTACTTCTTTTTGAAAGTTCCACTGAAAGTGGTATCAATTTTTTTGATTTTTGGTTAAATGTCTGTAGCACGAAAAGTAAATAATTTTTAAAAGTGATATAATCAAAATCTGAAATGCAATCAGTTGTGTGTTGTAGAGCCATAGAGAGGTGAACAGACAAATAAAAAAAAATTCATAAAATAATGTTATTTACGCCATTATGAAAAAGTGGTTGCTATCTTTCCTAATATGGATCATGATGTGAATGCAAGCATTCATCTGCAATGATGTGTAATTATTTAAGGCCCTCCAAAATACTTAACATTCATGGAAGCATTCAATAAAAAATAAAAAAATTCTAACCAGAAAATATCTATTAAAAATGAAACTTTAAAGAAAAGGGGCAGTGGTGTGGAGGGGCAGGGGGGAGGGAAAAAGGGGGCGAGAGGAAGAGGAACATCCTTATTCTATGAAAGAGCAGGGGTTAAATGAGCCCAAGAAGCAGATTGTCTTTTCCTTGCCTTGCCCACAAACTGGAAAATAGCAACCAATGTAGGGTGGGTTATAATAAAGAATAATAAATAAGTGGGTATTTCTGAATCATGGCATCCTTACAGCTCATGTTCCATTCAGCCTAGTGTTATGGTTTCAGTTGAGATAGAGTTAACCTTCTACCAGCAGCTGGTATGATGCTGTGTTTTGGATTTGGGGTGGAAAATAGTGTTAATAGCACACTGTTGTTTTTTCAGTTGTTGCTAAGCAGTCAAGGCCTTTTCTGCTTCTCACATCACCCCACCAGTGAGGAGGCAGGGAGTGCACAAAAAGGTGGTAGGGGACATAGCTGGGACATCTGACCCAAATTGACCAAAGGGATACTCCACACCGCATGATGTCATGCTCAGTATGTAAAGCTGAGGGAAGAAGAAAGGAGGGACATATGAAATGATGGTGTTTGTCTTCCCAAATAACTGTTACACCTGATAGAGTGCTGCTTTCCTAGGGGTGGTTGAATATCTGCCTATTGATGGGAGGCAATGAATGAACTCTTGTTTGGCTTTGCTTGTGTGTGAAGCTTTTCCTCTACCTATTAAACTGTCTTTATCTCAGCCAACAAGTTTTCTCGCTTTTACTCTTCTGATTCTCTTCCACAACCTGCCATTGAGAGAACTGAGCAAGCAGGTGCATGAACCTACTTGCTGGCTGCAGTTAAACAGCAACACCCAGCTGATTCCTCACAGCTGTAATGTACAGCTCAGCTCTGGGTGACCTATTCCCTTTCGCTTTTAGCCTTGATGGAACTCAAATTGTCATATTCCCCACAAAAAAAGAATGGCTGTGAGTTGCTTTATTTTTTTCCAATAAACTGCTTTTGGCTGACAACTATCTTACAGCTAGATAGGATATTTAATACTAAAATCATGTTTTGTAATGAAATGCTATATCAGCCTTAGTTTCCCTTCAGTCTCAACTGTAATATTATTTTGAAATCACCATGTGATTGGTTTCCTTCCCTCCCCTGCCCCGTAAACTATGTGCAATTCCTGTAATATTATTTTTTCTATTACTTTGATTCCCCTAAGGTTCCAAAACTACTTCTACATTTACTGTGTTAGTGTTTTCGGCTCGTTATTGCTTTGTAGCCTTGGAAGCATATTTCAAAATCTTATTCCTGTGTTACCTTGTTTTGTCAAGAGTGAAGGTCCACATAGATAAGGTAAAAAAGCAGGCCATTTTACTATTATTATTACTACTATTATTACTGCTTTGGTGGCTTATTATAATTGCATGCTTTTTTCACAGTACCTAATGTAGTAAATATCTATGGAAAGGACCAGAATCAGTTTAGAAACAGTTTTCTATCTTTGCTTACACATCTTATTTCCTCATGCCATTACATAATGTCGTTGCTTTAATCCTTACCCTGAAGCAGGGGGAATTTTGCACAGACCTCCCTCTCCCGCAGCTTCCTCATGCCTACACTCCTCTGTAGCATAGCCTTCAAATTTAAAATGTCCACAGAGCTGAGTAGAGGGTGAGCCACTCCAGATTTTCCCCATAGTATTAGCAAAAATCACCATGGGGACGTTTATAGGACATGTCTGCACATCTGTCTCTAGACACCTCCAAACAGAACAGTGCCTGTCTAAAAGCCTGCAGTAAATCAAAGAAGTCTGGACATACTTTTATTGATGTTTTCCACTTAGTAACAAAATTAGGATGCATCATAGCCACACCACATCTTTTAGCATACATGTGCTAAATGTATGCAGGTGAAGTGATAACTTCTGCTAGTGATTGCAGATGCTTTTTCACAATTCGAGTGCTTTTTGTTTCTCTCTCTCCTCAGCAGGTGCTATAGAAAGCCTCTGAGATCCCAGCTACAATACTCCTCATAACATCTGTGATTTCAGCATCCAAAATGTATTTCCATAATCAGATTTGATACCGTTTACTGAGTCAGTGCTTAATTGTCTGCTATTTGCTTAAATCACTGTCTCCTCTCTCCTTTATTTCATCAGGCCTGCGTTATTCCTCCTTTTTACTTAAAATCCTGGGATGCCATGGACTGTGTGAGACACTATTATAATGGAGTAGTGTGAGAAAGGTTTCATTACTCTGACATTTTTATTATAATAAGTTTTTGCTGTCTTCTTCCAACTACTTATTTTCTTGGGAGGCCAGTGGTTTTAACAGCTTTATTGTTTTCACTTTACAGAGTGCAGCTTAATGCCTTCTTTTTTTCTAAAGCAGTAGCCATATAACTCACTTTTGCTTTGCTGATGATGCCAATGATAGTGCTGTGCTGTAAGCAAACATTTTCCCGTATTCTCTCTTTGGACTGTAGTCTGCTTATACCTCAATGTCAATTTTGAATTATCTAGGTAATTCTCCTCTATACAGATTGTTACACAGCCTTAAGTACTACTGTTTTTATTATTCCACATTACTGCCTAAAAAGGAAGCTGCATTATTCCTGCTGAAGTCCTAGCCTTAAAGGTATTTATGAGCTACTTGCAGTGTATCTCTGCTACTTGCTTTGTACTTAGTTTACTTTTGAGTTCAGCAAGCATTTGTCTTCTGCCATTGCATTGACCAACCTTCCTGGCTTTATAAGCTGCAAGCCAAAATCTTATTACTGGGCACATAACATAACCTAACACTCTTGGAGAGCTAAAGGGAAGGCAATCACACAAATCAGTTCAGAACTGGAAGGGAAAAAAACTTTTCCAGAATTCCTTCCTGGCTGATGTGAATATACTGTGAAATCTAAGGGGGATTCAGCTCTGTGAGTCTCAATAGTTCCTATTGTTTTACTTCATCTGGGTATCTGCATTATTCGTTAGTGTGTCCCCTCACACCAGCTGTGTCCTGCAGAGATCATTACATAGCTGGAATATGGAAGATGTACTCGAACTGCTCTCAACCTGCATATGGCTCGAGGGCAGCAAGTTGCTCATCCTTTCTTTAGCATGTTATCCTGACCATGAGAGCACAGGGCTGTGCAACAGTAGTTATTTTCTCATCAATAAGCACATTTATCTGACTGAAGGTATTTGGTGTCTTTGATTCTTCTACTTATGGCAGCTACTTAGGTTGTCTTGAGTCTTGTACAGCTCAGGTCTATTAAGTCTTTCCACCTAGCTTTGTTTTCTACAATGCTTAGACTCGTAAGGCTCATCAGGCATATTTATTAATTATCTTTCATGAAGGTCAGATTTTGCTTTTACTTCAGCTACCATGTATTTTCTTAACTGTGATTGTTAGAATAGAATAAGAGATCCACATAGATTAGGCCTGTCATCTTTCCATTAGAGTTTTACAGGTTTGCTATTAATAAGACAACTAACAAGATTGATCTCTTCTCATAAGCTCTGGTCAATCAAAACATACATAGCCAGAACTGGTTCCTGAATCCATGCTCTACTCTTTTAAGAGATAATTTATTTGTAACATGAATACAATGGATTTCTTAATTCTTTCATGTTGTAACCATTATATATTTGATCTTGTCCTTCTACTGAGCTATGTTGTGATTTTCCACTGGATTTCTTCATGTCAAACTCCCTAATTGTTCATATCACCTTTACTCTTTCACTTGTAGCCTTTTCTGTAACAAGCAACCTGGCTCAGTAAATAGGGAAACTTAAATATAGAGTTTACTTAAAGCAAAGACTATATGGATGCGCATGGATGATTAAAATTCATGACTATCACAGATATATAGCTGCTTTTTGTCAAATTTAACCAATGTGCACAAGCAAAATTGAAAGGGAGAGGGTGGCTCCTCTAGCAGTCTTCAGGATAAGGTCAGATCTCTCAGAATATCATTTTGGGTGTCCTTGCTTGAAGCTTCTCAGACCAACAGGGAATATAGAACATTTTCTCTTTCCTTTCAGATTCACATGTTATAACATGTGCTATCAGCAGTGCATCTATGTTAGTGTTGCCATGGTTACTTCAAGTACAGTTTATTTTCTGATTCTAACACATAGTTCTGTACAGACTACATAGGGGGAAATGCAATAAGCTTCGAGGAGCACAAGTGTCCCTGAGAAATTTCACCTCCAATGCATCCCTGGCCATGTCAAGATCCTACTCCTTAGAAGGTGTTAAGAAGATTGAGAATTGCTGGATAAGGTCAAAACTTTTTCTTTTTCTACAAGTATGAGCCACATCAAAAATCTTTGAGGTTCTCCAGCACTGTAACACAGGGATGCACACAGTGTCCCCTTCTTATTCTAGAGGGGAGAGAAAGATAACACAGATAGTACAGAGCAGATTTGGGGACAAGAAAGGAAAGGTGACTGTCCTCAAAGCAGCAACACAATCTGGTTCGCAGTTCTGCAAAATTAGTTGTCGGTGTTCTGCACATATTCGAGGGATGCTTTTTTACTTCTACAGGAAAATGATGTAAAAAAAAAAAAAGGAAATTGTAAAGTGAAGATTTTAGTAGTTGGAAAATGGCAATGCTAGTTTCTTGTACATCTTTAATTGCAGCTCTCTTGCATGGTTTTAGGACCCTTTTTATTTTTTATATTATCACCTTCTGTTTCTCAAATTATATAGTATATAATATCCGAGTTAGGCTACTTTTATATCACTTCAAGGACAAGTGTGAACTTTATATGTATCACAAAGAATTAATTGAGATTCTGAAGGCTAAAGAAAAGTTATTTCATGTGCTTAACAATCAGGTAGTTTTGTGTGTATATATATATATTATCACTTTAAACAATGTGTGCCATTTTTTCTGACTAGAAAAGTAGAGCCCAGCTCAGTACAACTCCCTGTGCACATTTAATCATGCATGTTATTCATATACCTATCAATGCTGATGCCACCACAGGAGCAGAAGCAGAAAAAGTGATGGACTCATAAGCATTTTGTGACTGGCTACAGGGCAAAGAACTGGTCATGAGGTAACAGGGAGTCAGAAATGGAAATAACTGAGAAAAATTAATTAAAAAAAAAAAAAGAGGAAATTAAAGGATTGATATCTGTCTATATATGGCTTTCCTTTGTTCCTGACTAGAAAAACTCATCCAGGTGTAGCCCAACCATCTAATGGCTTTCTTCTCACCCTTTTTCCTGTAAGCAAAGTTTTTTTGGGATATTGTTTTGCTACCTTTTCCTCCCTCCCTCAAATGTAACAGACTATTACACTTAAACCAGTTTGATCCATGGAATACTGAAGAATTTCAACTGAAACTCAAGGCAGGTTTCATTTCATGAAATGTCCCTGGCAAATATTTTGAGGGTGCTACTCAATTTATCTGAAAGAGCAAGTCAATACTTGGTGAGATGAATAAAGTCTTCAATAACCTGTTTCAGTTAATAAACTAAATAGGTGGTCTAGGATGGCTCCCTCAGGAGGATATGTCTCTTAAATAAGTGTCAGCCAGTTAGGCTGGATTTGTCCTCATCTAGTTAAGTTTAAAGGTATGTCAGCTGGCTCCCAAATTGTCTTACTGAAAATAATGCATGTATTTGAAAATATCTTTCCCACTGAATACACCTTCAAAAAAACCCATTCCAAATTGACTCATGCTTGACCCATGAATCATCTGTCTGCCATATGTTACAAATTAAATCTTCTTTTCTAAATGTGAGGCCATTTTACACAATACAATATGAACAGAATTTTTATGAATTAATAATTTCTCAGGAAGAAATAATAATCACGAATTAGAACCCTATCCCAATATATTCCATTTATAATAAGCAGAACCATTTGATTCTTGAATGTGTTAGATGTTAACAACTTTTAAAATGTGTAAAAAAAAAGTAAATTCATGTTACCATTAAATAAAAACCTCTTATTTGTCCAAAGTAAATTATTAACATATTATTTATGTATCTTGCATTGATTTCTTTTAAAAACTTACAGTGCTTACTAAAAATTTACTTTTAGTTAGCAAAATTTGTGAAGATACTGAAAAATTTTTTTCGCACCTTATCTCTCTCTCAAAGGGTCAACTCTCTTTGATGGCTGACGTCCAAGGAGGACCCTGCCTGTTCGTCTGCCTTTGATCCCATTCCAAGCATTTCTGACTCCAGATCTGGAATCCAGCTCCTGTCGATCACCAAGTCCAGTCTGGGACTTTTCCTGAAGCCTGCTGGTGATGTGGTCATCATCCTGGGAGCCTGATATAGTTCTGTATATACTGTATACTTCTTTTTTTTTCCCCTTTCCCCAAATTTTCTTTTTATTATTTATTATACTATTGTTTATATTTTCATTAAAGTAGTTTAGTTTTTTTTCTAAACTCTTGAATCTCTTTAATTTCTTCCTGTCCTCTCTTTTCCTTAAAGGAGGCCGGGGAGGACATCATCTGTGTCTTTTCTGATTTGGTCAGAACCACAACAGTTTTATTGGCACCCAACTTAGGGCTCAACCGTGGTACAACTAAAGTTCTGGTAGGTTGTCTGAATAGTTTCAATTCCAGCTTTCTTAGAGATTAAAAAAGACAGCTNTTATTGGCACCCAACTTAGGGCTCAACCGTGGTACAACTAAAGTTCTGGTAGGTTGTCTGAATAGTTTCAATTCCAGCTTTCTTAGAGATTAAAAAAGACAGCTTGAGACATGTTTTTAGAAAAATATATTATATGGTATCTTTAGGTGATTTTTTTACAGGCTGCTTGATATGGCAGTGTAATTTGCCTTATGTGTTATATAATTTGCTTGCTCTTTGTGTCTGCATGCAGAGGTTAAAAAGTGCTTTTCTGATTTTGTGATATAGTGATTGAATGGATTATTTATTTACCTAAGTTCCTTGGGCATTTTGTACTGGATTCCATTGCTAATTACACTTTGAATTTTTTTTACCTTGAGAATGTTTATGGCTCAGGCCAAATTGTCACCACCAGAGACACGGGATACTACCCCTTTGGATAGTGTGAATGACAGTTACATTCTTAAAATCATTATTTCAGTGTTGATATTCCTGAATGGGCTACAGGGATGTTTTCTCTTTAAATTTCAGCGTGGAAATAAGTGTGGTAGGCTCCATGTTGACACTGCCCTTGCTCAGATTTCATCCACACTGACACCAGCACAGGCACCGCTCCATGCTGACACTGCCTCTACTCAGGTTCCATCTACACCCACACCAGCACCATCTCCTCTTTACACCAACACTGCCCCTACCCAGATTCCATCCACAGCATCACCTGTACAAGTTGCTCCAGTGACTAGAAGGAAAAGGAGGAGGTCAGCTCAGTCCTCTGTCCCTTGTGATAAATCCTCCTGTATAAAAGATTTGTGAAATATAAAAAGGGATCTTAGCCGTAATGATGGTGAGGCACTTGTCTCCCGGTTACTTCGATGCTGGGATAATGGAGCTGGCTGCCTGGAATTAGATGGTAGAGAAGGGGGTCAGTTAGGAAAACTGTCTAAAGAGGCTGGTATGGATAAAGTTCTTGCGAAAAAGTCACAGACTCTCTGTCCTTTTTTTTTTCCTTAAAGGGGGGAGGGGACATCATCTGTCTTTTCTGATTTGGTCAGAACCAAAACACTTGGAAATGATTATTCAAAGCAACCTTGCAGACACCATCATTTTCTGTTCTGATTTAGGTAATTTTTTTTTTCTGCATCTTTGTTCCATCCTAAACCTTGTGAAAATCCAAATGATGTGCTTAAGGACCTAAGACATAAAGCTCCTTTAATTCAATATAATATTGTGTGTGTCTCACTAATGATGGCTTCTCACCTGCATCAATGTTTTGAGCTCAGAAAGTCAATTGAACTGGAACTAAAAGCTCACAGTCCAACAGGTTGCAAATCACATAACATTTAACAACATTTAACAGAGACGTCTTTGGAAACATTAATAGAGCAGAGGTGAACATTGGAATGTTGAATGGATAAACTTAGACATTCTTTTAGTATCAGGGAAAAAAATAGTTTTTAAGTGTGTAAGTTTCATCTTTAGGAACTAAATGCACTTTTCTGGTAGCAGTTTCTCCCTTACTCTTGTTTTAAAAAGGTATTATTGGTTTTAGTATAGTTTAAATACATCTGTCTTGTAAGATCACAAGTTGCTTTGTGTAGATTTATTTTTATGGTCAATCCAAAATTTTCAGCATGTTTTTCTTGAAAATTAACTTTTCTTGATTTCCTACACTTAAGAATTAGTCTTGATTTTGACTCATTCAAATTCTTGTCAATCAGATTAATTTTGTTAAATACTCCTGTAGAATCAGAGAAATACTGGGCATCTTGCACTGGAAACAAATAGACAGCTCTTTGAAAAGCATATCGATTCACAATTTTGATAAAACCACTACTGAAAATTTGAAACTAAAAACCAAGGGAGAAAATTTTCAATGTACTCTTTTCCATTTTTTTATCGTCTCTAAAAATAGTTGATTTCTGTAAAGCACTGAGTTTTATACTGAAGATGTTTACTGATAGCTGAGACATCACATTAAGCAAAAGCTGCCCGTGAAGGCTATCAAAAATGCATTTCAAAAATTCATTAGGAAAAAAAAGTTATAAAAAAATATACCTTCATTTCTTAGAATGCATTTGATAAAACCAGGGCAAAAGGGCTGAATAAAAAAGAATACAAAACCATAAAAAAATAAAAGTGTAGGAAATGGAAAATGGACATGACCTAAAATATGAGTTTTGGTGATTGAGTTTTGGATCGAAAGAGATAGAGTGTCCTCTAAGTCAGTGAAAATTAAATGAGAGTGTAATAACCTTCTGGAAATCAATTGGAGGAGGAGAACACTTTTAGTTATCATAGCGAAGAATATGGCTTAGATCTACATAGTGTTGGGCAGGAAAGAGGGAAATTTGAGGGGAATTCAGAGAACTGGGTGAGTGAAAGATTGGAGATGTTTTCTAGGTTATCAGTTAGAGCAACAGAATTGAGTTAAGATTTATCAGAGGAAATGGAAAGAGACTGCTTGGGAGAAAAAATGTAATGAGTTTGAGTATCTGGCTTTATTAAAATTAATAGAAATTGAAAGCAGGTGGACAAAAAGAGATAGCAATGAGAACACAACCAAAGCCTTTGTGCTGTAGCACAGTATAGCTGTGCTATAGCCCAGGTTAAGGGAGCTGGGGCTGTTCAGCCTG
>VZRU01002604.1:13883-28350 GCA_013398155.1 Pedionomus torquatus
ATTGGAATGGGCTGCCCAGGGAGGGGGTTGAGGCACCATCCCTGGAGGGATTCAAGAGAGAAGTTGACTTGGTGCTCAGGGATATGGCTTAGTGTTGGGTGGGGTGGGGTGGTGGTTATGGTTATTGGGTTTTTTGTATGGGTTTGTGTGGGGTTTTTTTTGTGTTTTTTTTTTTTTTTTTCCCCCCCATTGGTTGGACTAGATGATCTTAAAAGGTCTCTTCCAACCTGGGTGATTCTGTGATTCTGTGAAATGAAATGTGGCACCGCTTTTTTGCTGTAAAGAGCCTTCATGGGTGCCATCACCTTTCTCTTATTAATTAACATGTTTGTCAGTCTCTGAATGCCTCTAATTGAGAATGCAGGTCGTCTGCGAACACAAAAAGCAACATAATTACAGTATTTCCACAAGGATATTAAAAAAAAAAAAAAGACACACCAAGGATCAATATTCTAATAGAAATTTAAATGGGAAATGGTAATCCGGTATTTGAAGTCACTTAATCCATCACTCTCCTCATTAATTAGAGAGGAAAGATTCTGCTTTTGAGGAACGCTGTGTTGAGAGGTGGAATTGGTAAACTCTGTGTGGTTTTCAGTTGTAGTTACAGCATTCTAAATGCTGCAGAAGGACGACTGTGGTGTGGATGTTGAGTTGTAAGCGGTGGCAGCCGGGGGGCTGGAGCAGAGCTGTCAGGAGGTCCCCTCTGATGTCCTGCTGTGGGTCTCCACTTGAGCAAGTGACAAGTGCAGGAGCTGAGTGGGATAAAAGTGAGCTGGGTTAGTGGTGTCGCTTAACAACTTGCCAGTGTTGCCCTAATCCACGCCGAGCTGGCTTGCACTCGAGGCATCTTCACGCAGTCAAGGCATCTTCACTCAGGTCTGTTTTGGTGCCGCTGCTGAAGGGAGCAGCACTTGCTTCTTAAGCTTAGTTCCTATTTTGTAAGAAGATGAACACAGGGCAGCCTTTCCACGGTCTCTGATTATCAGTGGCACATGGAGACTTGTGGAAAATGTCATTGGGTTGTAGAACCACAGACTAACCTGGGTTGGAAAGGACCTTGCAGATGATGGAGTCCAACCATCAACCTGACACTGACAAAACCCCACCACTAACCCATCTCCTCAGCATCACGTTGGCCCAGCTGATGGATTTAAGGCACTGAGAGCCAGGGTGCCCCAGCCTGCGGTTGTGTTGAAATGGGGCTTTGAGTGGAAGCATCTCTGAGGAAAATGATCTGGGAGTTCTGGTGGACAAGAAGATGCCCAGGAGCCACCAGTGGGCCCTGGTGGCCGAGATGGCCAGTGGCATCCTGGGGGGCACCAGGATGAGTGTGGAGGGAGGATCTCAGTTTATCTCTGGGCATCTCGTTGGGGAAAACACATCCTGGAATCAAAGAGTGCTTCTTTTGTTCCCTTGTTTTGTTTTAGTGTTTGTCCTTGGGTTGTTCCATGGGTAGGAAACGGAACAGGTCTTTATTGCAGAAAAGACTCTAATCTTTAATTTCAAATTCAAATAATTTCAGTTAAATTTGGTATTCACTGTTTGGAAAAAGCTGTCTTTGAAGACAGTTGTTGTTGTCAGTTTTCCATCCAGATTAAGAGTAAAATATGTAGTGAGCTTGGGGGAAGGAAAATATTATTCTCTAAATAATAAAATGGGGAGCATCTGCCGTGACTGAAACAGTCGTTTGGGGAAAAAAAAAAAGTGTGATTAATTAAAATGAGCGCGTATGAGTAATGAGATGAAATGGTAATTTTGAGTTCTTGCCTTTACTGCAGGTTTGTAGTGTCAGAGTGTGCTCCTGGATTTCATGGAGCAGGGACAAATCTTTAATGTTATTTTGGTGTCTGATGCTTTCCTGCAGACTTTTGTTTCTGTGGTGTTAGCTACGTTTCCTAGTGCTAAAAAAAAAATAAATAAATTTGTTATAAAACCAATAGTAATTATTAAAATGTAAAATGCTCTTTTGAAGAAAACTCTATCCAAGAGGAGGGTTCCTTTATCCCAATTCTGTATTTATGTGGTTGGGGTTTTTCTTTCGGAAGGGGAAAAGGTCTGTGTTATGATCCTGTAGTGCAAGTGAACGAGACGTTTGGATGATGCCCTAGAAGTTTGGGGTTATGGCCAAGTTTAGAAAAGGCGGCATTCATTTTGGTAGTTGCCATGGCAACGTGTTTATCTGTCTCATTGCCGTGGGCTTTGGACTCTCGGCAATAACAATGGCAGCAAATATTTTTAATAGCCTGCCATAAAGATTTAATAGGCGAATGGATGAGTACGTACGTTGCCCTGGAATCCTGTCGCAAATTTGTTGACAAATAAAAACAAAAGCGCTGATTTGGATATTGTGACAACACATTAAGTTTATTTATAGCTCCTCATCACGCAAGGAAGAAGCATGTCTGAAGCTTGAGGGAAGAGAAGGCATCTTCTTCCCATCGCAAACTTCAAAAAATAATAAATAAATGGAAGCCGTTTAGCCACGATGTGGTGCTGCTGGGGTTTGGACGTGCAAGGTCCAGCCAGAAAATGTCCTGTTTTGTAAAACTCTGTGGTCTCCCATCTGAGGGTGAATTGAGAGGGATTTCTTCCTATAGCGGTATTGGTCCGGAACTTCCCGGGAACTTTTAGCCTTAGACGTTTTAAATACTAGACGTTAGAGGAACGGGACAGCTTCTGCCAAGCCCTTCGGGCAAAGGGAAGGACTTTTGCTGGGGAATGGGTCTGGGTAAATAAGCAGCTTTGAAACTGTGGTCTGTGCCTCCTGGAAGATAGTATTTCTGTTCCACTGCTCTGTGTGTGCCGAATCATAGAATCATAGGCCAGAAGGGACCTCCAAAGCCCATCCAGTCCCACCTCCCCGCAGTCGCAGGGACACCCCCAACTAGACCAGGTTGTCCAGGGCCTCATCCAGCCTCACCTGGAATATCTCCAGGGAAGGGGCCTCAACCACCTCCCTGGGCAACCTGCTCCAGTGCTCAACCATCCTCAGAGTAAAGAAATTTTTTCTAATATTCAACTTAAATCNTGGCAGAATCCCCTCAAGATCTGCTGGTGACACATCTTTTGATGTAGCCCAGGATGCGATTGGCCTTCTGGGCTGAATCGTGAAGACACAGTCTGCCTCTCAGGCTGGGGGTGTTGTGTGAAGGAGGTGAAAATGTTGATAGATAATAAATAACCTTTCCCTGTTCTTTGAAGAAGAAGAAAGGGTTTTTTTTGGGGAAAAAAACCCAAACCCAATCCCCAGCAAGTCTCTCCCGGTAATTTCTGATCTCCTGAAAAACAGATCGGCAGCCCCAGGGTCCAGAATTCCTCATTTTCCTGCGGTTTCACCACCAGCTCTGCTGGTCCCGTGGCTGTGGCGGGAGGTAGGTGATTCCCAACCTCGCTCCGTGCCGCTTGGAGCGTTATGGCTGCAGGGCTGGGGGCTGGTTGTGCTTTTCGGAGAAGCCAAAAAGAGGAACACGTGTTTCTCAGTGCCATAACCGGGAAACAGCTCCTGCTTCTGGCGCTGGGACATACATGGACTCATCCTCAGTGGATCCACTTTAAGAAACAAAACCAGAGAAATCAGAGAACAGACGCCGCCACCAGCACCCCGACAACCAGAATACGAGGTTGCTTGATTAAATTTTTGTACGTGATGATGTGGCTGATGATTATAAACAGTACTTTGCCATGAAGCAGCGTGACCAGCAGGTCACAGGAGGGGATTCTGCCCCTCTGCTCTGTGCTCCTGAGACCCCACCTGGAGTCCTGTGTCCAGCTCTGGAGTCCTCAACANACTCTTGGTCAGGGAGGGGAGGGACAGGACAAGGGGTAATGGTTTTAAACTGGAAGAGGGGAGATTTAGATTGGATATTAGGAAAAAATTCTTTGGTGTGAGGGTGGTGAGGCACTGGCCCAGGTTGCCCCGAGAAGCTGTGGCTGCCCCATCCCTGGAGGGGTTCAAGGCCAGGCTGGATGGGGCTTGGAGCCACCTGGTGTGGTGGGAGGTGTCCCTGCCCAGGGCAGGGGGGCTGGAACACGATGATCTTCAAGGTCCTTTCCAACTGTAACCATTCTATGATTCTATGAAAGCAGAGTAGGAAGAAAACGATGTTCTCCCAAGTCTGTTTGCTCCCACGGAATCCTGATTGCACGGAGTGTGACTCTGAGATCTTTGTGTTGCTTTCCTAACAATTTTTGTATGGATGGGTGTTATCTCAAGGTTTATTGTTGAAAGTATTTAACCTAAGAAACATTGAGTGAAAAAACTCTGAATCATGATGTAGGAGTAAACTTGTACCATACACACAGCATCACACGTATGTCCTTGGAGTTAAAAAAGTTAAAAGCTGCTTAAAGCAAAAAGTCTTGTGAAGGTCCTGCCCTCTCTCATCCTTCCTTCTCTTCCACCCGAGGAGAGTTTCTGTGTGACCTGAAAGGTGTAGGATTTTCTTTTATTTCCGCCCATTGCATTTGTACTGCTCAAGAATTTAACCTAGCAACTTGAGTAAAAATTTGGTAAAGGGGGGAAAGTTGTCGTTGCTTATGTATGGGGTGGTTTTGGGACATTGTTAGCAATTGTTTGTGGTTAAAATGAAGCAGAATCCATGGTACCTTCCAAATAGTAGGAAAATCTGTCAACTGAAGGTTGGTAGGAAGGAACGACACTGCCTTTCCTGTGCTTTGCTGACATTCATCGTCCTTCCCTTGACCTCAGCGTTTGTCTGTCTGAACAGGGGCTGTCTTAGAAACCGATGGGGAAATCTTGGAGATCCCGTTGAGGAAAACATTTTGACTTACTTAAAACTGTGAGGCATGACATGCTTGTCCTGATGGGTAGACCCAACAAAAAAATTGCTGTATAAAAACTTAATTCTGCACTTGATATCGCACAACGCTGCTGTGGTGTCGTAACCACAGCATCACAGAATCACCGAGGTTGGAAGGGACCTTTTAAGATCATCTAGTCCAACCAATGGGGAAAAAAAACCAACCAAACAAAAAAAAAACCAAACAAAAAAAACCCCAACAACCATAAACAACACCCAACAGTAAGCCATATCCTTGAGCACCAAATTTTGATTTGAGTTTTGGTGGGTGAATGTTTGGGGGGATTGGTTAGCAGATGTGGAAAACCGCACTCTCAGCGTGTTAGAAATAAACCTAGAAATACCAGGAGGTGTCAGAAGTGCTCGCCGTCGGTGGCAGCTGACAGAAAAATGACATGGCAGTGACATAATTGAGATTGTGTTCTCCTTTGCTGCCAAAAGTTGGGTAACTCTAGCATGGGGGGACTGCATTTTAAAGCCATTTAGAATCTTGCTGCTGCCAGGCCCTGGGTTACTTACTGAAATGGGATTTTTTAAAATATTTTTTTGTGTGTGTGATGCAGTAAGTGTTCTATAACAATATTTTTCCTAGGTTTTTTTTGGTTGATTTTTGGGAAGGAAGTTGTTGGTGTGAAAAGCTTGTGTGGCTCTATCCTGTGTGCCAAAGGGATGAATAAAATACTGTTAATTTCAAAGGACATTTCAGATTTTAAGTGAGAGGAGTATAAACTGTTGCTTTTTTCTGGCTTGGTTATTTTTGCTTTTTCTCTTGGAATATTCCACGCTATTTTGAAGTACAAAAACTATGTCTTGTAGACAACGTTATCCCTGATGTCCAAGTACTTTACAGCTGTCCTCATAAAGCCTATTTAAAGTTTTCCAGATGAGGGGTGCCCTGGGTATAGGAGGACTGCCCTAACCCAGCTGGTGAGCTGTACCTTTTCAGCTTTCTTACAGAATCACAGAGCGATACAGGGTTGGAAGGGACCTCTGGAGATCACCTAGTCCAACCCCCTGCCAGAGCAGGTCCACCCAGAGCTGGTCACACAGGAACTTGTCCAGGAGGGGTCTGAATGTCTCCAGAGATGGAGACTCCACCACCTCTCTGGGCAGCCTCTGCCGGGGCTCTGCCACACTCACAGCAGAGAAGTTACTCCTCATGTGGAGATGGAACTTCTTACATTCATGTTTGTGCCCGTTCCCTCTTGTCCTGTCACTGGGCACCACTGAAAACAGCCTGGCCTCATCCTCCTGACACCCAACCTTGAAGTATTTCTAGGTGTTGATAAGATCCCCCCTCAGCCTTCTCTTCTCCAGACTCAAAAGCCCCAAGTCCCTCAGCCTTTCCTCATCAGAGAGATGCTCCAGGCCCCTCAGCATCTTTGTGGTCCTCTGCTGTCCCCTCTCCAGCAGTTCCCTGTCCTTCCTGAACTTGGGAGCCCAGAACTGGTCCCGGTGCTCCAGCTGGGGCCTCCCCAGGGCAGAGCAGAGGGGGAGGATGACTTCCCTGCTAATTCATTTATTTATTTATTTATTTTTGCTGAAGCAGGGCGATAGGGAGTTTCGGGGAAGCTTTTGGGATAACTAGCAGTTGGTTTTGTCACTGAGAAATCCTTGGGAGGTACGGAATTGGGATGGGGGTTAGAAGTGATGGTATCTGTCGCAGAGCCGTGGTTGTTGGTGTCTGGGAACGCCGCCTTGGAGGCTTAACGTTGGCAGATGTCGCCCCGGGTATTCCTGTGTGCTCTCATCAAAGTTTTTGTCACCGCAGGCATTCTCCAGGGCCCTGATTGCCAAATATGATGAGCGAAAGCCAGAGCGCTCATTTGCTTAATAAAGGCGGAGGCATCGGAGTGGGATTCGTTCCAACGTCAACCTTCTTGTCCTGGGGACTCTACCCGGTGTCACAGCAAAACCCCAACCCGGGTTCCTGTTGGCTGTGCCGAAAAACGGCTTCGGGACAGCGAGGTGAATAATATCACCCAGTCTTGTGGGTCCTTTCTGCCCTGCCAGCTGGGCAGAAGGGAGTCGTTTACCCCGAGTCTTGGGTGAAAAAGGGCGTATTAGGTTAATGAAAGAGGAACCGGGAGTTGTTTCAGTTGTGCAGCTGTCGTGGTTTCAGCCAAATTTACCAAAACCTGAGTGACAGATGTCCCCCCCCCCTCTTTTGGTCAGAGAGGAGAGGGAGGAGTTAAAGAGATTCAAGAGTTTAGAACAAACTAAACTACTTTAATGAAAATATAAGTAATATAATAAAAAGGNCCCTTTGATCCCTCAGCTTTTATAGGGGGCGTGATGGGATGGGCTGGAATACCCCTGTTGGGCAGTTCTGGGTCCCCTGTCCTGTCCGCTCCTCCTTGCAGGTGGGACCCCTTTATGCTTTTCCGTTTCCGACCCTCCAACGGGCAAATGACGAAAATTATCTGTCCTTGGTTCTTCCAGCAATAAGGATCAGCAAGGGCCTCTCTGCACCATCCCTTGGGATAATCAGGTCTTATCACTGCAAGACGAAACAGCTCTGACCAATGTGCTGTTAATTTCAGAGTTTAGTTAGCTAGAAGAGGACTAAAACAGAAGAGACAGTAAAACTGTAAAACAGAAAATTGGTTGGTTTTACCTCAAACCAGGACAGCAGCCCAGGACGATGCTGCGTTCCAGAGAATTTTCCGCATCGGCGGTTGGGCTTTGGACACCTCTGTATTGAGTTTTAATCTAAAGAGCTAAAAGCTTCTCTGAGGCTAAGCAGCAGAATAGAATGTCTGAGAGACCGGTTAATTAGTTCATTCCAGCTGTTTAAAAATTATCTGCAAATAAAGAGAAAATTATCTGTCTTTTCGTATACGTAGAACTATTAACGCCACTGCTCAGAAAAGCCCTGTTCGTACCTTCAAGCCTTTTTTCCACACCGTCTATTAAATTTGTGGATGGTTTTGGTTGGAAAAAAGCCGAGTGCCCCTGCAGCGTGTGACACTCTGCTTTCAGTATTTGCCTAAAACTGTGGAGATTGACATTCCTCCCTTTGGACCCCCCCGTGTTGAGGGGGTGCGTGAGAGCAGCCTCCCCACGGGCTCGTCGTACCCCTGCTCAGAGGAGCTGCCGATAATCAGCTCTTGCAGGTTGGTCTCTTTTCCAGTGGTCTTTCTTGACTTATCTGAAGTTTTTTTTTTCCCTCTAAATGTTGGCTGGGTTTAATTAAAGCAGGATATAATCCTATAATTTTTCAATGAGGAAATTCGTCTTTTTTTCCATTGTATTTTATGACTTCGCTTTTAGGCTTTGATTAAAGTTGGAAATGGATTGGAAGCATTTAACTCCTAAATTGCAGAGTTTTCTGCCCTCATAATGCCGAGTGTATCTGCCCAACGTTTTCTTTCTTTCTCTTCCCTTTTAAATGATGTTGCTTTGAGGTTTTTCTTTTTCTTCTTACTTGAAATGACATTTTGTTTGATGCAAATTTGTTCTGTTCCATCTCCTTGTGCTTCCGCCCTCCCTCAAGTCACTGTTAATTACGTACTAATCCACGGCTGATCCACCTGCAAATCACCTGCCTGGAGAAGAGAAGGCTCTGGAGAGATCTCAGAGCCCCTTCCAGTCCCTCAAGGGGCTCCAGGAAAGCTGGGGAAAGGACTCTTGATGAGGGAGGGGAGCCCTAGGAGCAGGGAGAAGGGTTGGACCCTGAAAGAGGGGAGATGGAGATGAGATGTGGGGAAGAACTTCTTTGGTGTGAGGGTGGTGAGACCCTGGCCCAGGTTGCCCAGAGAAGCTGTGGCTGCCCCATCCCTGGAGGGGTTCAAGGCCAGGCTGGAGGGGGCGTGCAGCAACCTGGGGTGGTGGGAGGGGTCCCCGCCCAGGGCAGGGGGTGGCACTGGATGATCTTCAAGGTCCCTTTCCAACTCTGACCATTCTGTGGTTCTATGTTGATATCTGAAAACCCAAATAAAACTTCAATCGGAAGAGACTTTCTCCATGAAGTGTTAAGAGCCCTCTGTACTGAAAACTTGTCGGTCCCTCGTGGTTTAGGAATAATTTAATGGTGTTAAGATCTCTTGGTTTAGACTTTCTGTAGGGCCGATCTCCCTTATTTGCTTCTCCAGCAGAAATCGTAAGATTAAATACGCGTATTGGGACTCAGCGCTGGTGGGTTCAGCAGTTGGTTCCACTTGTCATAGTCTTAGAATTTAACTGTATTTAATTATCCCTATTTTAAACTTCATAAAATGTCAATTTGCCTCATTTTGCTACTCGGTGGAAGTCGTAATTGTGAGTCGAATGTGGCGTGACTGCAGGATGGGCAGGCTCGCTGGCTGGCAGGAGCGCGCCAGCAGCTCCCCAATTGCTTTTTATTGAGGCTTGGGGCAAAAAGCGGGTGATTTGGTGCAGTTTGTGGCTTGTTTTGTCGTTGGCATCACGGTGGAGTTAGGTGGTTTGTCCCTGCAGGGTGGCTCAGGGACACATCCCGCTCTCAGGATGGACGTGAGCCTTGGAGGGGTTGTCTCCTTGGGGGGGAGGAAGGGAAAAGGAGCTGCACTGAGTGAAAGTGGGGAAGAGGAGGCTTTTGTTGGCTCTTTTATTTTTTATTTTGCCTGTTCAAAGATCTGCTTCTGTTTTGAAGGTTAAAGATCTGTATCACTGGTAAACGTTTCACTCAAGCATTTAATTTAATTTCCTCAAGGATGCTGTATCCGATAGTATTCATTATTTCGGTATCTCTATAGTCCCGAGCAGTGGGTACTTTAATCCTTATTATATGACATGACAAGGCAATGAAATTGAAATACGTGCTGTGTAAAAAGCGTTGATGTTTGTATATTATATTTGCTATACTTCGAGGATCCCTTAGTTCTTTTGTTTGAAGAGTGAGTAATTCGGTTGCTCATCTCGCTGATGTACCCCACCGCGNCCGATCTCACTGATGTACCCCACCGCGGCGCGGGAGCAAAGGGCTGGGTGGTGGTCCTACCTCCAAAAAGAAAGTAGAGGGACAGGTTTTGTCCATTTTATGTGTTTATTATATTTTTAATTCTTATTTTATTTTATAATTTATTATTTTGCTTTCATTTGAGTTTCCCAACATTCCCCACATCTCAGATTTAACTTCTAACCCGGCGGTGGTGTATCGTTTGTTGGTGCTAGTCCATGGTACAAGGACTTAAAAAAAATATAAATAAAGTCATCATAAGTATACTAAAACTACTCATTCAGGAAATGTGTTGAATGCACATTCTTTCCGCTGGTGATGTTTTTCTACTTCACTGATCTTGTCAGAGAATAGTCTGGGTTGAGAGGGACCTTTTAAAGGTCATCGTGTCCAAAGCTCTGCCGTGGGCAGGGACACCCCCCACTACATTGCAGAATCAAATCAGTTTAGATCATCACAGAATCTTCTTAAACCTCACACATCAGCTACCAAAACTGATCAGCTACCAAACCCAGCAACTTGTTACCCTCCTTTTAAAAAAGGTTTTATTAGTATTAAACTGAGTCTTTCCTGCTGCAAAACCAAGATGCATCCGATGGTCTCCTGGGGGGCATCAAGATAAGTGTGAGCAGCAGGTGGAGGGAGGTCATCCTCCCCCTCTGCTCTGCCCTGGGGAGGGCCCAGCTGGAGCACTGGGACCAGTTCTGGGTCCTCCAGTTCAAGAAACTCAAGGAACTACTGGAGAATGTCCAGTAGAAGATGCTCAGGGCCTGGAGCTTTTCTGTGCTGAAGAAAGGCTGAGGGACCTGTTCAAGTGAAGAAGAGCAGAGTGAGATGGGAATCTCATGGATGCTGAGCAAGAGCTAAAGGTTGGTGGCAAGAAGATGGGGCCAGACTCTTCTCAGTGGTGCCTGGGGTGGGCAACAGGCACAAACTGGAACACAGGAAAGTCCATCTCAACATGAGGAGGAACTTCTTTGCTGTGAGGGTGGCAGAGCCCTGGAAGAGGATGCCCAGAGAGGTGGTAGAGTCTCCTCTGGAGGTATTCAGCTCCCCCCACAAGACATGTTCCTATGCAACCTGCTCTGGGTTGCACTGGGTGTTCTCCAGAGGTCCTTTCCAACCCTGACCATTCTGGGATTCTTTGATTGCTTTCTTGTCCCGGGATAACCCATATGCCTTTGCCACCTGCAGCTGTCTGAAGACTCTAACCCTTGTTGGCTTTAGACTGGGCAACCTTGTTCTTCTATTCTTCTGTGGTGGCTTCCTACCTCCAGCAGCTCTCCTTGCTCTTCTCCTGCACCTTCCCCCGTGCTCGGTGTTTGTCGTGTGGTACCAAACACCAAGGGCATGTTCCATCCCTTGCTGGGTGGGCTCTGCCCTGGCCCCGCTCTCGCCTTTCCCTTGGGTGGCATCTTCTCTTTGCCTTGTTGGCTTCTCTTCCCTTTGGAATTCTCTGCAGCTCCCGGCTTCCTTTGACATCAGAGGAAAAATTGGTAAAGGGAGAGGAAAACCACAATAAAAGGAGCAGCCTAAAGGTCAACTAAACGCAAAAACGGTACGATGAGAAAATAATAATCTTCAAAGACGTTGGGCATTCTCTTCCTGAGAGCTTTCAGGTGCTTTTTGTAAACAATGGAGAGATGGCCGTGTCTAAAATACAATTAAAAAAAAAACCAACCCAGCAATTTTAGGAGTACGACTTAATAGTCTGTTTCTTTTTCTAATATTGTAGGGTATAATTAAAACCTGCTGCCAAAATGGAAGTGTAATTGCTAATGTGAGCTATTACACCAAGGAGACCTACAACAAGGGCGAGTATTAGGCATTTGGTGGCCGTTTGGAGCTCCCAACTCTGTATTTTCAGCTTCCTATGGCTTTTATAGTCAGGATCATTATACCATAAATGCAGAAAAAGAAGGAAAAAAACCCCTTTCCTATATTATCACAGAGGGTACAGTTAAAACAACTTCTTAAGACAGCAGAAGTAGATAAATGTTGCCATCAGTTTCATTGGGAAGCCTTAATTTTAGCCCACAAGTACCTGTAGGCACGCTTTGTATTAAAAATGCCTTCTGCTTTGGGCTTTCCATGAGCAAAGAGGACACGGATTCTCTGGCCGCCTTATGTGAAATCCTGGTGCTCAGTGCTGGTCAGAAATGATCCTTCACAGGTCTGTCGTACCTCAGAGCCCTCCGTGATGGAGAGGCAGAGGAGGCGCTTGGAGGAGGAGGCTCCACCTGATAAGCTTCCAGGAGCATTGGACCTGGGGGTGACAGAGGTCTCCAGCGGTGGCAGACTCTTTTCAGGGGGCGACTCGAGTTGCTTGTGGGCAAGTTGCAAAGGTCGTTTTGGAGGTCTGTCAGGGTATGGATTAGTTGGGAGGTCCTGGGCTCGTGTCCAAGGGTATACGCTTAGTCCACGGAGTGCTTGGTCCTCCTTATGCTGGAGTGATGTAAATAGATGAAGAAAATAAGATAAATACCAAATGGAGTCCAGCTGGTTCTGCTGCTCTACAGGTGTAGGGTCTGGGCGCAGGACCAGCTCCCGTGAGAGCTCGAGGGCAGGGTTTTGGCCACTTCAACCCTGTCACCTCGTGGGTTTTGTCTCCGGTGAGTTAAAACTTGGCTTTCGTACCTGTTGGGCTGGGGAGTTCACCAGCGGGTGGGAGAATCTGTGCTGTGGTGGAAAACTTCTCATTCCTTTGCAAAATGCAGCTACTGTGCTGTCGGGCTGCTCTTCCAGGCAAAAATACAAAGCTGAAACGGGAGATAAGGTGTTTGCTCTCTCGAAAACTCCGTCTTTTAAACCTAAAACTTGTGTTGTTTTTTTTTCCTGCAAACGAAGAGGCTGGTAATGAGATTTTTACCTTGGTACTTGGGGGAATTTCCCGACGATAATCTGGTAATTAATTCCACGTCGTAGAGGGCTGCTTTCAAAGGCTCGTCTCCTTTTAATGGTTCCGGGGCCATCTGTGGTGGAGGAGAGCAGGAGCTGGTCTGCTGCGTGCCGAGGGGGCTCCGGGGAGCAGGGGGGGACAGATGGATGGGGACGCCCTGGTCTAGGGAGATGCTCTCATGATCTACTTACCATCTAGTTCTTCAGCAGGTGCACAGACCTTCTGTTGATCAGTTAGGGGCTCCTTGTAATTTGCTAAATGGCTGTGGGATTAATTATGGTAGCCTAACGTAGTCACCAGTCAATGTGGGGAGATGGTTGGGGGGGAAAAAAAGGCAATCTGTCGGGGAAAAAAAGACAATCTGTCAGGAAAAATGTTCTTTCTGGTGCAAAACGAGGCACGTGAGTATTACTTGGTGTTTGTGTCCCGGTATAAAACCAAGCCCGTGGATGCTTTATGCATTTCAGAAGAGAGAAGGAAAGGCAGGTCAACAAGCCTCTCTAAGCCTTGGCTCTTCTGGAGTCAGTCATTGTGTCCCTCTGTCTATCCTGTCCTCTACTGAAGGGTGTCAGAAGCTGGAGAGGCCAGAGCCCTGCTGGCCACGCTGCTGGGGAGGCAGCCCAGGAGGCTTTGCTGGCTCATGTTGAGCTTCTCATCCACCAACAGCGCTGGGTCCTCCTTAGGACTGCTCTCCATCCCTTCATCCCCCACTCTGTATGGATTCCAGAGGTTGCCCCTTCTTAGGTGCAGGACCCTGTGCTTGGCCTGGTTGAAGCTCGTTGTGTTCTTGTGGGCCCACTTTGTGAGCCTGTCCAGGTCCCTCTGGATGGCCTCCTGTCCTTCAGGTGTGTCACCACGCCACGCGGCTTGGTGTCATCCACAAACCTGCTGAGGGTGCCCTCGATCACACCGTCCGTGTCATTGATGGAGATACTGGGCGGTGCTGGTCCCAGTACGGACCGCAGGGGGACGAGTCCTGTTCTCTGGTTCTGGAAGCACCACCTGCAGCATCGCTTGGACGCTGCAGAGAGAGCCCGAATTCACGTGTCTCTTGCTTGTGCCAGCTCCTAAGTGCCAAGAATAATATTTTACAGACGCAGAAGAACACTTTGAGGCTTATTAATGCTTGGAAATGTTACTGGCTCTTGTGAAAGTATTAACCTCCCGATTAAACAAATAGTATCTAAATTAGTTTTAATTTAGTTTTCAACCTTTTTGTGTTACTTTTCCTTATTGCTAATCTTGAAATGTTATTCTTTTCCTATCGCTATTGCTTGAAACGAGCCGGCGTGGCTCCTGTGCGCTGCGGGGAGGATCCAGGGGGCTTGTTTTCCTTGTGCCAGCGGGACAGTCCCCTGGAAATCGCAGTGTTTCTTTCCTAACGTTCCTAAATGGCTTCTTTTCGGGGACCAAACCCATTCCTCCTTGCTGTGCCTTACTCGGTTGTCACCGCAGTTTGCGGAGCTGCTGGGTTTAAACGTTTGAGGCGTTTTAATCTTTGGCCCCTCTGGTGCAGGCTGCCGTAATGAGGGTGCTAACGCATCCGTTAATTGAGCTAATGCTTTTCAAAAGCTGTCAATTTTCTCCTCTGTTGCAGCCCTACAGAGCTGCCGGCACACACACAAGATGTCACACCCCCACAAAACCTCTTGGGAAGAATAAACATATTTATGTATCCTCTAACTGCAGTCTGTCTGTTTTCCTGCAGGCTCCATGCTGTGCTGAATATATATATATATATATATATATATAATAAAATATATATATATATTTTACTGAGTTTTTAGAAGTACATGTTTAAAACATAATTAAACTGAGTTTGCATGG
>VZRU01002604.1:30039-42313 GCA_013398155.1 Pedionomus torquatus
GGGTTCAAGGCCAGGCTGGATGGGGCTTGGAGCAACCTGGGGTGGTGGGAGGTGTCCCTGCCCAGGGCAGGGGGGTTGGAACAAGATGATCTTTAAGATCCTTCCAACTCTAACTATTCTATGATTCTATCATTTCACTGAAGGACTGTGGAAACCCCCTTCTGTTTCCACTGCTTATATTCATAGTGATTGGATGGCACTTTGGCTTTAGGGTTTTTTTTTATTCCATGGTCTTGGGAAGCGCTTGGGAATATGCAAAATTCCTATTTTAAGGAAATTTCCAGCTGAGTAAGAGTCACATAAACAGCGCAGTGTCGACTTGCTGCGACCGATGCAGATTTTACAGCGAACGAGGTGTGTGGGGGGACTGTGATTTTGCAGTGAATTAGACTCATGGAGAGGTTGAGAGACTGATTCTTTTTCCTGTCTATGAATAAGAACTTTCTCTGTTGCAGGTGTTCCGTGTCCGCTTCCCTTCCAAGTGTGGGTTGCCGTGGGTTTGGAAACCCAACTCACAATGATGTTCACATACAAGTTTGAATTTTCTAGTTACTTTCCTGGCAAGACACGTTCTAGTTGAACCTCAGATTGCTTATTTTTTTTTAAACTATATTTCCACTTTTTTTTGTCCCCCTCTCCCATTGAATTTTGGAGATAATCTGTGCCGGTGGAACTTTGCGTGTTGCTCTCTGGACAGCCCAGTCACTTGGCTGCTCTATGTAGATGGGAAATTAGGGATTAAATCAATCAATGACGGGATGTGTTGCTGTTAGGAAAAGGATAATCTGGTCCTTTATTTATCCTCAGGCAGCTTTTTCTAATAGGATTACGATGGATGTGTGTGGCCTGAGAGCTGGCGTTTAAAATTTGATGCCAATAATAAAACCTGAAGAATTTAAAGGCACCTGTTTTACTGCAGGTCATCCTGTTGTCATGCTAAGACCAGATCAGATGTCGTTTCGTATCGGCTGGCCCCTTATCTTCATTAGCAATTCATCAACGGGAACTGATGCTGCTGCTTTCTGACGATGGTACCCGATGGTGGCACCGTAATTGAAGGCTTTTTTCCTCCCGATCTGCTGGGCACCCCTTTGGGTGGTCTGCCCTGCGCCACCTCCTGCTCCTCCCCGTGGCTCTGACAATCACCTCTGCCACTTCTGGGGTTGGCTACCAATACTGTAGCCGTGGCCAGCAGGGCAAGGGAAGGGGATTCTGCCCCTCTGCTCTGCTCTGGGGAGACCCCCCCTTCACTGCTGCCTCCAGCTCTGGGGCCACCAACAGCAGAAGGACATGGAGCTGTTGGAGCGGGACCAGAGGAGGCCACGGAGATGCTGGGAGGGCTGGAGCCCCTCTGCTGGGAGGACAGGCTGAGAGAGATGGGGGGGTTCAGCCTGGAGAAGAGAAGGCTCTGGGGAGACCTTGGAGACCCTTCCAGTCCCTCCAGGGGCTCCAGGAAAACTGGGGAGGGGCTCTTGATGAGGGAGGGGAGCCACAGGAGGAGGGGGAAGGGTTTAACTCTGAAGAGGGGAGATGGAGATGAGTTGTGGGGAAGAACTTCTTTGCTGTGAGGGTGGTGAGACCCTGGCCCAGGTTGCCCCGAGAAGCTGTGGCTGCCCCATCCCTGGAGGGGTTCAAGGCCAGGTTGGTTGGGTCTCGGAGCAACCTGGGGTGGTGGGAGGTGTCCCTGCCCAGGGCAGGGGGTGGCACTGCATGAGCTTCAAAGTCCTTTCCTGTCCAAACCATTCTGTGATTACTTTGCAGTCTTTAATTTTTTTCCCCCCGTATTTCTGAATAAGAAGCTCTGCTGAATCTGTAACACCTGGCTGTGAATCTGTTTTCATTTCTCCTTGCTTTTAGGTAGGAGTGAGATCATTTCTTTCCAGGCTGTTTTCAGTATCTGTCTCTCTTGCACTTCCCTTGCTGCTTATCAGATCCTGGTCCATGATCACATTACCTCTTGCCGGCAAATTAGACTCATGCATAATTTTGCAGAAGGCGTTTGCTGGCTGTAGGGGAGAACTGCACGTCCTTGGAGGCCACCGATGCTGTGGATCTCTGTGCTTTCCTCCACGTAGGGCTCCTGTTGGAATTCAGCCTCGCATCGATGGGGAAAAGCAGCAGAGCTCCAGCAGGGTGGAAGCGGTGGATCCTCAGCCCGTTGGGCAGCACAGAACCATGGGCTTGCCTAGCTTGGAAAGGACCTTTGGGATTATTAACTCAGTGCTGCCAAAACCGCTGCTAAACCACATCCCTTCAAGCTAAAAATCAAAGGTATCGCTCACTGGAGCGGTGTGATTTGCTGCGTGGGAGCTGGCAAATCTTCCCTTTTTCTTTTTTTCCTACATCAGGAGTTGCAGTAATTCGTGACACGATAGTACCGGGCTCAGAACAGCCCCCGTGCGTTTAAACGAGTCGTAAAAAGGTGGTTTATTACCGAGCAGACACCACGATTTAGGTCAACAGGGCTAGGCAGGGAGGTGCTTTTCTTGATAAGCTACTGAAAAGTTTTGCATTTTCTTGTAAGGGAAATTGAACTCTGATTATTTGAGGTGAAGGAAAGATTAATTTTTTTTCATTTCGTTTTCATTACATTTGATGAAGCACAATATTGGTTAAGAAGGCGTATCAATTTTTATAATTATGTAAAATTTAGCTGATTTATTTGTAATAATGGAATGTTCCATTAAAACTGTTTTTCCTGTAGAAAACCACTGCATAAGCTGAACACAGCAATAATTAGTATGGAAATGCAACGCTTCAAGATTCGCAAGGCAGTGGCTCTTCAAAAATAGGTTCTTTCACTGGAACGACGTTTTCCTGGGCTAGACCCACGTATGTGGCCTCTTGTGTGCTGCAGAAATGCGAGATAAATACCCATCAAGTCTCGTCTGGACCGCGGTATGTAGGTAATGCCGTTACAGCAGTGTGGTTATCTTTAAAAGGATGCCCATGGTGGGCAGGAGGAACATGTGAAGAACCCCCCCCAAGCAAGGAGGGACTCTTGCTGAGCAGCAGGAACTTGTGAAACGTGGCCCAAGTTTGCAGATGACACCAAACTAGATGGGAGTGTCGATCTGCTTGAGGGGTAGGGAAGCTCTACAGAGGGACCTGGACAGCTTGGATCAATGGTCCAAGGCCAGTTGTGTGAGGTCCAATAAGGCCAAGTGCCAGGTCCTGCATTTTGGTCACAAATGAAGAGCTGCCAGCAGAAAAGGAGCTGGGGGTGTTGGTGGACCTAGGGATGCTGGTGGCCAGCTGGCTGAACGTGAGCCAGCAGTGTGCCCAGGAAGGCTACCAACATCCTGGCCTGTGTCAGGAACAGCGTGGCCAGCAGGAGGAGGGGGTGATGGTGCCTCTGTCCTGGGCACTGGTGAGGACTCCCCTTGAGTGCTGTGACCAATTCTGGGCCCTTCACTACAAGGACATTGAGGAGCGTGTCCAGAGGAGAGCCACCAAACTGATGAGGGTTCTGGAGAACAAGTCAAGTTGGGTTTGGAGAAGAGGAGGCTGAGGAGATGCCTCCTTGCCCTCTACAGCTGCCTGAAAGGAGGGTGTAGAGAGGTGGGTGGTGGCCTCTTCTTCCAAAGGAATAACGACATGACCAGAGGAGATGGTCTGAAGTTGCGACAGGGGAAGTTTAGATTAGATATTAGGAAGAATGACTTCATTGAAAGAGTGGTCAGGCACTGGAAGGGCCTGCCCAGGGAGGTGGTGGAGTCACCAGAACCGTGTAGATGTGGCACTTCAGGGCATGTTCTAGTGGCTGAGATGGTTGAGTTGGGTGATTTGTTTTGTGGGGTTTGGTTTTTTGTGGNCCTCTTGCCGGCAAATTAGACTCATGCATAATTTTGCAGAAGGCGTTTGCTGGCTGTAGGGGAGAACTGCACGTCCTTGGAGGCCACCGATGCTGTGGATCTCTGTGCTTTCCTCCACGTAGGGCTCCTGTTGGAATTCAGCCTCGCATCGATGGGGAAAAGCAGCAGAGCTCCAGCAGGGTGGAAGCGGTGGATCCTCAGCCCGTTGGGCAGCACAGAACCATGGGCTTGCCTAGCTTGGAAAGGACCTTTGGGATTATTAACTCAGTGCTGCCAAAACCGCTGCTAAACCACATCCCTTCAAGCTAAAAATCAAAGGTATCGCTCACTGGAGCGGTGTGATTTGCTGCGTGGGAGCTGGCAAATCTTCCCTTTTTCTTTTTTTCCTACATCAGGAGTTGCAGTAATTCGTGACACGATAGTACCGGGCTCAGAACAGCCCCCGTGCGTTTAAACGAGTCGTAAAAAGGTGGTTTATTACCGAGCAGACACCACGATTTAGGTCAACAGGGCTAGGCAGGGAGGTGCTTTTCTTGATAAGCTACTGAAAAGTTTTGCATTTTCTTGTAAGGGAAATTGAACTCTGATTATTTGAGGTGAAGGAAAGATTAATTTTTTTTCATTTCGTTTTCATTACATTTGATGAAGCACAATATTGGTTAAGAAGGCGTATCAATTTTTATAATTATGTAAAATTTAGCTGATTTATTTGTAATAATGGAATGTTCCATTAAAACTGTTTTTCCTGTAGAAAACCACTGCATAAGCTGAACACAGCAATAATTAGTATGGAAATGCAACGCTTCAAGATTCGCAAGGCAGTGGCTCTTCAAAAATAGGTTCTTTCACTGGAACGACGTTTTCCTGGGCTAGACCCACGTATGTGGCCTCTTGTGTGCTGCAGAAATGCGAGATAAATACCCATCAAGTCTCGTCTGGACCGCGGTATGTAGGTAATGCCGTTACAGCAGTGTGGTTATCTTTAAAAGGATGCCCATGGTGGGCAGGAGGAACATGTGAAGAACCCGCCCCAAGCAAGGAGGGACTCTTGCTGAGCAGCAGGAACTTGTGAAACGTGGCCCAAGTTTGCAGATGACACCAAACTAGATGGGAGTGTCGATCTGCTTGAGGGGTAGGGAAGCTCTACAGAGGGACCTGGACAGCTTGGATCAATGGTCCAAGGCCAGTTGTGTGAGGTCCAATAAGGCCAAGTGCCAGGTCCTGCATTTTGGTCACAAATGAAGAGCTGCCAGCAGAAAAGGAGCTGGGGGTGTTGGTGGACCTAGGGATGCTGGTGGCCAGCTGGCTGAACGTGAGCCAGCAGTGTGCCCAGGAAGGCTACCAACATCCTGGCCTGTGTCAGGAACAGCGTGGCCAGCAGGAGGAGGGGGTGATGGTGCCTCTGTCCTGGGCACTGGTGAGGACTCCCCTTGAGTGCTGTGACCAATTCTGGGCCCTTCACTACAAGGACATTGAGGAGCGTGTCCAGAGGAGAGCCACCAAACTGATGAGGGTTCTGGAGAACAAGTCAAGTTGGGTTTGGAGAAGAGGAGGCTGAGGAGATGCCTCCTTGCCCTCTACAGCTGCCTGAAAGGAGGGTGTAGAGAGGTGGGTGGTGGCCTCTTCTTCCAAAGGAATAACGACATGACCAGAGGAGATGGTCTGAAGTTGCGACAGGGGAAGTTTAGATTAGATATTAGGAAGAATGACTTCATTGAAAGAGTGGTCAGGCACTGGAAGGGCCTGCCCAGGGAGGTGGTGGAGTCACCAGAACCGTGTAGATGTGGCACTTCAGGGCATGTTCTAGTGGCTGAGATGGTTGAGTTGGGTGATTTGTTTTGTGGGGTTTGGTTTTTTGTGGGTTTTTTTTTTTTTTTTATTTGATTGGTTCCTTTTCTTGGTATTTTTATGTTTACTTGACTTTTTTTGCGTGCGCGTTTGTATGGTTGGATTTGCTGATCTCAGAGGTCCCTTCCAACCACGTAAATTCTGTGGTTCTGGGTACTGCAAAATTAAAAGAAGCGATTCCTGGAGTTACTGTATTTTTCTTTTTTGAAAAAAAAAAGATGCGAGCCATCATGTTGATGAAGATGTTGCTTATTAAGCGATGAGATGCTGCACAGGAAGGTTGGGAGGGGATGGGCTAGGGTGGGGGTTTATCCTCCTGAGACCAGTTGGCTGTTCAGCCCAGCATTTGTGGCTTTTTTAACTTTGTGTTCCAGCTGGTTTGCTGAAGAGAACAGCCCCGGCACTGAACTGAACTCTGGTTTTTATCAAAATCTAGCAGTAGCTGTGACCGCGGTGTAATAAACGAGGCTTTGAGTAATTGTGGAGAGCTTTTGAGTTCTCATTGCATCCTTCAGCTCTGTCTGGCTTTCATGGAAATTCACGGAGAACGTTGGTGAGAGTTGCTGTATTTTCCTGATGAGAAGATATCCCAGGTTTTGTCACAGAAATGGTGGTGCTTCCCGTGAGGAGCCTTCCCATCCATCCTAAATGGTGCTTTGGGTTTATTTGAACGTGATGTTCAGTTTATCCTCTCGCTCCAGAGCTCCTTGTACCTGGTGGGACATCCTGCCCTCAGCCTGTCAGTGGCCAAGCCTGGGTGGAGGCTGGGGCGGCTCTCGACGTGGGTAGCAAAAATGCTAAAAAAAAGTAAATTTATCTCAGAAGTTACAATGACTTCTGATGCTTTTAGTACTGGAAGGCAACACTTTTTTTTTTTATTTTTTCAGAGTCGTGGAACTCTTATGCTGAGAGATACTGTGAGGTAAACGATCTGTTTAGTGGGGTTTTTATGACAACTTTGCGGGATTTGTTGCCGCCGTGTGATTAAATCTCGATTTTTTCACGTTCTGGGTTAAGATAAGCCCGTGTAGAGGGGTGAGATGCGTCACGTGAATGGCAAAGGGCTGTGAATTGACCCTTCAGTTGGTGGTTTCTGTGTGGAGTTCATGGCAGCAAATGATTTGGAGTAAAACACCAGAGTTGTACTGGGATTCTTGTGTCGGCGGTGGAGGTGCAGCTGAGAGGACACGGTCCTTCAGAATTCAGGGTTAAAAAAGCCCAAACGAACCACCCGTGTCACGGGCTGTAACGGCTGCTGGGGCTTGGGGGGGATGCAGGGGGAAATACAAACCGTGAAAGAAGGAAAAACAAGCAATAAAAATAATGCCTTGAACTGAAATGTGAAAAAACAACTCGTTTAATGGCAAACTAGAATGAAATCCCAGCACTGGGTTTCCTGCAGGGGACTGGAGGTTTTCCAGGTGGGAAATGACAGCCAGATTGCTCCAAGCCCCCTCCAGCCTGGCCTTGAACCCCTCCAGGGATGGGGCAGCCACAGCTTCTCTGGGCAACCTGGGCCAGGCTCTCACCACCCTCACAACAGAGACGTTCTTCCCCACATCTCATCTCCATCTCCCCTCTTTCAGTGTCAAACCCTTCCCCCTCCATCCTATGGCTCCCCTCCCTCATCAAGAGTCCCTCCCCATCTCTCCTGGAGACCCTGGAGGGACTAGAAGGGTCTCCAAGGTCTCCCCAGAGCCTTCTCTTCCCCAGGCTGAGCCCCCCCACCTGTTGTTATTACCTACTATTATTATTCAATACTATACAACAACTTCTCATTTAATAAAAAAAAGTCAAAGTCCCCAAACTACTGCCCTGTCAGAGTCACGATGATTGCAGTTGGAAACCAGCAGTTGTGTGTGAAACTGTGCCAAAAAGTATTTTTAGTAATACCCAATCACGGTTGTTTAGGGTTGTTTTTTATGTTTAAACAGTTGGCTCTGAGGGACGGTGCTGGGGAGATGCAGACCCCATCCGTGGGGACACACGGCCTGAGTGAGGGCTGTCCCTGGAGAAGCGCCGGTGGCCGGGGCTGGCAGGCTGCGGGAGGAGAATCACAGAATCACCCAGGTTGGAAGGGACCTTTGAAGATCATCTAGTCCAACCAATGAGGGGGGAAAAAAAAAAAAATTCCAAAAAACCCAACAACCATAACCACCACCCCACCCCACCCAACACTAAGCCACATCCCTGAGCACCAAATCAACTTCTCTCTTGAATCCCTCCAGGGATGGTGCCTCAACCACCTCCCTGGGCAGCCCATTCCAATCCCTGACAACCCTTTCAGGAAAGAAATAGTTCCTAATATCCAACCTGAACTTCCCCTGGTGCAACTTGAAGCCATCACCCCTTGTCCTGTCATCTGGAACTTGGGAGAAGAGACCAACCCCCGCCTCTCTGCAGCCTCCTTTCAGGGAGTTGGAGAGAGCGAGAAGGTCTCCCCTCAGCCTCCTCTTCCTCAGGCTGAACACCCCCAGCTCCTCATAAGATTTGTGCTCCAGACCCCTCACCAGCTTCGTTGCCCTTCTCTGGACCCTAGAGATTTGCAAAATGCTCCTAGAATTTGCAAAATGATGTTAAACTGCATGTAACCCACCACGGCGCCTCCTCGCTGGAAGGAGGAGATGCCCGTGGCCACGTTTCATCCCCCGATGGGCTCCTGGGCGAGGCCCCAGCTCGGGGTACACCACATTTTGGAGCATCTTCCCAACGCGTGTGGCTGTGGATTCAGCCAGCCGAAGAGGGCAAGCAGCAGAGAGTGTGGGGTTTTGTAAGATTCCTTTGAGGATGAGACAAGAGGGACTGATTTTTACACCTTGTATTAATATTGTAGTAAAATATAAATGAGTGGTAATTAGGAAGGCATCGCCTGGGTCTGGGGGAACCAGGTTTGGGAGCAGGAGAGGCGGCAGCTGGCTCTGCCCCACGTCCCGCTCCCTGCTTAGATATTCCCAATCAAACCTTCATTTATGCACTGCATTTTTCAGGTTCTCATCAAGTAACCGTTCACCGAGATGGATTGGCCGTTCCCGCTTCATCTCCTATGTGTTCTGTGACCGGGGATGCCCAAGGAGACTTTATTCCAGGCAGACGGGAATTGCGTGTGGCTCACACCCCTTAAGCTACCGCCTTCCCTATCTCTATACTGCCTTTAATTTTATCCTCATCTGGTTATTTTTATCTTTCCAACCAGCAATAATGTAATTATTTCCTCAGTTTCGTACAAAACTGGGAATTTTTACCTTTCAAATTGGCTTATGCTCCTGGCAGCTGCAGAACGAGCGAGGTTTGGGCTGAAATCGGACCCTTTGAGAAAAAAAAAAAAAAAAAAAAGGCATTTTCTGCTCTGTTTTTATAGAAGGTCCCCCCCTCAGGTTCCTGCCTGCAGAGGTGGCTCGTAACCCCATGGCTGGGGTCTAACACACCCCTACGGAGGATTTTGGATTTCAGGGGGGTGCTCACAGCCTCTGCAGCCAACTGGTAGGTAGTTTTGAGGCTCTCTGGTCTCATCTTTGCTCTCGGGGGAAGAAGAGATGGTTTTTATCTATAGCGAAAAAGTAAGAAGTGTTATTTCCAACTTCCTCTTTTAGAGATGTCAATTGATTAATAATACATGAAGATGATAAGAATCACTTACTGGCGGGGCAGTTTGTGAAGCATTTTGATGCCGTGGGTATTTCTCGTTTTAGGCAGTGCCTGTTGATGATGTTTGGACCCGGTACCCGCGGATCCCTCTCACCTTCTAAGGCATTTGCAGCACTTTTTGGTGGTTAAACTGAAAAGCTGTGATTTCTGCACCATTAGCAGCGCTTCTGTTTGCATGGGAAAGTGCCACAGGGACATGGCTTTCTCCTCACTGCGTTGGGTTGGGTGGGATGAGCTGATAGATGGGGACACCAGAGAGACTGAGAGGGTTCTGGGGTGTTCCCATCCCAGTTCAGCCTGGAATGCAGATGGGTGTGCAGGGGGTGGCCCAGCTCTGGGGCAGATGGAGGACCCCGTTGTCCCCCTTGGAGGAGCTGCCCAGGCTCTCTCTGCAGAACAGCATCCTCATCTTTGCGGTGGGATTTGTTGCTCCAAACCCGAGTGTAAAGAAGGAAGATGAATGTTTGAGGTGAAAAAACCAACAACAAAAAAAACCACCCCATGGGTGATGAGTCCTTCAATCTTCTTGCTGTGCTTATTTGTGCAACAGTCCCTGTAGAGAATTAAGGAAATTGAATGCTTTCAAATCTGTCGGGCTTTGCTTTTCTTCCCTCTCCTTTCTCTATCTTGAGTTTCGTGCTCTCTATTCTCCACTCCACCAAAGACCTCAGTAAGCCCGAATGGTGGGGGGGAGGGTTGTTTTCATTTCCAAAGGAGGCCTTTCTCTGCTGACAGATGATGAAAAATGTCTGCAGGCAGAAGGCTGGAAAAAAAAAATAGCATTTTTATTCTTTGTGGGCATGCTTGGTGTCGGCTCCATTATCCTCACGTGCGCCAAGGTGCTCATTGAAGAGATCAGCTGTTAATGCTTGTGCTCCGAGGTAAAGCTATTTCTGATAGACATATTTATTATTGTCTTTCTTTTTTTTTTTTTTTCCCTTTAAAAAAGGAAATCTGCTTGAGGGAGTTAACGAGCCAAACTGCTGAATCACGGCTCCGTCTCGGTGGCAGTTAATAAATAGAGGTAACTGATGCGGCGTGAGGCTCATGCAGATGCCTCCTTGGGAGGATGCTGAGTGTCAGCAGCCCCCTTGGAGCGCACACCGCAGTCTGCAGGGGAGCGTAGATCACTTCAGCTTCAAGATCTTGAAAGATAATCCCAGCAGAAGAGATCTGCCGCAGACCAAAGCAGCCTCCTGTGCCTTTTGCTGGAAGCACAAGGAGTTTATGCCCTTGAAGGACAGGAGGTTTGGCTTTGATTCTTCTGTTTTGTTTCTCCTTTTCTTTTGGTGCTTGATTCAACCCGGGCTCCATTTCATTGAGTGAAAGCAGTGTCACAGGAAAGAAGGATGAGAAGCTCCACGTGAGCCAGCAGTGCGCTGGCAGCCCAGAAAGCTAACCCCATCATGGGCTGCATCCAAAGAAGGTGACCACCAGGTCACAGGAGGCAATTCTCCCCCTCTGTGTGCTTGTGAGACCCCACCTGGAGTCCTGTGTCCAGCTCTGGAGTCCTCAACAGAGAAAGGACATAGATCTGTTGGGACTGGTCCAACGGAGGGTCACCAGGATGCTCAGAGGGCTGGAGCCCCTCTGCTGTGAGGACAGGCTGAGGGAGCTGGGGCTGAGCCTGGAGAAAAGAAGGCTCCGGGGAGACCTTGGAGCAGCCTTCCAGTCTGTAAAAACTTTCTCTTCAGAGGTTTCAAAAACACCACCACCACCATCACCCCAGTCTAAACCTTGTGGATGTTTTAAGTCTGGTTAATTGTGTCCTGTGGTGTGAAGAAAGCTTTAGGTGACCTTCTGGGATCCACCTCCATCCCCCTTCTCTCATTTTCTTTCTTTCATCTTACATTTAAAGGATGACAAGTAGACTGCAATTTCAAGTTCATTAATCAGTGTGATTTACAGAGGAGAAGAGCAATCTGGGTCTCTATTTTGTTAAGAACTCACACTGTGAAAAACCTTAATATCAGAAGATCGAGCTAACACAATCTTTGTGGAAGGAGGAAACGAGGTGTGTATTTGTCATGTGCACCTGGCAGCAGGGATGGGATTAACGTGATGTGCAGTCGTCCTCCCCTTTATCTGCCATTTTAGATGTGTATACCTGTAGACGTGTGTGTGAAAGTGTTTTTTCTGCTGCCTTTTTGCTGGACTGTTGTGTGGGTCTCAAACTTGTCCTCCCTCCCCTGTCAGGATGGACAGTCGTCATTCACATCCGTGGTACGTGTTGCCCAGAGCTCATCTGTACCAAAAGCAGGAAGGCTCTCTGGTGTTAATACCTGAATTATTGGAGCTATAAGCAGCTTATTTAAAATATGAAATTACTGAAGTAGTTGTCTGCAAGGCAGCAGTGATAGAGGATCTCAGATTCCTGAAGCACAAGCTGTTTCCGTATTTTTTGTAAGGGTCCACCAAGGCAACGCCATGTAGATGGCAGCAAATCTCAGTGGCTTCTCCAGTTATGGATTCTGCTCATTCCCCCTCAGCTGAGGCATCTCCAGGTAAGGGCAGAGCCATGAAAAACATAACCATTGTGGTTCTGAAATATTTCAGTTTCTTCAGCGTTCCCTAGTCGGGGACCATTCCCTTAAGTATTTCAGATATTTAAAAAATAATTGGTTTGCCTTACTATTGTCTCGTGTAGTTAGTACATGGGAAGGATGCTCAATGAGCTTCGATGGTTGCTGAGGATGAAGATTGTGTGTGAATCCACCAGGATACACTCGGGGCTCTTTGGGAGACCTTAGGAAACTTTCATGTTGGTAGAGCTGGCAACGGGCTGCTAATGAGATGCATTTCACTGTGTGAAGGGCAATATCACAGAATCCCCTAGGTTGGAAGGGACTTTTTAAGATCATCTAGTCCAACCAATGGGAAAAAAAAACACAAAAAAACACAAAAGCCAAACCAAAACAAACAACAGCCACCATAATCATCACCCCACCCCACCCAACACTAAGCCA
>VZRU01002609.1:0-86264 GCA_013398155.1 Pedionomus torquatus
GTTCATTTTACCTCAAACCAGGACAGGAAGATGGGGTGGTGGAGAGGAGCCGTTGTAGACTGCCTGCCACCCCCTGCGCTGCTCAGAGCAGGGAGAGGAGTCTAGGGGGAAGCTGAGCTTGGCAAAGTGGGGAGTAAATATATGTTAAAGTTTACCTCTTTGTTTCCTACTAACCAAATTGGTAGTTGAATATTTATTTTAATTGGCAATAAGTTACTTTTCCCCAACTCAAGTCTGTTTTGCCCATGACTGAGGAAGTTTAGCCTGGAGAAAAGGTGTCTAAGTGAAAACTCAACTGTTTTTAATTACTTAAAGGAAGCTCTTTAAAGAGCCAGAATGGGATTTCTTGTAGGGTGGAGTAGCCGAGGTTGGTACACAACAGCTGCATCTTGTGGCAAGAGAAGCTCTGACTGCACGTGAGGAAAAATGTTTTGCCATGGGAGAGGTTAAGCACTGGTTCAGGTTGCCCAGAGACACTGTGGGACCTCCATCCTTGTGCCCAGAGGTGAATGAAACAAGCCTGGAACATCTGCTCTGTTTGTGAGGTTCTCTCTGCCCTGGGCTGGTGGCTTCCAGAGGAGTGCTTAAACCTGGACCATTCTTGTCACCCCACAGGATGCACTGATGGAGCGGGAAACAATTGTAGATGAACTGGTTTTGCCCTATGTGCCTATTCAACACAAGCAGCTAAATGTTAATTAAAATGACAGTGAAGAATGAGAAGAGCAACACTGTGTAAAATGATGTGGAGTAGTTGTCTGATCACCTGAGCTATTGGGCAGCAGTCTCCTCCTTTTAGTATACATGCTTATTTTTATGTAACATGTATATGTACGCATACATAAACATATATATATAGGCATTGAGGAAAAATGATGAAAGGTTGTATCCAGGCTCCCTATGTTCAGGGCCTGACTTGAACACCATGATATCTAAGGCTGAGAAAATGCTGATGGTTTTGAGCACCCGCTTCTGAGACCTGGAGGAAAGGAGCTACGGTCACTTAGAAACAGTCCAAGCACAATTTAGTCTTCAACAGTAAGCAGTTGTCTTGCTGTAGCTTTGAATCCCAGATACGTTGTTTTGGTGCCATACATGCTAGAACTATACAGTTCTAGCTTATTCTGTATAATGTATATCAGTAATATTTTTGTTTCACCAATGTGCAACTTTTCCTAAAGCAGAAGGCAGTTATTTTCTATTAACTTTATCTGACAAATACGTCCTTCCTGCAATCTGTTGGCCTGATCCTCAGAAGTTTAAAATGGGAGATAGAGAATTTTATCGTTAAAATAAATTTCCTACAGCTGTGACATGTAGAGAAGCTTCTGTAGTTTCCCTCCCTCTGCATGCACCTATGCATACAGTCTTTGACTGATTTGAACATGTTCTTAGTCATCTGTGTGCTGACACCCTCTATTAATTTTGAGATGCTGCACAGAGCTTCAATGTCTAATTTGCCACCTGTGGCCTTCAGTTCTGTCACAGTCATCTCTCATAATAGATGACAGAAATGTTGTCATAACAGTTTTCATAACTGTTTCACGCCCATTTGATCCATTGTGCCATCTGCTACTCTGATGAACAGAAAAGTTAGCAATTAACTTTGACCTTTGCACCATAGAAGATGAAATAAACCCAACGCACTCCGAGCTATCAAGTTATTAGAAACGATTTTGGACTAAAGCTGAACTTGTATGTTGAGTGTAAAATGCTCCAGGTGACTGACCCAGGCCATGGAGAAAGTTTTCAGGAGTGCCTGGATGACATAGGACCCCTTGAATTTAAGAGACTTATGCTCTTGAATTATTTAGATATTTTGAAAAACTTACACATACTGAGTAAACTCTATGGAAAACATTTAGGGCTACTATTCTTGACTGAAATTCTGAGCTTATGTGGTGCATTGGCTGCTAGTTCTGTGCCGAGGACCTGGTATGTGAGGAGTATCAGGACTGGTGATAATGCTTTACCTGGGCTTACTGTGCAGCTTGTTCTCAGTTTGAAATGGACTGCAAAGTATATTAACCAATTCACTCAGTGTGTTTTGACTGATTGCACGGCTAGTGTGTGATAGGTGGTTGCAAACTACCAATATTTCTTTTGTGCTATTTAGCAAAATCTTGTAAGTGTTGCAGAAGCTGAAGCAATCTAAGGTACCAAGAGCAGAGATGTGGCAGTCCAGAACCTCAGCAAAGGTTTGAGATTTTCAAAGCACTGCTGGACTCAACTGCTAACACCTTCTAAGATGGACTCATACTGCAATTTTTTCATAATCTACACTTCACTAAACATTTGCCATTTATTTTGATTATGGCAGCAATTTACAATATATTTCATATTTTGAAATGACTATGTAAACACATTTACTCAAACTTCCACAGCAGTCAGGCCTGTAGAAAAATCTTAGCAATAACCTAACAAGGCATGTCAATTCTCTTCACTCCAGGGTTGGCAGTTCTGCTTATTTACATATTGCCTCTACATTAATAATTTTATTCATAATTGATTTCCATGTCTAGAAAATACTGAATATTGTATTGGATGTGTTGAGCAGATCAGCAACTGCAGTGTTTTGAATCTTTTGCCCTTTCATATGTTTTATGGGAAATGGCTTCAAGTCCATGTTGGCATTATTTAAGTGGACTAGCTTCATGTATTTATGTATAGTTTTATTTTTCCAGAGCCTTTGCACAATTGTTTTGCAAAATGCTATGTTTGTGATTTCCTAGAAACAGATGTGGTGTTTACTGACTGACTAAGGGGAGTTAAGCTTCAAACTGCTTTGAAGCAAAAAAATAGGGTAGGGTTTTTAAAGGCACTCAGTGTTGATCTAACCTTTATTCCTGTTGAAGTAGGTGGAGGTGTCAGAACTCCTAGGCTGCTTGAAGGGATGATGTGAAGCTTTTTACAGTAAGTTTAGCCTCATTTTCTTACCCTTTCTCTGTCTACAAAAATGAAGGCAGTAATAATCCATCACGGATATGTCAGTTAATGTCTAGTAAGAGGGGGAAAAAAACTGTAAAACTTTCATGTAGCAGGAAAAATTGTATACTGGTAACTCTGATTTTTTCTGGTTTGGTATTAGAGTGATGTGTTTGCCTTCCTTTTTCGGCAAAAAACCTGGAAGCAGGGATCTGAGTAATTGGGTAGACATCTGGGACTGGTGACATCAGGTCAGAGAAGGGATTTGGTCAAGAGCAAAGGCAGCTAGTAAGAAGGAATGGATGAGGTGCAGAGATAAATTGTTGCTTGGACCTCACCAAGAATGAAGTCTTTCATGCCTTCTAGCTCATTAAATCCTGGGCTGCAGTATGGGGAAGATGAGTCTGATTCTCATTAAATAAACTGTGTAATCTTTCCTTCCTCTCTCTAGAAGCCTTTACTCAGGCAAGTTAGAGTATTCAAAACTGCTTATGCAATCAGGAGAAGAATAAAGAGATGAAAAAAAACCCCACCCAGGAAGGAAGTCAAACTTTCCAACTCTTTCGGTCTTGATGCCAGCCCAACCAGCGGTAAGGCTCTTGCTGAGGAAAATAGGAGGATGAAAAGATATTGTTGCCTGCTTAACAGTACTGTCTTGCCTTGAGGACTCTCTGGATAAAAGCTATGGGCAGAGGCACCTGCTATTGATGGTTTACATGCTCTGGAGCTCCTGAATTCAATTACATCCCTGTTAAGGCAGGTTCAGCCTTTTCAGTTTTTCATGATAATTGTGACAAATAGAAGCCTAAGGGTTCAGCTTTTTTCTCCTGAAAATCAGGCTTTCTGTGTGGGTGGTTGATAAATTGAAGTCTTGAAGCTTAAAATGTCCGCCTTCTGCTCTTCTGTACCTTTTTTCACCTATAAAGATAAATATATTCCAGCCCAGTTTTCTCAAGATTTTCTGAGACTTTTTTCCTGAGCAATTAGAAGGTGAAACATCGTTACAATATAAGAAAACAAATACTTTAGCAGTAAGAGTATGAACATGAAAATATTTCCATGGATACCCAAAGGAAAGAAAAACCTGTTTACCCACCACTGAGGCTGGGAAGGCAGAAGTGTTAAATGCTTTGGTGGTTGTAGTTGGACTGTTAACTGTCATTAGTGGTAATGAGATAAGAAGTCCCAGCAATGATAGATGTAATATTGGAAGAGTGAGCTATTAGTAATCTCCTCCCAGAACTGGAAGGGAAGTGAGGTTTCAGAAGACTGTAAAAGTCAAATTTAGGGGGTTTTGAGTGTGAAGGAGGGGAAAAGAGAAAGGAGGTACTAGGAAGTTATAGATTACTTGGCCTTAGTTTTGCATCAGGAACACAGCAGAGGGAATGTTATTAATCCAAGCCAAATCACTTCTAATACCCTAAACAATAAATAAGATGAGTGCCAGCCAACATTGTTAGATGTGAGCTAATTGTATGTCAGTACACTCAACCCTACGGTTGTGTATTGTAGTTAAGGAAAAGTAAGTAAGCTGCTTTTTTTTTTTTTTTTTCTTTTTCTTTTCTTTTTTTTTTTTTTTTTTTCCCTCTTGGATTCCCTAGGGTTTTTTTGGGTAAGGCTTTTGTCTGTGACACTCATGTGAGAGGAAACCTGGATTTGATGAAAAAGAATGGGGTTACGTTCGGTAGGCAATTGTACTTAGATAGTTGTTATCTCTAGCTAGTTACCAAAATGGATAGCGATGAAGGAAAAAATATAATGGCTTGGAATCATAAAATTGTCTAGGTTGGAAAGGACCTTTAAGATTATCTAGTTTAACCATCAACCCAACTCTGATAAAGACCATCACTAAACCATGTCACTAAGCACTACGTCTACCTGTCTTTTAAATACCTCCAGTGATGGTGCCTCAACCATTTCCCTGGGCAGCCTGTTCCAGTGTTTAATAACCCTTTCAGTGTAAAAATTTTTCCTAATTTCCAATTGGAATCTTCCCTGATGCAACTTGAGGCCATTTCCTCTTGTCTATCCCCTCTGACTTGGGAGACCAACAACTACCTCTCTACAGTCTCCTTCCAGGAGAGTGATAAGGTCTCCCCTCAGCCTCCTTTTTTCCAGGCTGAGCAACCCCAGTCCCCAGGTGAAACAGAGAGCATGCTTATAAAGTACAGGTGGCACTAAGGCGAGAAGGGATGCAGATCCACTGGGGGACAGACTTGGTGTTCACACAGTCCTCCTAAGCTGAAGTGGTCTGAGCAGAGAATGCACTTCGGTAAGGAAGAAGCATGTTTGCAGGGAGGCAGGAGCAGGAAAGCTGGGAAATAGAGAGTGGGGACAGATTGCTGTGTTTCAGACACGAGTTGGCAGGCTGAGAGGTGTTAAGAGAAACATGGTCTGGCAGGTGTAAACGTGGTCCTTGCATGCTGCTCAGAGCAGTAAGGGAAGGTCTGAAAGGATCTGGAGGGAGCATGGCCAGCTGCCCACCATGCACAGCTGCTGCAGAAAGATTGGCTTTGCTCACCTCAGAGAAGGGAAGGTAGAAGAGGGTATGTGATTTTGGCCTTCAAATACAGGTAAGGGAAGGAATAAATTGAAGTGGCAACAAGATTAAATGGGTGTGCATTACAGCAATGGAGGCTTTAGTTTTCTCTCAAGGAAAGCGCTGTGTAGCAGGACAATTGAGCATGGAAATTGACCATCTGGTTTATAAGAGAAAGTGAGGTATCTAAATATCTATCTGAGAGCAATACAGCTGTGGAAACTGCTCCCTCAGGAATGGGAAGGGCAAGATAGCTGCATAAGGAGATCAACTTAACACAATAATACGAATTTTATGAAACAAGCATAGAAATGGTAGGGCAAAACTCATATAAGACACTATGTTCTCTTCACATTTTCTGAGGATGTGAATAAAAGTATGAGCTTTTTATGGGTCTTTACCTACTACTTCTGCCAAGTCAGGATCCAGCTTGAGGGCTTGATGACTGTCCAGTCAATTGTTTTTGCTCATGTTGGCACTTGCTGAAACATGGTTTAGAAATGGTTTAGAAATGCTGCTGATGCTAGAGAAGAGAATAAAAGCCAGCTTGCACTCCCGTAGCTCTGTGGACTCAGCACTGTTCTGTTTATTCATACTGTCTTTGCAGTTGTAAATAACCCTGAGCCATGGAGCAGCCACATAGCTAACATGAACATTATCCATGGGGACTTGACCCTGTTGTACTTGTAAACTGAATGCTTCAAATTAAATAAAATAATACTTATAATAAAATTGTGGTGGGTAAGCATGGGCATCTGACAGAGGTTCTGCATTAATGCTTATGAAAAATTGGTAGTAGAAAGTGGAAACTAAAATGCTGATATGAAATCACTGCATAAAACAGTAGGTGGTTTCTGCTCTTTGGGGAGAGAATGTGAGCTGTCCTTCAAAAAACCTAACTACATAGCACCTGGTACCTTGCCTTTCTGTGCTGCCAGCAGTGATAACTTCTGTCTCCTGGGCTTTTGACCCATGGAATATCCAGAGGCATCTCAGATGCGCTTTCTTGAAAGCATCAGTGGAAAACTGTTTAAAATTACTGCACCTCCCTGTTTTTCTAATTTGGTTAATTTTTCTTTTTTCTTATTTGTTTCTCTCTTTCTCTCTTTTTTTTTTTTTTTTTTTTAGAAAAGAGGAAACAGGAAGTAAGGAGAAGAAAGCTAAAGCCCTGGGATTTCTGAATTTGAAGGCTGCTCATGTGGAGAAAGAAGACAGCACATGAATTTTGAATTTCTGTAGTAAAGAAAGATGTCAGGCTTCTCTTTTGCTATCTGTAAACTAAGATGAGTTCATCACATTCTAGGATAATTCAGTAGGAAAGCACCTCAAGAGTTTTCTAGTTCGACCTCTAGCATGTAGTGGGATCAGCTATGAGGGCAGGGTTGGCTGCTCAGAGCTTTGTTCCACCTTATCTTAAAAATGTCTAACGATCTTTCTGGGCAACCTGTTCCACTGCTTCACTGTGCCCACAATGAAAAAGTTTCTTCACATAGCCAGTCTGAGAATCCCTTCTTTCAGCTGATAATTATTGCATCTCATCCTTCCATCAGGAAAAGCCCAGCTCTGATCTCTTGATGACCCCCTCATAGATACTGTACCGCCCTCTCTCTCACACATTTCCATCAGTAAAGAATTTTTTTTTTTCAGTCTTATCACTAATGTATTGGGTTCCAGGAAAGCTCCAGTAGCTCATTTTTTTACAGGCAGAGAACCAATCTCAGCTAAATTAATTTATTAGATTATTTTGACGTCCTGTTGATCCAACAGTAAGGTCTAGCTCAGCTCCAGATTTAGACACATAAATTTATGTTTCTGTGTTGTGGATGGCTTCATGTGAAGTGAGTATCTGAGCTCTCATTATATTCAGTGGAGTTGAAATCATATCATCTGTCCAATCTTAGAGGTTGTTTGTCTCACAACTCGATACACTCAGCTATCTTCTGGAGTCACACTCCTCTGGAGTGCATTACCCCTCCTGAGTAGAACTCTGCTTGCACTGCAGAGACACAAACTTGTTCCTGAACCTGGAGCTGAATCCCACCATAAGAAACTGGCTCAAATTGATACAAGAAGACAGTAGCAGAGCATCATTTGAACTTGTGTCTCTCTAGTCCATGCTGGATGTCCTACATACTGGAAGAACCATTCTGTTTCAGAGTAACTGTGTCACTTTTTCTTGTGAATATCAGCAGACAAGGAGGCGTAGTTTATTTAAAGCAGCAATTTAGAGAATGGTGGACTTTTTTTTCTTTTTCTTTTTTTTTCTTATGTACAAAGCTGGTTTGACAGATCTGCAGCAGCATTTTATGTGATTTCCAGTTCAGTGGCACTGGGTCTAAACAGTGATTTATTCTCACAAGTAATTTACTTAAAATTCTGACAGCCTCCTTTTGGACTGACATGTGGAATTGACAATGTATTCAATACTGAGCAAAATGAATGCCTGTTAGAGGGGAATTCAATGTGTGTGGAAGTAGAGTGACAGTTGTAATTATTTAACACTTCTTTTAAGGGAAGAATAGTTGCTGTGATCATAAAAAGCTTTAGAAATGCTAATTCCTTTTGTGATGATTGAGACCAGACTGCACTATTAAATATATGAAATAAAAAATAGTACTGAAAGAAGTGTAAAATATCTTTGCTGTTCAGAGTATTTTGCTTTGTGGTATTTAGCTGTCCATTGATATCTCTCTCTTCTCTAGCTCCTCAGGCTCTATCAGATTGTATTCCCTGGCTCTTGTGTTGCATTGGTAGTTTGGTGGTACCTTTAGGAGTCTGTCGCTTTCAGGATGAGGATTTTTATTTAATCAAGCCAGGAAAATGATCGACTGAAGTGAACGTAGGGTGATGCTGGGCTTTGCCAGTGGTCAGGAAGAGCAATGACTGCTGTTTGGAAAACCTCTGCCTTTGGAATTTAGATGTCTTTTAATTACTTTAAAAAAAAAACAAAACAAAACAAAACAAAAATGAAGCTATGTGGAGGCATTGTATGAGTCTTCTATGGGTAGAGGGAGAGAAGACAAAATCTCTTCTTATATTTTTAGTATCCAGGGAAGATAAAGTTGGTAGAATTATGTAAAATGAGAGAATTTAGAAATGTAAAATTGCAATAGAAAAAAGCAAGTAAGTCCACATCTTTGCTATTTCTAAAATCCCCACATCTCCCTTTTACTTTCCATTTCTATTTCTTTTCCTTTATGACAAATATTCTGCAATGGAAAAGACAAAAAATGTAAAATCTTAAAATGTCTAAGGCTAGGTATCCGCAATGTGCTTAGTGCTGCACTAATTTAGTCTATGTTCAGTTCTCTCACATTCAACAAAGTTGAATTCTACAGAGGAAGAAAAGGTTACTAGGATGTTTGGTCCTTTCTGATGAATCTATAATCTAAAAGAAAAGTAAAACCAGCTTTTCTAGTTTATCCCAAATTGGTAATCAACTTTCCACAGATACAGTATTTATTGTTGTATGAACACTAGCAGGGAAACAAGCTCTTGAAGCTAAGAAGCATGAAAAGATGAAGCTCAGCAACTTTATCCTGGTTCTAGATATTGGGGAAATGAGATTCTGGAAGTAGTCTTCCAGTAGGAGCTATGGACCGTGAAGGAGCTTTTACTTCTCCAGGATTATGACAAGGGAACATAAAATATGATAGCATGTGACAGCACACTGAAAGAGTACATCTATTTTGCTCAATAAAAGAGGCCAGGGAACAAGCTCTGTCCAGCTCTGTTTGCTGGTAACTTACTTCTTGGTGTTGCTTTGGACTATGCCAACTAGCTCTACAAAAGGTGATGTCCAGGAGTGGTTCCAAGGACAATTTCCTTCAAGGCTTCCACCCAAAACCTGATATAAACATGACTGCACCAAGGTGGGTTCCCATGGCTCTCCATAGCTCTCCAAAGCTATCACAGGTGGTTTTGCACCCTTAACCATGTTCTTATGCCACTTCCTGGGAAAGTTTAGCTGCTGCATGGTGTCTTGCTGGCGCTCATCTCCAGAGCCTGCCCACCCTATAAGACAATGTAGATTTCCCAAGTCAGTGCCTGAAAATCCTCAGTCTCACTTAATGGTCTCTTGACCACCTTGGAGGAGGAGGTCACCCATTTCAGGTGATAAAATATTAACATCTGTATTGGTGCAATTACTAGGTCTCTGTTCCCCGCCAGTGGAAGTGTCATGGAAGGCTGTACAAGGTCTCAGGGTCTAGCAGAAATGTCTAGGAGCCAGGCAAGCTGAGTCCATATTTCTTTTTAGAGTGTGACATGGCATCTTCACTAATTTTTCCTGCTAGGAGGCTTGATTTGCACATATTGAAGACAAGCCCATGTGCACATCCCTATGTAGGGAGTAGGCACTGTGGGTACTGTCACTCAAATACCAACTAGAAAACAGCCAAATATGATCACTTAAACACTGCTAGATCCCAGAACGCTTCATCAAATCGTATTTTCTGTCTTTCTGAAGGTGGAAGCTTTCAAAGGGTCTTTGAGAAGCTAGTGGTAGTCACACCAGATTCCTTTTCAGGAATCTTTCAACTGGCTTCATTTCTAACACATTACTACGCCCAGCCTAGGCTGGGCCAAGCATTGGTGTGAGGAAGAGGCTTCACAGCGTATCCTTGGGTAAGAGATTATTGCCTGCCATCGATTTTCCACTTTCTGAAAATAGTTGCTAGTGCTTAGGTGTTCATTCAGGGCAGCACTGCGTGAAAAGCCTGGGGCACCTGACTGCTCGGTTCAGCTCAAAGAGTGAGTTGTGTGACATCCAGCTGACTGAGTAGCTGTTATAGCTAGTTCTCAGAGCAGCTTTCCAGTTTAACATCTTCCTGAAACTATCTTTCAATCAATCTCAGTTAATGGATGTTTTTGCAAAAAAACTGTGTTCCTGAAAAATTGTAATCTTCCTGCACCTGTGAGCAGGAAAATATCTATATGGGATGTTCCTGTTAGTAGTTCAACCAGTCCAAGGACAGGAAGAGCTTATTACACAGAGGTCTCATATTTTATTCCATTTCAGAAAATGATATCCCTGTTTTACCCTTATATCTAGAGTCCAATGTTTCCCTGCTCTTACATGTATGCTGTTTTAAAGTGCAATGAGCCACCACATTTCTCTGTGTCTCGGGCAAAGACAGAGCTGGAGGGCTAGCGGCTAGGTTGTGGATCGTAATGAGAATTGGCAGAGAAAGAAAAACGAGAAAGCATGTGGAAGCCTTGAATTTTCTCTTTCTTTTTCTCTTCATTAGTGTTAGCAGGTGACACTAAGCTCTAGCCCAAACCCCTGCATTTGGGAAGGGCATAGACTCACACTTCATCCATTGACTAGCTAAAATGGAAAACGAGAGTGTGGCCTCAAGTTTGGATTTTTCAGAGCTTCTGGCCACAAGAGAGTGAAGCTCTGGAGTTCTTCCATCACTACACTGCCACCTTTGAGGACTGATTGTTATGATGGACATGTGCAACTGGGGAAGGTGTGCTACTGAATTTCATTTCTGAGCAGCTTAGGTGTTGATGGCCACTGAGATTTATATGAGGTTGTGATATTAATAGCTCACTTTTTGAAAGGCTAAAGCTTGTTCTGGGACATTTTACAGGTTTGTCTTCTCTTTCTTTACTATACTGAACCCAGTAATTTCTATTTACTCATTTTATCAAACCTGGTTTTTGTTTGACTTGCAGAATAAAGGTAACTATCTCCCATGCTCTTTTCTTTAAACAAAAATAATGGCATATCTAGTTTAACTAGCCCAGGCATCAGGTAGCTGAAACAGATTTTTTTTTACTGATGTATGATAAAATCAGAAAGTAAGCTTATTAATGAAACTATGATTAATGAGCTATTTTGCTTTCTATGAGCTTTTTTATTTATATAGTTTTACATAGGTCACACAGGAAGAGTGGCCATCTTGTTTGTAACTGCTTTGGGTTTGAAGCCACTCTTTCGTGATTGGCTGGTCTGATTTTCTGGAAGGAAGGGGTGCTTTACTTGTGACTTTTGTTTAATAAAAAATCAGATTGGATTAGTTTTAACTATAAGATTTTGAATTATATGTTAACCTTGTATTCAGTCTTGATTTCTTATGTATGCATTTAAAATCTAAATGTCTACAGCTCACTGTCTTTCCAAAGTCCTTTATTCTTCTTGTCTACTCATCCCTGTTTCACATAAGGAAAGATTTTTTTAGTCAGATGATTACAGATGATAATGCTATCGAAGCAGAATTTGCTGTGGTAGATAAATGTATTTTAAATTCATATATTCAAGTCTGAAATTCTATTTTAATTTTTTTTTAAGTAGTAAAGATTTTAAAGAGATTAGACAGGAAGTATGGAGTTTTCAAGCAAAAATAAAACAAAAACCATGTCTACCCTTTATGTGGTAAGGTTCTTCCATCAATCAGGTCAGAGGCAATACACAAGACACTGTTACAATAAGATCCCTCAGAGTTATTTTGCGTTTACTGTGGAATTTGATCACAGATGAAAAATGCAAACAGGCCCTTTTTCGATAATCAAAAATTCTGACTACTTTGTAAATATTAAAGTGTCTTTATGATACTTTGAAGTCTGCCCATTTGTCTAGGTAATTGGCCTAGTCTATACAGGCTAATGATTAATGTATTGGCTTTTGGATTTTACAGGAAACATCTTCTTGGATTTTAATCTGATTTGAACAGACAAGGAACATGTGCTTATCTATACTCCCAGGACGAATGCAATAGCAAAGTCCCCTCCTTTGCCTTTTGATTACATTTAAACTCACTACTCATTCTTTAATTGAATTTTTATCAAATGACTTGAAGCTTCCTGGCAAATGAACCAAGCTTAAATTTCGTGTTTATTATCTGCTAATGCAAAAAGCACAGTTATTGATTTGTCTTATTTTTCGTAGGCCAATACTGTTAAAATTTTTGTCAACAGAGGCAAGCATTCCTTCTGAAGACCAGATCTCAGAGCCTAGAGGCTAATTTGTAGTAACTGTTAGCCACATGAGCATGCAGGCTCAGTCCTACACTTGTGATAAGCAACAGTGAATTTCTGTCTTTGGAAACACTGGAGAAATAGATCATCTATAGCAAACCAGGGCCCTCTGGGAGGAAATTAATTCAAGTGATATTGTATGATAAGCCAGTCCATGTCTCCAGAGTATGCACATCACTGATGCCTTCAGCAAGAATTTGACAAGCCTGTTTCCAAAGAGTGACTGGCCCAAATATTTTTCTCAGCCACGTTCATAGAATCGTAGAATGGTTAGAGTTGGAAGAGACCTTAAAGATCATCCAGTTCCAATCCCCCTGCCATGGGCAGGGACACCTCCCACTGGAGCAGGTTGCTCAAAGCCCCATCCAGCCTGGCCTTCAACACTCCCAGGGATGGGGCATCCACAACTTCCCTGGGCAACCTGTTCCAGTACCTCACCACCCTCACAGGAAAGAATTTCTTCCTAACATCCAATCTAAATCTCCCTTCTTCTAGTTTAAAACCATTACCCCTTCTCCTATCACTATGCTTCCTGACAAAGAGTCCCTCTCCTGCTCTCCTGTAGGCTCTCTTCAGATACTGGAAGGCTGCTCTAAGGTCTCCCCCNGAACTTCATGCCATTTGCATTAGCCCACCTCTCAAGCCTGTCCAGGTCCCTCTGGAGGGCATCCCTTCCATCCAGTGTGAACTGTGCCACTGAGCTTGGTTTTGTCGGCAAACTTGCTGAGGGTGCATTCAATCCCACTGTCCATGTCTCCAACAAAGATGTTAAAATAGCACAGGTCCCAGTACCAACCCGTAAGGAACAGCACTCGTTGCTGGCCACCAGTTGGACATTGATCTGTTGACCACAACCCTTTGAGTGCAGCAATCCAGCCAGTTCCTTATCCACCGAGTGGTCAATCCATCAAATTCATTAACTTTCCAATTTGGAGACTAGGATGTCATGTGGGATGATGTCAAATGTTTTGCATAAGTCCAGGAAGATGACATCTGTTGCTCTTCCTTTGTCCACCAAGTCTGTGGTAGTATCATAAGAAGCCATCAAACTTGTCAGGCAGGATTTGCCCTCAGAGAAGCTGTGTTGACTGTCTCCAATCACCTCCTTTTTTATGTGCCTTTGCAGAGATTCCAGGAGGATCTGCTCCATGACCTTGCCAGGCACAGAGGTGACACTGACTGGTCTATAGTTCCCTGGGTCTTCTTTTTTTCCCTTTTTTGAATATCAGGGTTATGTTCCCCTTTTGCCATGATCTTTCCATGATTACGTTACATGATCTTTCTTCCTGGTTCCTGCGCATTATATTTTTTCTCTACTGGATGAGTCAAAACCACCAATAGGGGTCTGGCCCTTCTGAGACTTATGGCCTCTGGCTTTCTGAGATTCACGTGGGTCAAAGATCCTTCTAAATCTAAGCTTCCATACAGATACGCCTTTAATGCATGGTAAATCTGAACTGTGTGTAAGCACAAAGTACAGGCCTTTTTATAAATTTTTTATCAGTCAACGAACTTTTTGCAATATTGTGGTGGAATTAATTTGATCTAAAACTCAAATGTCCTGTCTAAACCAGCTTCTTGGTCTTGGACTACCTGCAATCAATGGGGAGATGAAGGTAACTTCAAAAACTTTTATCCCTTGTGTCTCACACACATTTCTTGAGATGAACGACTCCCTCCAGGTATTTGGGTTTTTTTCTGTTGATGCTACAGGAAGCTTAACTTCCATCTAATCTTAAACATCCACAATGATACCAGAAACATTTCCCTCTACTGTTTCACTGCCATCATGGATAGTAACGATGATATAATTACTGCAGGAAAAATATGCAGGGAAGAGAAAATGTGGATGCGAGAAAAACAGGAGGAAAAAGGGGGAATAAGAATTTTTCCTACAAATGATAAATGAAATAGTAAATGAAATGAAGGATATAAATAGCAGAGGTTCTAGAAGGTACTAATTTTTCCACCAAATGAAGTGTCAAGGTACTGAATAAATAGTGACATTTGGATATTATTTCAAGGCATCTGCTATCCTTCAGTCCTGCTCATGTCTACTGTGGATATCCCTGGGATATGGAGTGTTTTGGTCTCGAAATTAAACAGGGTTCCTAAGAGGCCTTCCTCTTGAGTAACTTGCCTCTTTAGCTTCTTCCCTAGCACGATCTTGTATCTCCCTGCTGTCATCTCCAAAGTCCAGATATGATTCCCTAGTTTCTGTATCTGCTCTTCTCTTATTTTTGTAACTGTGCTTTCTGAAAGTATCAGAAGCCACTGGTTAAAAATTACCTGTTTCTCTTTACCCTCCTTACTTATACTTCCTTAGAAGTTAAATTACTTTACCAGAAAGCAAGTTAGTCTCCTGAGTGCTCTAAGAGGCCTGTGAGGCATCAGGGTACCATAATGTCATACGATCATTTAGAAGTGATGCACCCAAGGAACCAGCATAGTCTTAATCAAAATAGGCTCCCATGGAGCCAGGCTGCTGTGTTCATGTCACGGAGATGAGATTATGTGGTTCATTGACTGTTTTGTCTCTCTGGTGGAGGAGAGGAAATGGGAGAAAGCTATTCCTCCTCTTGATTTCTCAGTACATCTCTAGCTCTCACTAGAGTTGAGGGGGGCCTGATAGTTTAGACTCCAGGTTATCATCAGTTTGGAAAATTATACTTGAGCTTGTTATCCTGAATCAGTGATATCATAGGGAAGAAAGAGCTTTTGTCTGCAGGCTGTGGCAGTACTTCAGATACCTGTGGCAGGTGGCTGAGCTGCTCCCACACCTCCCACCAGATTCACCAGTTGTGCTGCCTGGCCTGGGGGAACCAGTATTGTTCCTCCTACCTGCCTGAGACGGTGATTTTTACAGTTCTTCACACTTCAAAAAAGTACTGTGCTATCTTAGTGAAAGGTTTAATTATAGGTTTGGTTTTGTTTTGTTTTTCTTTTTTTTATCTTTCTTTATATTTCTTAGTCTTTGGTATCTGAAGGCTTTGTTCTTTAGAAATGCTGGGCTAATAATGGAAGGCTGCAGAAACAGTCTCTCTGCATTCTCCATTTATGCGTAAAGAAAGAAATGTGTTCTTTCCCAGTGAGCCAGGGTAGGTTCAAGTAGGCAATTTCTCCTCACCTGGCTTTGTAAGCTGACTATCTAGATCTACTTAGTCTCATAGAATCCTGTTCATCTTGAAATGGTGACCATTATTTTACAAGTGATGAGTTGCTCTTCCCTGTGACTTTCTGAATCCAAGAGGAGTAATGGAAACCACATCTAATATCCAGGATGTGAGCAAAAGATGTTGTTTATTGATACAAAAGGAGCAATTAAAAACTGGTGACAATTTAATTAGATGGCATCTTATGCTGCTTTGGATGCTATAAGCCCCAAAGTGGTGACACTGGGTAGACCCCTTCTTTGGTGTACAGCACTGCAAAGTCCCAACTGTGTGGGCTGACAGGGCTTCCCCACCTTTTTCCAGCCCATGCTCTTTTTACACTCCTTCCTTTGTAGCATTAACAGCTTATACACCACAGAGTTGCACGATAGACTTGTTGGCAGACTTGTCTACAGCCACTAGATCATAGCAAATCACCACATCATAGTAACAAATAACATCCATGTTTCTGCTGTAGTTGCCATTTTATAAAAGTTATTTTCTCCCATAAACATTGTTAAGTTTGGATTTTCACGCTGCATATTTCCCTCTGCACCTTAGTGAATATTAGTCTTAATTCAGAAGCTTAGAGCATCCACACTCACTAAGCTAACAGTAAGCTATTTTTGCCTGTTTACATTGACTCTGGATAATTTTTGGTGTGAGGGAGACAGAGCAAAACGCAGGCTCCCTGGTATTTTAACATTGTGACCATTCTGCTAAAAATAGTTTTGACATCTGAACACTTTAGTTTCTTTCTCATGTTTAGTTAGCAGATCAACTGGCAGCTTCATCATAATATTGGTGTGTTTTGGTTTTGGTTAGAGAAGTTTGAAGAATCACTGGAGAAACTCATGTGCTATCTGTCTTGCAGGTTTATTTTAATCTTTGTGGAAGAAATTCTGCTGCATTGTCACCAGCATTGTTGAGACAGGTCCACAACATAAGTGAATTCTACCCCTCTCTGTGGAGAACTTTCTTTTTATTTCTAAAAAGCAAGCCTAAGGGAAGACACAGTGCAATATTTCCTAGGAACTATGTGGAAGAATGATTTTTTGATTGCTGCTGCCACCAAAAAAAGAGAATGTTAGAATGAAAAACCTTCAGCAGGTCCCTCTTTTATTCATCCAGTCTTCAGATGCAGCACTAATCTAAGTGAAGTTGCATCTTACTGGCTCAATGGGATTTTTTTTTTTTCCATAGACAAGAATCTCATGCCTTGCGTGCAAGTCTTTATATTCTTTTCCTAAAAATGCAAAGAATCACCAGATCTGCTTTTGAAGTAAAAAATCTCTCTTTGGATGCCATCAGGGAGATGCTGGTTTTCAAGTCACTACCACTGCCTGTAGGAAGCCTATGCAATGAACTTCTCATTTGTATTACACTATGTGTTCAGTGTTACAGTACATACTCCAGAACTCAGAATTACCTCCTCAGCTGCTGGTAGTTCCTGTATCAGATTAAACAGGATTTTCCTTAGCTCCAGCAGAGGTCTAGAAACACACGTCTGTATCAGTACACCACTCAAAATATAAGAAGTCTCAGGAAAAAAAGTCTTATCCAGTCCACAGTAAAGAGTATCTGAAAAACTTAGAAACCTTTCTCTTCCATATCCATGGGACATGAGGGCAGAGACAGCAGAAGGCGTACTTCTCCCTCCTTTAAACTATATAGTTTCACATCTTACTGGAAGTACTTTCTGTAGAATCAGACCAGAAGAGAATGGGGAAAAAAGCAAACTGAAATAACTTAAGATGTGTCTGATTGCAAAGACTCAGTAGAGACTCCCTTTATTTTATAACATTATTTCCTGGTTTTTTTGCTTGCTGTAATGAAACTGGAGGAAAAATACCTCCAATGGTATTCACAGAGGTAGTAAAGATGTGGGGAAAGCAGCAGATGGTAGTTATGATTGTGAATGATAGTGAAGCCTTTGATAGTAACAATACAGAAAGTCATGTATTTAAGATATCAATAAGAGATAATTGATCTGGATAATTACGTAAAGGAAGGGCCAAAATTGTGTAAGATCTGTGACTCCATATCTTTGTGGGAACTGTGTATATTTGTGGTGTACTCCTCTCAGATGGAAATGAGGATTTTCACAGGTTTCATTGGGTGAACAGAAGGGACTTGTGCTGTGGAGATGTCACCTGTTGGTCAAAAGTCAAAAAAATCTTCACAGCTTAATATAATATGGTCAAGAGTGTCTTGCATGATGCTTTACAGGGGAGATACTAACAGCCCAAGACATTCCTAGTTTGTAGTTTGATATTTTCCCCTATACAGGCACAAATTACAAAATTTATATACATTAGTACCGAGCAATGCTACCAACTCTGTCCTTAGAGTGCTCTGGGCTCTTGCCATAGGAAGTCCAGATCACGCTGGATCATGATTAATTTATATTATGTGACCATGATTAACCAAATTAAAGACTGCTGTATTCTCTGTAAAGCTCCTAGAAAGAGAATGGATTTGTGGTTTGATGCTTATTCCCTGAATTTCAGTTAAGGAATGTAGTTTACTGGGGCTGGGGGAGAGGGGAGTGGACCTTGCTCAGGTCTCTGTGAATGCTCCAAAGATGGTTTACCATGGATATTTTCTCTGGAGAACTTGCATACAGTTTGGGACAATCCAGAATGAGTATATTGTGATGGGAAGTGAAATGTTTTCCTTTTATTCCCTCTTCTATAGGTCTCCTGCACATCACCCCCAAATCCCGATTGTTAAACTAAATGATTGGGTTAATAAAATAATTAGGGTAAAACTCTTCTGCCTGGATAACCAGGCATTGAGTAGCTGAAAAATACCACTGTAGGTAGAAATATGATTTCTTAGCTTGTGTGTTTAGGTTCTGTTTCTGTCACATGATCACCCATTACTTTGTAATTAATACAATGTGTTAAGACACAATTTCTGCAGCTTTCAGTGCCTTCATGTCGCAGAACCATATATGACAGAGTCCCTTGAAAACAAAGCTGTAGATTAAGATGCACTTCAGGCATATATGCTACTTTGTCTGGTTATCACTACAGTAAATCTGTATAACTTTAATAAAACCAGATTTCCAGCAGCAGATTTAATCCATATAAATTATGAAACATAAGAACGAATGTTTACTGGTATGCCTAAGTTTGCTATATAGTTAACTGAGTCAAGATGCTTATACTGATTGAAGAACCCTGTAGGTACATGTCTTGTTAAACTGGCTTTGTGCTGCCTATGACTAAATGACTAAATGTTTTGACCTTGGAATTGCCTGTGTTTTTGTACTTGTACAGTATGTAAGACTTTCAAATACAAACCTTAATGTCCAAGAAAAGGATCTATATGTAAGAAATGAATGCGAATTAAGCAGTAAGATTCCTAGAAATTGCATGTTATGCTGAGATAACCCAGGCCTCAAAGGTGGTTCAGGAACCAATCGTCAGTGACCTGACAAAAGTGTTATCTCACATGAACACAGTCCTTGGGGTATGCTGGCAGAATAATTAACTGGCAGCTAGAAAAAAATACTGCTTACAGGACTACATGTAGTTAATCTCTTAAGTAGCATAATTTAATTTTCTACTAAAAATGCTGTAACGGAAACTTTTAAATTTTGCTTGGGGGAAAAAATGTACACACTTTAGACCAGATTCTTAAAAGTATTCAGATGCTAGAATGACAACTAATATCTGTCCCTCAGTCCATGTGTTTCTGTGGAAATGCAAAATGCGTAAGTAATGTTCTGTTCATTTCTGCATAATTGCATATTGCCCCAAGGAATGAGCTTTAGTAAGTTCCATTTTTGCATATTAATTTCTTAGCTGGAACATTTAATCATAAAGTTGAGGAAAGAGTAACATTTAATCACTATTAGAGAAGTGGGAGCTTTAGCAAAAGGGTGGCTTGACATAGGGACACTGATCACCTGGGAAGTTATTCACCTTCAGGTCACTTGTTCTCACTGAGGTCGCCTTGGGAATAACCAAAACCCGTTTCTGTCTCACAGTGTTTCCTTGATTACTAGAAAGGAACTTGTAGTCTCAGGCCATCACCTTTGCCTTGGCTGTGACCTGGCAGCTTCAGAAGACAGTCAGAATCCTGTCTGACTACAGAAATAACAGGGATAGCTAGAGAAACTGGTATTCCCACCAGGGAGGGAAGCCTCACTGGTATGAGGGTGACTTGCTCTATTAAACTGCTCTTTCTGTAAACAGCCAGAGGACTCCAGTTTCCACCGTTCACCAGCAATTTTCCTATGCCATCTCCTTATTAGGATTTATGTTGTCCAAGATGTCGAGCTTACAATCATGTATGTAAAAAACACCCCAACATCCACACAAATTTTTTTGCCTCCGGTATTGACAGGTAAATACTGTTCCCCTTTGCCTGTATCTGTTAATCAACAAATGGCCTGTCCCACAGAATTACAGACTTGCACAATGATAAGGGGTTGGAAGGGACCTCTGGAGATCATCTAGTCCAACTCTCCTGCCAAAGCAATTACTCCTAGAGCAGGTTGCACAGGAACTTCTCCAGGCAGGCTTTGAACATCTCTAGAGATGGAGAGATGGAGACTCCACCACCTCTCTGGGCAGTCTGTTCCAGTGCTCTGCCATCCTCAAAGTGAAGAAGTTCCTTCTCATGTTTAGATCGAACTTCTTCTGTATAAGTTTGTGCCCATTTCCTCTTGTCCTCTCACTGGGCACCACTGGAAAAAAAATGTTCCTTGCCTGTCCTTGCTTGAAACACTGCAGACTTCTCAGTATGTTCTCATGGTTTCCCACAGAAATGAAGTTGCATACAGTTTATGTGTGGAGTGCCAGGCACAAACCATATGGCTGAAGTGAACCATCACAGCAATAGTACCCTCCAACAGGTCTTGCCATAGTTGTACCAAGTAGAAAAATTTTAGTTCTGTCATCTTGTTTATATGGGTGTATCACAAACTCTGAAGAGGTCATTGAAGTTAACAGACACAAAGCTAATGAATATGAGACAGTTAACATAGAATCATAGTTTAATTTAGATTGGAAAAGACTTTTAAGATCATTGATGTCATGTAGCAGGTTATTCAGTCCTCAGGTGTGATGCCTTTGCCTCAAGTGAGGAAAAGTAACAATTTGAAAAATTCAAGTTATGTGAAGTATAAAAATACTTTTCAACTTGTGCCATTTCTGCTGTGTAACTGAAATGAGGTGGAATTCATGTAATATTAAATTCATTGCATTTTGAAGTATGGGTAAAATGAACTGAAACATGGAAGTACATTTTCTTCTGCAGCAGTCTGCAAAATAAGCTGTTGCAGCCAGTCTTCTTCTGGAGGGAAAAAAATCCTATTATGCTGAGTTTCTTATTTGATGCCAAGCTAGTCTGCTTGGCAGAGTTAATCAAACATTGATTCTTGGACTAATTTTCACTTTAGTGTGTGAATGTGTGATAGCAGAGAGAATAGTCTGTACTGATGAGGTATGCACGCTGGCTTGCTCTCTCTGTCTTCGCCTTTGCAAAGCTCAGGGAAGATTTGAAGTCAAAGCACAGGGGAGCTAGAAGGAATTAAGAGGCGAGTCTTGTGATCAGAGGCAGCAGATAGAATCATTACATGCAGTCTAGACATTTGTCATCTAAGTATTTAGTCTGGGAAAAAACCCTATGGCTTGAGTTGTGTTTTGAAATGTATGCTTTTTGGTGTGTGGTTAGCAGCCACAGCTTTTCCTTTTTACAGGACAGAGTTTTCTGAGGTCTGAACATAGCCCTTGGTCTGAAATTGTCAGTATTGCTCTGAGGCAGATACATGTGGGGTCATGTCCACATGCATGGATGCATCATGTCATTGCTTGTTTCCCATGGTAAGATGACCTGGAATTCTCAGCATCTGCATCTTTTCAGTGGGGGTTGGTCCCATCTCCCAAGTAACAAGCAATAGGACAAGAGGCATGGCTGCAAGTTGTGCTAGGAGAGGTTTAGATTGAATATTAGGAAAAATTTCTTCATTGAAAGGGTTATCAAACACTGGCTGCCTGGGGAAGTGGTTGAATTGCCATGCCTGGAGGTATTTAAAAGATAGCTAGACGTGGAGCTGAGGGGACGTGGTTTAATGGTGGACTTGGCAGTGTTATGTTGATGGTTACACTTGATTTTAAAGGTACCCTCCAACTAGACGGTTCTATGATTCTCTGAGCAAAACACTGCTCTCTGTGATATATTCTCTTGCTGTGGGAGATTCTTGCTGTGCAGAGCCACTATGCTCCCCTCCATCTCATATTCCTTGAGTTATTGCAAAGCTGCATGAGCAGAATCTTCTGCAGTCAAAGAAACTATTGTAGTTTTCAATATTCCCTTGTCAAGTTATGTCACCCCTTTTTGTCTTCTCTATCTTTCTCTCTCTAGGTTCATTCTTAACTTTGCAGTGGCTTCTTTTCAGTCCCACCAAACATGCTCATAACTGTCAAGGCAAAAGCTTTCTTTACAGGTTTTGCCATCTAGGACAGCCTTCTTGTAAGTCTCTGCCCCATTGGCTCATAATTTCATTATTTTTTGATCATATGAAACCAAATCCCTTTTCCCACGTCTTTCCCTTGGTTAATTTGTCCCTCCAAGACACTCTAACTAAAGCTTTTCATGCTTTAGCTATTTTTTCACTTCAAATCTGAGGCCTGAATCCCAGGTCTAATATTCAATAGCTTGGGCTTCTGTCCTTCCTCAATATATTTTGGAATCAGAGAACAAATCTCTATTAGGTGGTTTCTGAAGTAGGCTGAAAGAGACAAATTGACAAATGTTTTAATGAGAAGTAAGACCAATTAAAATGCTCCCAAGTATTTGTTGTATGATTCAGGAGGGAGTTTTTGAGAAACACATTTTCTCCTTCAGTGAAGACAGTATTTTCAGAACCCTGTAAAGAATTAAATGATAATAAAAGCCATCACTGCTGGACGTTTTCCAAGTGGAGGTGAATTGCAAGCATTACTAATTAGATGAAAAACAAAGATGAAATTTATTCTCATTAAAAAAAAAAATAAAGTGTTCTCACTTGAGATTAAAGAGATGTTCTTTCTCTACCTGTCCTTTGCAGATACAAAGGCTCAAATCAAGGGCTCCTCATGTTCCTTCATTGTAGTAAAGATATGAATAAAGTGCCTAGTATTCTCTTTCAGTGCCTGTGTCTCTGTAATGTTAATAATGGTAGGAATGTTCTTCCATTAGGGCATGAGGGATTTAAATCCATAAATAACTTGAGTGAATAGAAACGATTTCCCATCCCTCAAGTGACCAAATTGATTTTTTTTATAACGTACAAAGAGAGAAGGTGCCATTAATATTGAACGGGAACATGTCTGCGAGAAAAGACAGCCCCTCTCTGAACCCAGAGAATACCTGGTGTACACTTAAAACCTTTACAGCCTTTATGTGCTAAGGTTAGTGGTGAGGGCTAAAGCAGCAAAGTCAGTACACTTTGTAGATTGTATGAAATTGATTTATTTTGGTAAGAAAGTCAGGGCCTCACACTTTGCCAATATTTTAACGAAATATCACAGATGCTTTAGCAAAAAAAAATAAAGTGATCTATTCTGTATTATGAAACTAGAAGCTGATGAAATAAAGAATGAGGTGAGATGTCTTAAGCAAAAAAGTCTTTTATCCCACAATCAAATGTAATACAGCGTGGCTTATTCATCCGTCTTTCTGGTTGTTTGTGACCATAACAGAAGAGCAGTGCCCCAGGGAGCTGGGGATCATGCCCTCTACGCTTTTCCATATACACAGTCTAGCTGTAACCTTGAGATGCAGATTTTGGAGGACAGTCTCAAGATCAATTTTTCCAATTCAGCTTTCCTAACTGGAGCCTTAGCTGATATTATTTGCCTGTCAAGGTTTGTTATATGGGGTCTTTCCAGCCACTGGATTGGTGTGGAAGCAGCTTTAAATTAAAGCTGAGGACATGCGCTGTATTTTTATTCTGAAGCCATCTGTGTGAAAGAACAGGTAATTAATTCAGCATGAAAATTAGAAGGCATAACTGGAATCTGTTAGAGCAAGTAAACAGACTGGATAGCAGACTGATGCCCAGGAGGTCTCTACAGACTGACTCCTGGCTGTTAGACTCCCACCAGCGCAATACGTTCGGAATAAAGTGCTCAGGCACTGTATATACCTTCTGCTCACATCACCAGGAACACCAGCCCGGGATGGAAACCTGCCTGAGAGGCAAGCAGGGTCAGTACCCAGACAGTGCCAAATGTGTGGTTTCAGCTGCACTGTCAGTACCTGAGATACTTAGATAGGACATCCCCGAAAAACACAAATCATGGGCTACAACCTACTGCTGAGAATTGCCAAATCCTGACCTGCCAGCAGTGCCAAGTCTAAAAGCAGCTGGTTTCCATAATCTGTAATACCTGTAACATAGGGCAGTTCAGACCTGAACAGCTGACCCGAGCAGTGACTCTTGGGACTGACGGGCACCACAGAAACTTCCCTCCTGGAGAGCACACCTTTGGTTGATTTCTGCTTACTGACTTGAACTAGCAGCTTGTTGCCAAAAACAACAGTACTGGCAGCTCTGCATCTCTTCATTAATTCATAGCTGAGGCTGGTGAGGACAGCTTCTGCCCCTAGGTGTCCCTCCCTGTAGCCTTGAATCCTTCCATCACCAGGACTGCGCAGGAAAGTCCTTTCTCAGCCATTATCAGCCTTCCTTCATGGCAGTCTCTGCTGTAAAATCAGTCCTTTGTTCCCATGAAGATGAAGTCCCGGAATCTAATAAGCAGGTGTGAGTGAATACACCACAACAACACTGATTCACCTTCATTTGCAGATTGCCACTTGCTGGGGTTTTTTTGCTGCTTATTTGCACTACTGTCAGCTCTTCTCCACAAGCAGGCAAGATCCACACACCCCTACTGCTGGTAATGAAGCCCAACATAAGACTAGCTGACAAGGTATTTTCTAACTGAAAGGCTTTGGTGCTAGGGCGTTTCTTTAATATGGCATTGCACAGAGAGTGGCACAGAGGCTTAACTATGAGTTTACTACTACTAAATAGCTGAAATGTCATATGAAATGTCAGTGGAGATCTTGAAGTAATTATACCCACTAAAACCCTCCAATTAAGATGTTACTTTCCACCAGAGACAATGGGCCAGATTCTGTATCCAAGGTAACTCCGCAAAGCACTTTAGAGACAGAGTTTGTACTTCAGCAAAAGATAATGCAATTGATATTACTAATTTCCTTTTATAGTAGTAGTCCACTGAGGTCCTGGAAAGGAGTTGCCAAAGTTATTTATATGGTAAACTGAGGTAATCAGAATAAAGTCATATTTTACAGGCCAAAACCTGTCAAGAGGCATCCACCAACAACTGAGATTTCTTACGCTGAACAGCAGCATCACTGCTGCAGCAGGTTTGTTGGGTTCTGTCTATTGCACTCATTGTTGAAACTGAGATCACTGCAGTTAGACATTTAAAAAATCTGGGCCATGACCTTTTTTGATTTGCTGTCGTAAGGAAGATGCAAAGGTGTAGAAGCTTCAGCCTTCCCCTTTAGAACATGTTCGGGGTGGCAGCACAAAGTGTGGATCCACTGTAATTTATTTCTGTGCAGTACAATTCTTTAATTCCTCAAGTCTCATTATAGCCATACCAGCAAACAAAAGATATATGTAACCAGATGAGAAATATGGAGGAAGGATGAGACAAAAAGGTGTTGAAGGTCAGGCTGGATGGGGCTTTGAACAACCTGGTCTAGTGGGAGGTGTCCCTGCCTGTGGCACAGAGGCTGGAACTCAGTGAACTTTAAGGTCCCTTCCAACCCGAACCATTCTATGACTCTATGATCCTATGAATAAAACTCCACGCAATGGAAGACCTTCCCAAGGCGCTACTGAGCAAGGTATTTTCACAGTCTTGCTAAAGTGTTTCCTATTCACAATGAATTTTGCCAGCGTGATGCTGAGTCACACAGGGCTTAGTGTCCGTAATTATAGTCAGGGAAGCTCAGTATAAAAAGAGGAGGAAGACATTGGGTGGTTACAATCAATCCATGGGTACAGTTACTCTATTGAGAGTTTCAAACTCTTCTTAGCTACATGCAGAATTTACATCCTCGTATCCCAATGAGATTTATGGAGATCAATTTTTTTAATTCCCTCTCTGGTGGCCTTTCAATGTCCTTAAATTTAACTTTACAGCTGTAAAGCTATGGCCAATTGTAGCAGGGAGATTCTATTGTGTTTTCAAGTACAGGACATTAAATACATATTAGCAGCTCAGTGAAATATAAAATACACTGGAAGTAAAAGAAAAATGTCTCCATCTACTGTACTCTACTTTTATTTAATATTTGGGGCCAGATGTTAAAACTGTATAGCAAGGGAGCTTCTGAGAAAACTACAATGCAATTACCTGGGAAAAAAAATCACAAGCTCTATCTCCCTATCAGCCAAGTCTGTACAGTGCCCTAGGAAAGTAGCCCTGGTGAAAGGCAAGACTCAGGCATTTTGGGGCAGCACAGGACTTGCAACCGAGAAGCAAAGCGCTGGAGGGTGCGGAGGCACAGCCATCACTATTTGCACTGCACCATGTTGCAGGAGCCCACAGAGCTGTGGGTGCACGTCCTCAGGGCTCACTCTTAACCTGACACTAGTTACAAGCCTCTCACATCACACGGATGAACCTTCACCGTGACTTTCTTTGCAGGCATCAGAAGCTACGTCCAGTTGTAGTTTGTGTAAGCTGACAACCTCTGTAAAAACAGATGCAGTCTTAGACCTCAACAGCAAAACCTTCTGTGAGCTGCTACAACTCCCAACAGCCGTTACAGTGTGAGTTGTATTTTGAAAGAGCAGTTCATCCTACTGAGAAAAGAAGATAATGGTATTTCTTGGTCCTTTTTTCCCCTGATGTTGTTTAAATGGATTATAACTGCATGACAGGGTAAGTGTGGCTGATCTGTAATGTAACATGTCCTTGTGATGAAAGATCTGTGACTGAATAGCTCCACCTCTGTAAAGGACTAACAGAAATATAAATCAAACAGATTGTCTCAAGTAAGGTATTTCTAGCGGAAAATGTAGAAAAAATGGGTGCATGATACAGAAATTCTTCAGTTTCTATTTTGCAGAAAATCTGCAGCTGCCTTTTCTGGATTCAGGTTTGTTTAATTTCATAACATTTCTTATTGTTCTTTTCTACTGTCACTCTCCTTTACTTGACAATATGTTATTTACTTCTCTTCCTATGAGTTTGCATATATACACTAGAGTGATCTTGGTGCCCAAACTAACATTTTTGTTACACATGCTTTTATTTTTTTTTAAATTGAAAGACTCTATACTTGTCAATACTGTATGACCCCTTTAAAAAAAAAGAAAAAAAAAGTCTCTTTCACTTCATGCTGGTTACTTCTAGATTTCATTCATGGGCCAAAATGCTTATCATGTTTTTTACTTTACAGCTTCACAGAGCTGTTATGGTTACATAGCTAGCAGTGATATGAAAGTTTTTGTGGATACTATACTAATGTAAGGGATCAGCCCATGATTTAGCTGATCTGTAGAATCACCAGGAAGTGTTTTACCCAGAAATGTTGCTGGGTCTTGTACCTAGGGATCTGTTTCTGACAGTTACACTGTGCAGAAGCACTGGTAGCTTTTGTCCCTTCTTCAGCTTCCAGATGAGCTTTCACAGTGCTCTGGGGTATGTTGCCTCAGTGGAAGGATCTTGAGTTTCTGACAGTTTGTCTTTTCTGTTTTAGGTTAAAAATATGCAATTACAAATGTGGCTCAGTGTTCTGTGGTTCTCTTTTCACATGAGGAATCAATAACAGTAATTGAGAGAATTATTTTTTCTCCCTTTTAAAAGATTATAGATGCTTTGGAGAATTTCAGGTGAATCTGCAACTGCCTTTTGTTGACATTAATGCTAACCACTTCAGTTCCTTTCTTTCACACACTCTTCTTCTTGCAGAAACCTTGCAAGATGACATGTAATGTGGGAGACTTTATTCAACTTCCATAATATTCTTTTTTGTTCTATAGGAAGTCAGTTGAGAAATATTTTTCTTACTTTCTCTCCAGACTTACCTGCTGTCAGAATCAGTGCACCTGGCAAAACCACAGCACACTCATCCATGGCAAAATCATCCAGTGACCTTCACATTGTGGGGTAGGGCAGGGGCTGATCTCAAATGGTTTTTATATGGAAGAAGCCTGTAAGGTCTGGCAAAGGGATTTGACCTACCATGATACCTGCATTTGGATGCTAATCACAGTGTCAGAATAAAAACATTTAACATGCAGGCTTGTAAAAGCAGTGCTTTCCTCTTCTCTCTTTTAACAATAGTTACAATCACAGTGACATTTGATCCTATGAAACTGGCTGTCTGCAATTCTTGAAATGAGTACTTAATTCTTTCTGTTTTGTCTTTTAGTATTCCTTGGCAATATATATATATTTTACATTAGGAGAATTATCTGATCTAATTATTTCAGTCCATGCAGCCACTTCCCTCCTTTGCTTCCCTCACCTTTGAATTAGATAATTGCAAACCCCGATGCTTGGTACCCACTAATCACCTACTTGAAATATCGATCTGCAGCCTTCAAGTCTCCTAGAGATGAGAAATGACCACCTAATGACTTGATTTCTGCAAAGACAGACAACTAGGAAACATGCTGTACTCAGAGTTTTATGCAGGAAATGGCATTACCAGAGGCTTTGCCTGCCTCCCAGCTGTGTCTAAAATATAAAAACAATTCTCAATAGCCCGACAAATGTATTCTACTCCCATGGCTGTTGGCTCTGTCTTTTGGATGATCTCCCATTTAACAATTAGCAATGCCACAACACTATCTTTTCCCCCTTCATGGCTTTCGGAAATTTATACATGAATAATCAGAAAGAAACCCTTCATGTTTTTATTTCCCTTTTATGCTTTACAAGAGTTTCATCAATGTGTTGGAATCAGAAACTCCTTCATTCTGTTCATATCTACACCCATGTAAATAAATCAGGGAGAGACAGCAGTTCAACACATGAACTGGCTCCCACTGAGATCCGATTGAAGCTTGCTGGGTTAGGTTTTATTCTAGAAAAAAAAATTAACCAGCCTCAGGTTTTCATAGCTGAATCACAAGTGTGTAATTTTCATAAAACATATGCATATACTCCGTGCTTTACAACCTAATTGTGGTCTTGGATTTAAATGATTCACATGTTGCGCCAAAGTCTGCATTTTTACAGGCATTCTGAAAAAACATCCAAAACCCAGATTTAGGTCAGGCTGGAGAATTAGAAAGGTTATCAAGAACAAATTAGCACCACAATTATTCTGCTTTGTGCCATGCATTAGTAAAAATTAATAAATGCCTTGGAATGTCTCACTCCTTAATTATCTGTTTTGAAAATGAAATATGAGTGAAACAGACATTTTTAGCGTTAAGTATGTTACCTTGTGTTGTGAAGACCTCTGTGTTAAGTTCACCCAAGAGAGTGCTTTTTCTTGTAGTTCAAACGTAAGAGCTGCCTTTCCAATTATCTAATAATTTGTTTCTGCTGTATAGTCACGCTGGGTGCAGGACATTATGACAGGACAGAGACAGAAAAATTGGTGCATTGGTAATTTTTAAATAAAATCCTACCTTTCCTTTCTTCCCTTGCAGCCCAGGTTTCTGTTTCCATGCTTACTGGTTCAGAGGACTAAGTGAATTCTCCAGGTCTGATGTGTGTGATAAAAAGACAAGGCACTAGAAAATTGACATGGCTTGTTGAAACTGCTGTACTGAATTAGAGCAGTGACCTCACTGGTCCAAAAGTTTTTTTTTTCATAGAACTCAAGCTTTGATGGAAAAGACCTGAACACAGTAGAGAATTAGAGACTTCTTAGTGGAGAATTGGAACCTTCCCTGCTAGTATAACTTCTGCCCACTCTTTTCCCTCGCCCAACTACACAGTAGTTTTTGTGGCCCCCAGGTAAGTCTGGGATTTAGATTAAACTGCTGTAATTTGTTAAACACGCTTAATGCAGTTATAGAGTTCACGGTTCGTATATCTTATTTGATTGTCTAACATTTTTATAAAATGCTATATTCTCTCCTCAGTTATATTTGTGACAATATATTTTGTATTAATATTATGTTTAAAAATTATATCTTCTGCCTTTAATTTTCATGGATGCTTCCTCTAGAGACAGTAAAGAGGAGAATCTAATTTACTTCTTTATATTGCATATTCTTTATGTGTCAGACCCCTTTCTTAGATTCCTCCTTTAAGTTAATAGCCTGTATTTTGTTGATCACTCTTCAATCTAAAAATCTTTCATCATCATTACCAATCTTTGACCATGTTCTAATATCTGCCAGGCCCTTTCTTCAGGTTAGGGCTGTGAAAAGTGCAGATGATGGTTAGATTGTACAACAGAATTATGGAGGGATAATGAGAAGTGGTGAGAGCAGAGGGACCGCTCTGCAGTAACAAATTGGAGTAAAAGGGAGTGAAGAGACATGAGTAAAGGAAAGAAAAAATGTGATACAGATAGGAAACTAATGAAGAAAGTAAATCGTTAGCCGTATGTTATAACAGTAGCCAGGGATACCAAGTGACTGTCTGTAGGAGGCAATAATGCTACCTCAACAGCCTCCCTGCTCCTTCCCAATGGCTCAGAGGGCAATGGAATGATTCCCCGTTTTGCTTTTTGGAAAAGTATTGAGCAAATGGTCAAATGGTCACAATGGGTCCTAACCAAATCCCTGACAGGTGTTTAATTAAACACCAAGAGCTGGAATTAAAGGACACAGGTTTTGGTGTATATGAGGGGGACATACTCTGAAGTCAATGAGGAGAGGTTGCATTTCAGGGACATCTTCAATCTCACTGAAATGCCTTTGCCTCATTTTGTTATGCCAGCTTCGTTAAACTAATCTGTTTATCCGTTTGGCTAGTTGGCGTGGTGTCCTGTGCAGGAAGTGGTGCACTGTTCTCCTGGCCATGAGTTTTATACCAAATGGGTCTTTTACAGCAAACTGCTGGATGCTGCCACAGCCAAAGGCCCCCGAGCACAAATGGCAGTGAGAGGTAATTGAAAGCAAGCCCTGTAGTTGTAAAGTCTATGATTAATATAACGGATGTATTCTCTACAGAGAACCAACAAAAAAGGGAGTATTCCTCAAAAAATGGGGGGGAAGCTGTGAAAATCCTTGTTACAAGGTTACATACAATCTAAAAGTTTACAGGGGTTCAAGAGGTATCACAGAAAGTTCAAAGAAGGGAAATCCACTGAGAGTTTTAAAATATGGAGGAAGTTTCTCTACATGAAGAAGAGTTTGTGGCACAAATCTTGAAAGACAATTATTAGAGGGAATATTATGTATGTTTGCCCTGTAATTAAATTCTTTTGGTGATGAGATATTATGACACAGTACAGTAGCTAATATATTCTGAAATGAGCTGAAAATTTTAGTTTATTATGGTGTACATATGAATTATTCTTCTTGTGTTACCAAAATTTAATAAGCATGGGTAGATGATCACCAAAACCACAAAAAAATGCCAAAGAAAATAATTTCTTGCAAAATAACTAATCCCTCTCTTATCTTTATGTTCAGGTTTTAGGAGAAACCTGCACATTTTCAAGACAAGAGGCTGAAATCAAAGGAGGTAATTCTAGCGGATTAAAAGCATGGACTCAGAGTTGGTTTACAACACAGTAATTTTCCAACATCCCTTCTCATGCTAAATCATTGCTGTTCTACAGAAGGAAATGTCTTGTCTCTTTTGCTGTTTCATAAATGTTAACAATTTTATCATAGCTCCCCTTGCTAACATTCTCCTGTACTCATCAGGCAGCAGGAACCATACTTAAGTTGTCTGCATCTAGTGCAAACAGAATAGTTAAAATCAGTACTATTGTTCCCAAACTGTTAGTAATGTAAAGTCTGCTCTTCCTGCTGCAGACCTGTGGAAAGGTTTGTGTGTCTGAAAAAAATTGTGAATTGTTTCACCTAAATTAGTTCTAAAGGAAAAATTTGTCCCTCTCTACAAGTTTTGTACCAATTAAAAAATACAACACTGAAAAAATATAGTGGGAGGAAACACAAGCCCAGAGAAAAGAGGACAGAATACACAAATCATTACATAGTGGATGTGTTAGATCATTGTTAGTCTATGAAAACAAAGGTAAAGACCAGTGAGACTGAAATAGGTGACTTCATCCTGAGGAGCGACTGGGATTAGATATTGTCTCCAAAACTCCCCAGACCAGACTGGGGCGTAGAGGCTGGTATTATCAAATGATAGGTAGAAAGGGAAAAATTCTCCCCTTCAAAGACGGTTCAGTCTTTCCATCACGAAACAGGCAGTGTGGGGCAGTACAAATTAAGGGATAAACACTGTCATATCTTCCTGCTAGAAATTACAGGATTTCTGTGCCAGGGATACTTGTACCAAACTGCCACAATTCTGGCCAATCTCTTCCAATGCCAGTTTTTTGAACTGTTGTTGGGCAATGTGACCACATACTGCCAAATTCAGTTGTCAGTATGAACAAAATAATCTGCGTGAATTTGGGACTTTGCAGGTAGATGGAATAGGCTCTCTGGCTGCTGATGCTCTGGTCTTGTAGCTGGTGAAGAAAGAGAAATAGGAGGGTGAAAGCAGTCGTTTCTAGGTATTTTTTTCAGAGCAAGTTCTCTTAAGAAAAGGAGACTTTCTGAACCACATGAACCACAGAAAACATGCAATTTTTTTCCCAAATGACTCAAGCAGGAAGATGGCTAAATGGAGGGAAATTTTATTCTGCAGCAAGTCCCTTCTTATGAGATTTGAATCTGGGCTTAGTCAGTGAGTCAGTTATCAATATTACCATCAGGAGATGCTAGGTAATGAATTACCCAAATGATGAAGTCCACACAGATCTCACTTCCAGACTTCAGAAGAATGGCATCATGGTCTGCTTGTTGTCGATAGATGCTGTGTGGTGGAATACTGAGATATAGCAGTGGTACGTACCCTCTCTGACCAAAGATGAGACTCCTTTCATCTAATTTTTGCTATCTAAACAGTTTCTAGTTTTTACTCTTTTCCTACAATCACTACATAATCCCTGAAGAGAGAGGTACCTTTGCAGAATGATTCACTCTTTATTTGTTTTATATATCTTTCTTAGGATAGGCTGACATCCTCTTCAAGTGCCTGCCTGTCTCTTTGGCTGTAGAGGAAAGGCACCCAGACAGCTGACCCAGACCACTCAACAAGGTGAATTCTCCTTAGTCTCTTGGCAACCAATGATCAAAATGCTCTTTTCTCACAATTTTAGGATGATTTGTCTATCTTCTTTCCTCTCTATGGAGGAGTTTGTGAGAAGGCTGGGTATTTTCAAAGTAATTTTCTCCTTGCTAAAAGTCTTCTGTAGCAGAAGTTTGAGTTTGGGTGGCTGGCAGCCTGCAAAGGACAGCCAGCAGAGAGGTTAAAAGATCATTTTTGTCTCTGTAGCCTGTCCCCTGACTTGAAGGGTAGGTCTGAAGCAGAAGAACTTTGAGGTGAGCTGACCTAAGCTGTTTTGAAGGAAAACATGCATGAGAAGTTGTCTTAAATTTATTGGAAAAGGCAAGGTCAATATTTTGCTGAAACCATTATAGTGGTAACTCATGAGCTTCCTTCTGAGGTTTAAAAATAACTAAGTATGGTGCATACCACTGAATACTGGCATGGCAAAATCAAATTAGATGATAGGAACGTGTAAGAAAAGGAAACAGATTAAAACAGGAGAAATACGACATTTAGAATATCAATGTAAAACAAGAAAAGTAACTAGTCAATATTTCCAAGTTAATTGCTTTCATTATCTTGAAAATATAAGGCCTTCCCAACACAACAATCTCTGTATGTAAGTATCTGCAGTAAGGGAATTGTGTAATAGCCTGTAACATACTGATGATTATGAAGATCCTAAATGATATATATGACGATTATGACGATCCTAAAATTTAGATCAGTTTCTGAAAAACCATGCTTCAGCCCTCCTGCTCTCATTACAACTGAGGTTAACCAGTGCTGTGGACCCGCACCCTCCTCATCATCTGTAATGAGCCTTTAAAAAGTGATATTTGCTATTAGTAGCACATAAATTTGCTAGACCAGCACCATTTGCATCGCAGTAACTGAGTACCCACTAGTGGGTTTATTATCCACCAATCACACTATGGCTTATAGTTTGTCTTCATATATTTTACAGAGCTGAAACATAGCATAAGGAAAAAAGAGGCAAAATAAAGCAAAAAAAAAAAAAGGAAAACAATGCCATTCTAACTTATACAAATATAACTAAATATATGCTGAGCCATTAGGATTAAAGCAAGTGATGTTTCTGCTGACAGCTGAAAGCCAGCAAGTCTCAGAGCTGTAACTGCCTATTCTGTCAGGCAGTGGAAATTTATGTGGAAAAGAGCAGCCGTCTTTGATGATGTTTATGGCCTGTTTAGGGCTAAAACAGCCTCTTTATGATGGATGTTGCTGTTAAGTATTTTAATACAGGAAAATACTTAAAAAACAGTTTAGCCACTTCATCATCATGATGTGGCTGAAGGGACTCATGAGGACTTTTGAAATTGTCACATTGGTTGTGTGCCCTATTGCGTTTCCCTCAGATCGGTATCTTTTTTACTCATGAAACCTGCAAGTTCTTGAGCACTTTCTCTGTCCTGCTTGGCCTAGCCCAGAATTAATGTAGCTAAACTAAGAAATATGTTGTTTATGCAAAAATTTTTCAACTCACCAATGTGTTTTGTTCTGGTTAGCATTTTTTAACATTTTATCCAAAAAAGCCTGTGATACCAAATGTTATTTTTAATGACCTAAGACTTGAACACATGTAGGAATATTAAAATCTCTCCAGCTACTTTAAAAAGATAAATCAAGGCTTTATATAACCTATATTTCTAATACTGCAAAAATAATCACATTTCAGATCTTGACAATATACATACAGATTGTACACATCAGTACTATATATGTAACCATCAGTATCTATATACAGACGTGAGTTTGCTTGTTCCAGTCCTACCACAAATAATCAAATCTGCTTAAGCTTTTTGTCAACTTCTCATGTTTTATAAGAAGGATAATTCAATTTAAAAGCACAACTTCTTTATTAGGTTTGTGGGGTTTTTGTGTTTTTTTTGTTTTTTTTTTAAATTTAAGGACTACTATGCAGGACAGTATAGGAGACAAATGTATTGGTAGTCACTATTTCAAATTAATTGATGCAGTGTGTAAAAGGAGAAAGGAATAATTCGGGATATCACTCAACAGATAATAATTAGTTATTTAATTTACTATGTTCATTATCCTGGCATGCAGGAGCTATCTGAAATTAATAGAATACATGAAAGAGTTTCAAGTCCCAAGTCTGTAAGAGCTTTCCTTTTTCCTTCATTCTAGTAAATAAGGAATCTGCCACTGATACCACTGCATTCCACCTAAGATTTTCTAAGACCTGGAATATGGCTTAGTTCTTGTGTGCAAAATAAAGCCTAATGAAAAGGGAAAAGTTGGTCATGGTATTAGCATGAAGAAGGTTCCATGGGCTTTTTCTACCAATCAAGCCAGGGATCTGCTTCCCAGCTGAAGATGATGGTATCAGAAGTATCAAGAGCTTTAGAAATTTAAATCAAAGGAACCCACAGAGAAAACTGGGGCCCTTTAGTAGAAAAAGCACATAATTTCCTGATCTTTCAAGCCTGGAACAGAAACTGTTTTAAAGAAGTAAAAAAGGGTAGGATTCATGTCGTCAAAGCTCTGCAGTTAAAAGATTGTGCATCAGGTTCACTCTCCCAAGAGTAGGGTCACTAGATGTCTTCGGAGAGGAATCATTTTGCCACCCTCTACCGGTTCCCAACTGTCTTTCCAGTGTGTGTGTCTATCTATTGACTCCACTAAATCAGACATCCAACTGTAAGGGACAAAAGGAGGTGGGGGCAATTTCAGGACCCGTTATGCTGGAATATCAGCCAAATTTTCAATTTAACAGGTCACACTTCAAGCCTGAATGCTTTGGGATTGCCCCAGAGTCCTTGGAGTTGGCTCAGTTCATCCTCCATCCTTGATTGCCTCCTCTGCCTGCTGTTCATAAGCATCAGTACTGCCTGTGATCAGTGCGTGTTTCTAGAAAAAGAGAACAAAAATCCAGTAAAGTGCTTGGAGGTCTGAAGAAATGAGCTGACGTTCAACATATACAAGACTATTATGACCGTGTTTTAAAAAGTCAGTTTAAATCAAAGGAGTTGCCAAATGGAAATGAAAGAAGACAATTGCTGGATATTTCAATTGCATACATGACCAACAGAAGGGAAACTCTCATACACCGAAAATTTCATCTGCAATATGAACAGCTAGTTCCAGTTCTGAAGCACAGTGCAAAGACGTTGGATTAATTTCCCACTCCAGATGACATCAGTAACAATTTTATTAGGTGGAGGCCTTTGGATGCTATCTTGATCCCTGTTGATTAGTAATAATGGTAAATACATAGTGGTTAGACGTTGTCTATTCATTTCACAGAAATCACATCACTTCACCTTATTTTGCATGCCATGAAGTGGCTTCAGGTTGAGCTCACTTGCTCTTTTATCCATCTGTTGTTATGCAGTAGTGCAACCCTTGGGAGTTTATGCAGAATCAACTCATCATTGATCCTTCCAAACTGATCCCCACAAATAAGTACTTCAGAAGCATCTCCTGCAGTTGCTGCTTTTGACAAGGGAGGAAGCCTCTCCTCTTCACTCTGAGTAACTCACCATGTCATACCGAGCCTGACCTAGGTTTTGTCTCAGCTGGAATGACTGATGTGTTAAATATTTATAAACCACTGATAATACTGAGTCATCTGCTGTCTACTTGACTGGTTGGTTTTTTTGTTTTTTTTTTTTTTTTAGTGAGACTGTGCAGCACTTACTTGCTCTGCTGTTTCTAGGTAAAATGCTGTGGACACAAAGGCAGCTCTGCAGAAGATCACTAGCAAAGATGCTGGTGGAGACTTTGCTTGTTGGAGTTTGGTTTAAGCTTTGGATATGTTTGGAAAGACTTAGTAATGACTGTTAAAAGACCAGGATTTGAACAAGGTAGCTAACTTGTGCAGTACTTGTCTACAGAACGTTTTCTTCTATCAATATATCCCATTAGGTCTTTAAAGGAAATCCACACCATCACATCTCAGAAGGACATATGTGTCCCACACCATGGTGTGGGCCACCATTCCTGATGTTTGCTAAGTAATTTCTTCCTAAACTGACTCAGGGAGTTACTGACTGATAAGCTTATTGCTATGTGTTATTATAAAGCTGTTGTGCAGCAGCGCTTCTGTTTAACTCATTGTCTCATGGAGCAAGGTGCTTTGCTTTGGGCAGTGCCAATGAACTTCAGAAAATAAACAAAAAGTTGAACCAATCTATATGCTGAGGTGGGAAAACGGATGTAAATATCACAGTATCTATATCTGGGGGCACAATCTGCGCTCAGCACAATCTGTGTATAAATTGATATCTAAAAATTCCAGAACTTTTCTCGTTTCCTCTGGGATCCTTAAGGACACCATCAGAATTTTGACAGAATACACATTTGTCAATGCCACTATGTTGTTACACTGAACAAATGTCTGAGTTTCTGTCCTGGTTTGAGGTAAAACGAACCAATTTTCTGTTTTACAGTTTTACTTTCTTAGCTGGGCCTTTTCTAACTAGCTAAACTCTGAAATTAACAGCACATTGTTCAAAGCTGTTCCGTCTCACAGTGATAAGACCTGATTATACCAAGGGATGGTATGCAGAGAGGCCCTTGTTTAGACTTATTGCTGGAAGAACCAAGGTCAGATAATTTTCAACATTNCCAAGTTCTCAGGTGCATTTTCAGGTCATCTCTTGGGCTTTGCCCCCTGGTAATGGAGGAGGTTCAACAGACTGCAAGCCACCCCACCCAAAGCTCCCAAAGTAGGAGCTTTCACCTACTGACCACCATCTGGTGGCACAGGCTGTGGAGGTGGCTCAGGTTGTTACATGCATCCAGCATGGCGAATCTTTTCCCGGAGTAGTCCACATTGATACTTTCACTGCCATTGATGCTCTCTGAGCTCTTGTTGCAGCTATATCCTTGATATTATGCAGTCTCTCTGCTGGTTCTGGGGACACCATGCCCAGCTCCTTGTAGCAATTCACTAGCTCTTATGTACTGGTGCTTACAACTGGTGCTCTCAGCTGCATCTTATCTTGGCCCTCTCAGGATATGTCTGGAGACAGCTTCTAAAATGACCCCTTGTCAGAAGCATTTATGACATTGGGTAATACTTGAATATTGAATGCTTGTATTATTATTTTTTATTGCCTATGAACATTATTGATTTTAATGATTGTGGTTCCCATTTTTAAAGGTGAATTCAGGGGCTGTTGACTGGGGTAGAGGAGGAGCCATAACCAATAACAGTCATTTGAATGGTCCCTGATGATTTTCAGAGTGTTCTTTACCGGGATGAGTTCTGGCCAAATCTGATACAACAGGAAAGGCTCCCAGCTCCTGCCAAACACTGCAGGAACTGAGGAAATTGAGCACTTACAGAACCAGGCCATTTGGCATCGTTCTTGCTGAGCAGGTCATCTTCCGTAGTTTGCAAATCCCCGAATCCCTTCTCAGCCCATGGAAGGGAGCAGACACAGCAGCGTCAACCAAAAGACTGACAGCCATGATTCACACTGAAGTGTTTCCTGATGGGGTGGATTGGAAGCATTGAAAAAATGCAGGTGGCCTCTTCAGACAAAAAGGCTTTTTTTCTTTTTCTGTTTTTTTTTTTTTTTTTTTTTTTTTTTTCCAGTTCTGATATGTCCTTCCTGCGGAGGGCATGGTTATTCTTATCTCTCCTTATTCGTTAGGCTAGTTGGAGATTTATCTCTAATCTGAGATAAAAAATCCTCTAATAAGGATGAGTACCCTAAATAAAGTATAAGAATCCCATTTGTCATAAATGTTACTGCTTTCTCTATTTGTCGATACCTCCAAGGACTTCGGGCAGAACATGACTCTCCAATTTAATTTTGTCTGTTTATTAAAGATTAGAAATCCTTGTGGATCATCCTTTTTGGATCTGCTTTGGGAGGGGATTTGGACTGTGGTGGGATTTGTACACGTGGACTTATACACACCTGCTTACATCAGCCTGGTTGCTCACCAGAACCACTGTTGCTTAGGGAGTAAGGTTTACATCTATTTTTCTCTAAGGGATTTGAGATTCCAAAGCAGTTAGTTGAACAGAAGCAGTCTGCTGTGAACATTGAAGACAGGCAAGTGCATCGTGTGCTCAGCACAAGCTCTTGTGCTCTACAGTCTGATCCCTTTTATTTGCACCAAGAACCGCTCAGCACAGTGAAGATTAGCAGGTGTTCTCAAAGAACTGGTTATTGGCCAGTGTGGATCAACTCACTACATCTCATCTCACATCTCACTCATCATACTTAGATGTTTATAATACAGCAATTGTCATCCCTGTAGATGGTGCTCAGAGTACCCATAGTCTGTTGCATCACACACATATGTTAAATTCAGAAGCTCTTCCTTTCTATGTGAATTATATTAACCATTTTTTTGAAGGAAGAGAAAAAAAAGCCTGAGAAAAAAAAAAAAGCCTGAAAAAAAACCAGAAAATCCAGTAATGATCACTTCAATCAGACACCACAGGAACAGCCAATCCTTTGAACTGCAAGAGGGATTTTATTTACTAACATGAATAAGGCACTGAAGGGGAATGCAGGGAGACTGGAGGGTAGACTTTGGCAGTACTGTTAGTAGGGAGCAGAGAGATGACGAGGGTGAAAGAGCCTTTTTTTCTGGAAGGAGACTGCATAGAGTGCAGAGCCAGGATCACAGAAAGATGGTTGCGAACATGGGTCCGGTGTGCTACTTCTGAAAGATACTTGAGTTAGTAAGCAAGATTTGAGTCATCTGTATCAGAGATTCCCAACCTGTTTCCAACCCTACTGCAAATGACAGCTCATCTCTCTGCACTTATTGGACCGTAAAGGGAGGCAATGATACCTGACTACCCTTTTGGGCTAAGAGATAGCATCTTAATAAAAAGTCCTGTGGAGTACTTTTCAATAAATAAATAAGAAGCAGGAAGGGAACAGAAGATCTGAAGTTATCAATCAGCTTGATCTTAGGCAAATACATTTTCTTGAGCAGAAGGGGAAAAATGACTTTAAGTCACACTGTCTGAATGGGATTCCAGAGGGCTACATGAGGCAAAGGATAGCCTTCCTGTGTAGTGATAACGCACTGCAGCTTTGCACAAATTAAAAAGTTCCTACATTCATAACATATGAGGACAAGAAAGCGTTTTATATCATTGGGTCTGACCAATTTCACAAGCCATTGCATTTCATGCAGTCACCCATGTACGAAGACACCTTGTTTGACTGAAGCACATCTTTCAGAATGGCTAATAAGGCTGAAATTGAAAAAGTGAATCACCAAAAAGTGAATGATCTTGCTCCTTTCTTGGATATCCATTTTAATGGGAAATCATCCTTTTAAACCCGTGTGTATAATTTCTCACTGAAACGTGTATAGCTTCAGCTTTCAAATATGTCTATAAACTCTTTGAAATAATCCTTTATCCACTAGATTTGAAACTTCTTGAGTGTCTAGATTTTTCTACCTATGAAGGTACTTAAACACAGGCAGCAAGCTGCCTGTCATTCTGTTTGTGATACATTGAACAGTCTGATCCTGTCAAGTTTCTCACTGTAAAAGATTTTCTCTGGTCCTCAAAGGTCTTAGAAAAAGCCCATATTTAGTATATATGTGTAGTTAGCTCTACTGGCCCAATTTCTGAGCCAGACCCTAGTCTTCCCTTGTAGGAGGCTGCAAGACAAGTTTTCTGTAAATCCATGCTGAAAAATGAGGGACAGAGAATGGAGATTTCTTTTGACACCGGTTGATGGTCACAGAGAAAAAATACTCTGGACTGCTTGAAAACTTCCAGCAACAGAGAGAGGGTCAAAAATGAGGAAAATCTGTGTTGTTTTTTGTAGATAATGGGCCTCGTTTATTTTTGCTCATGCACATGAAAATTTTGCTTTACTATATATTTTTTTAACATTTTGGTAGTGATCTGCTGTTGTTCTTTTCAGGCTAAAAAATAAAAAGGGAGATTAGGTTCCCTGACAAAAATGCATTCTGGACAGGGGCATCAAAACACGAAAGAAGAGTCTTCCCCTCTGATGGTCTGTGGATGCTATTAGCAGGGCTCTCAGTGCAAAAAAATTAAAAAAGAAGGAAGTTTCAGGAATTGGTGTCATCTAACACTTTGCAAACTGAAATGGTACATTTTTTGAAAACATTTAGAGCTGATGCCTTGCTTAGAGGCAACAAACTGTAGCTTGGTAATTATTCTTAGAATGATCGAACACTCTTCAATCACTTTTGGTGATTAAAGAGAATTATTATGACATTACCAAAACTCTAAATATTTCATGGTGAAAAATAAATCTTAGCAACAATAAAACATATAGTCTTTCAAAGTATCTCAAGCAAATAATACAATATTTTTCTTTGATGAAGATGTGAGATATTTTAAGGCAGGAACAAGGGGAACTTCCTTGCTGGTTAGACATCTGCAGTGTATTTATCTACATGTAAGCTTCATAGCTTTGATTTCCCTTTGGGCAGCAGGAAAAAAGGCACTTAACATGACATGTTTCATGTGGTCTATTTTAGATAGTTCCTTTAGGATGAAATGAATCGCTCTCTAGATGTACCTAGATGACAAGCTCAGACACAGAAATCCACATTTTCATAGGTATTTGGCCCCAGAAATCCTACCTTGGTCTCGTTCTCCTCTACAGTATGCATAGCTACACAATTCCCTTCCTCTTTGTCCAAATCCTCACTAAAATGATCTTGCACACAATCTATCAATACATGATGGTAGTTCTGGCTCATCGGGATTTCTAGCTTGTAGGTCTCTACGCCCTTGAGTGTATTACTAACCAACGTAATCAGTGATTTGGCAGGAACAGAGAGAGTTGCTTTCTCAAGCTGCAGGACTGCTTTGGGTGCTGATGAGTGAGTCACCTTGCCGCTGTTCCATTTCCTTTTTGCATTAGTTGTCAGTCCAGACTCTTTGGATTCAGCCCAGTGGATTCACGTCACAAGGATCATCTTCAACTTTTTGCATGATGGCTTACATGCAGCACTACTCAGAGAGACAATCTTTTTTTGACGACATCTAGCTTGAGTCATTTTCACCCCTTAGTTTAAAAATGTGGCTTGCAACATTGAACTATGTCACTTCATGCACTTACAGGGATTTACAAAGAAGATGTGAATTTCTGCAATTTCAGGAGGGGCTTTTGCAAAAGCTCCTATGGTTGTCCAAATTGCAAAAAGTATGTTCTGTGATTAAAAAAAAGTATTCCTTTTCATGAGTTTTTCTTGCCTGCAAAGGCACTAACAAAGTGACACTTTGAAAAGTTGGAATTTGTGCCTGCATCAATCGCCATGGCCATATTACCTTACTGGTATCGGAGAACCTGTTGTCTCTACTAAACCCAAGGGCGCCTGCTAATTGTGGTCATTCCTGTGGGCAGCAGACTACTCTGCATTCCTTTTGAGATGATTGCTGAAGCTTAATTTTCTCAGAGTGATTTTGGATTGAACCAGAAGGGTCTTCATGTGATAGAAAGAATATTATCCCATAGGTTAACTTTGCAATGACTCTTCTTTTTCCTCCTCTTTTGAAACCAAGAATTCTATGAGATTGCATTTGATGTAGGGAGGTAGCAAACCCTCAGACACATCATTACACTTGCTAGACATCTGAACTTCCGTGGTTTTTTTTGTCAAAAAAGGCTTACTGTGGAGGGTTTGGGTAAATCATAGTATCTATGTCTTCCTGCAATCTAGATGTCTCAATAATTACTTGAATTATTGTTCTTTCATGTTCTTTCACAAAATACTAGGCAGTTGTCTAGTCTGTGCTAGTCCCAGTATAATGTCCAATGCATCAAAGTGGGAATTTCAGAATCACAGAATAGTTAGAATTGAAAAGGACCTTGAAGATCATCGAGTTCCAAGCCCCCTGCCATGGGCAGGGACACCTCCCACTAGACCAGGTTGCTCAAAGCCCCATCCAGCCTGGTCTTGAACACTCCCAGGGATGGGGCATCCACAGCTTCTCTGGGCAACCTCTTCCAGTGCCTCACCACCCTCACAGGAAAGAATTTCTTCCTAATATTTGATCTAAATCCCTCTTTTAATTTAAAGCATTACCCCTCTTCCTATCACTCCATTCCTTGATAAAGAGTCCCCCACCACCTTTCCTGTAGGTCCCCTTTAGGTACTGCAAAGCCACTGTAAGTTCTCCCCAAAACCCATTTATTTTCCATAACACCTGCTTCTTACATAACTAAAATACATTTCAAATATGTATGTGATTGAAAAATATATAAAATTATAAAGAACTGAATTGAAATGTTTTTGCCACTTGTCACAAGTATTGCTTATATATTTTATGCTTCTTCAGAGCTGATATCATCAGGAGCATGATTATCCTCCAGCTAAGGAATAAATTGTTTCTATGCCACTCTAAGAACAGCTTTATATATGACTGTGGAATAAGACTGTGTGGTTAAAATGCTGTCCTTTCCTATTCCCTTAGGCACATCTTTGAGGTATGATGCTAGTTCCTATCCATATTTCTTACATATCTCCATATTGGAAATAGTTATCAATAGTAGAAATAAAATAGTATTTTGGGTGATATTAAATGTATCCTTCAAAAATAATGTTTTAAACATAATGCAATATTCCAGTGCTATTTTTTGCCTTTGCAATACGGGTCTTGATCCTACACACTTAAGCTATTTACGGCAGGACCAATGTTCATATGACCTTCAGAGACTGATGTATCATGTTATCAGTGGTGGATATTTTTTGTTTCAGAACAGCTGATAGTTTAGAAGCAGCCTGTGTTAATGTAGATCATTAGAACATCAATGCAAATAAGACTATTCAACCCAGTCTGCCCTGGCAGTATGGGTGTAATGTAATTGTGAAGTTGGGTGCAAGCAGGCACGTAAGACAACTCTTCTTTGCTTCATGTTATTTTTACATTGTCATCCTTCTCAATTGGTAATGTGAGAAGTCTGATGGCAGACTTGCCAGAGCCAATGACATCACATTAATTGTTTTTCTTGATTCATTAATGCAGTACTGAATTCCTCATCTGATTTTTCCTCGGCTGCCACCTGCCTTTGATCAAATTTATTTTAGATGATAAGGAAAGCACTTACATTTGAACTAGCTGTATATATTGCTCTTGCTTCCTTTTATATATAACTTAAACACTTCCAGGAAATAATTCTTCTTATACAAAACTAATGTTTATAGTAGCTCAAATACATGGTTCTCTAAAAGTGCCTCATTCTGTCCACTGACCATAAAGATAGTTTAAGTTGAAAGGCTCAGATGTGACTGTATATGCCTACTGAATGCACTCCTGAAGACTGGATACACTGACCCAGGCTAGGGCATGCTAAGTGTGGTGGCAGAAGTTCACTGGCAGCATAACATCTTGGGGTCTGGTGACATTTCCTGGGTGCAAAGGATACTTAGTCCCTTCTGTTATTCAACAGAACAGGAAATGTCTTAATCTATTTAGCATTTAAATAAGCTCCACAGTAACTGTTACTGACTTCACAACTAATTCTAGGAAATTTTGCCTTGAGAATTCTTTTTTCTATATGTGACCACCCAAACAAAGTCTTCGCAAAAAAGATGACTTAATCCCCCTAACCAGGGTAGAGCGACTGACGAATTTCTTTAGCTAAGACATAGTTGGGGAAAAGTCTTCTGTTTTATCCACTAGCGTTGTGAGAAAATCTTCATACAGCAGAAGCGGGTACATTGACCTTTGTTACAGGTTGGGGAGAGAAGAAGTCATGACTCATCCACTTCTAGTACTTTGATGCCATCTCTCATCGGTAAAGCTGCTCAACTCAAAATCTCTTGCACCATCTGTTGCTTTTGATCTGGCTGCTTTCAGTGCTGTCATTAGCATTTTATTACATATGGAAAGCTTCTCCATTAACAAGCTGCCTTGTTGTTAGATACACATTACATTTCCCTTTGTCATCATGGATAATGTGTAATACTTGTCCAAATTCAAACCCTGTTTTTTTGGTGCGTTCACTTCTTGGCTGAATCTTTTGTTTTACAGGCTCCCATGTGGCTTCAGACACACGGCTTGGCTAGACTACGGTAGGTCGTCATTGCCAGTCTTTGCATAAAAGAATTCAAACAGGCCTTGGTAGGTAGAACTTTTTGATTTTAAAGTATGCAGTACCTGACTCATCTACCTTGTATATTTTTACACTGTTGTTGTTATCTTTTTCATTTCTGGAATTATAACAGTAACAAAACTCATGAAAAGGAACTTCATTCATCACCTTTCTCCTGACAATGGCAAGGTTCTTGATGTCAATCTTTTTTTCTGCAGCATTTTACATATATCCTGTCTGTACATCCAGTGCTTCATGGCTTCTATGTCCTTGTAAATACTTGTTTTATTTATTTCTGAAAATATATTCTGCTGTACATGATTTAGATTTCTCAGACATTTCCTAGAAGAGTCATTGCTGTCTTGCTTTCTTGACAAAGCAGTGATCAGAAGTTATTTCACTCTAAAGCTGTTGTGATATTTTTATGATCAGTAAGTGATATATCAATTTAATTCAAATTTCTAGAAACGTCAAGAACTGGAACATACCGGTGAATCCAGTCAACTCTCAGATGAGTATCCCTTTAATACATCTACTGGAGGGACAGCTGTGTGGCACTGGCTCTACTGAAACTTGTGAAGTCTGTACATTTTCTTTCCTTCTTTGGTAAAGTTTCCACTGGCTCATCCAGTGCTTTAAAGCATCATGGGCTTTATATTTATAACAAGAGTTGTCTGCTTATAGTGAACTGCTCATTATTTCCCACTCCTACCCCCCCCAACATTGTTATCAGCATCTAAGTAAAATAAACAATAAACAGTAGAAAAAAATGTACAAGCAGAATCAAAAATTTTCACAAAATTGTTGCATTTCTACTACCATAGAAAAATTAGCACTAGAAAAAGAGCTGTATCAAACCACACAAACAGGTATTCAACTAAGGTTTTGCCAGGTACCAATTCTCCTCTGATCCTGGAATGGTATAGAGTCATCCTACCTGCAAGGAGCAGAGCACTGAGGCAGCCTTTAATGGACCACACTCAACTGCAGTGATGGCAGGGTGACGTGACGATGCAGGAGGTGCTGTTGGGCTTTGATTGGGCTTTGAGCTATAGCAGAAGTCTCTCTGAAAGACTTGATGAGGACCATGATGCCGACTGCAACACACAAACGCATCTGGGGCAGCACATCCCTTCAGAGCCAGGTCAGACCTGCTTAGTTTCTGAACCCTCTCAATCCTTAAAACAAACTGCAAATGAGGGTAGTAACAGGAGGAATATCTCCTATTAGCACAGGTTATCTCATTAACTAAGTTCTGAGGATAAGGTCGGAATTAGAACAATCTTTACACAGGCCATGTCTGTAAACTAAACTGTGGCACTTCAATCATGTATTATATTCAATTTAGGAAAAAAGACTACTCCCAGTGAAGACTTTTTTTTATTGCTAAATTAAATAAATTTAGCAATTTTTTTTTTGCTGCTTTTTAATGAAGAACCAACTCATTTTAACACCCTTAGGGTAAATGATGGTCATAAATCATCTGACTAGCCTTTCAAAGTATCAGAAAATGAGTGTATTATTTGCTCTTCTCTCTCTGAAATAGCAATATTTGTGATCTTCCAGTGGTATGTAAGTCTATCTACCATTTCTTAATGAGAGAAGATGAGAGGGTCATACTGTGATCAAATCATTTACGTCTTTTACAGGAGACATTGCCCTCTCAAGCTCTTGCCCTGCTGGGGGACTTCAACCACCCCAACATTTACTGGAAAATTGCTGTAGGTAATCCAGGACACTCCTGGAGTGCATCGAGGAAAACTTCTTAAGCCAGGTACAGCCTTACCAGAGGGGGTGCAATACTGGACCTTATGGTCACCAATGCAGCTTACCAATGAGCTCACCAGTGATGAGACAAGGGGAGGCAGCCTGGACTGCAGTGATCGTGCACCAGTAGAGTTTGCAGTCCTGAGTGTCGGGTGAAGAGTAAAGTAAGGACCTTGAATTTTAGGAAAGCAAAATTCCAGCTGTTTAAGAAGTTAGTCAGTAGGACCCCCTAGGAAACTCTCCTCAGAGACAAGGGAGCAGAACAGAGCTGGCAAATTGTTAAGGGTTCTTTCAAAGAATTGGTTTGATTGGAAGAGACTCTTAAGATCATCAAGTCCACCTGTTAACCTAGCACTGCCAAGTCACTATTAAACCATATCCCTCAGCTATGCCTCCTTTAAATGCCTCTAGGGATAGTAATGCAACCACTTCCCTGGTTGAAGAAGTCAAGTTATCAAGCCTGTTCCAATGCTTGATAACATCTTTAGTGAAGACATTTTTCCTAGTATCCAGTCTAAACCTCCCCTGGCACAACTTGAGGCCATTTCCTTTTGTTCTATTGCTTGTTATTTGGGAGGAGACCAACCCCCGTTGTGCTACAACCTCCTTTGACGTGGTTGTAGAGAGTGATAAGGTCTCCTTTCAAGCTTCCATTTCTGCTGGCTAAACAACTGTAGTTCTCTCAGACTCTTCTCATAAGACCTCTGTAGACTCCTCACAAACTTTCATTTCTCTTCTTTGAACACACCCAGAATTTCAACATGTCACTTGTAGTGAGGGGCTCAGAAGTGAACACAGTATTTGATGTGGAGCCTCACCAGTGACAAGTACAGGGAACAATCTCTTCTCTACTCCCGCTCACCACAATATTTCTGATACAAGCCAGGATGCTGTTTGTCATCTTTGTCCCCCAGGCACATTGCACAAAAGCTCTTGATCCCCAGGTGTATGAAATCAGGAAAGGAGAGCAGGAGACTGGCATGGCTAAGTTGAGACCTGCTGATGAGACAAAAGGGCAAGAAAGAGATGCACAGGCAGTGGAAGCAGGGTCAGGTATCCTGGGAGGACTATAGTAGCACTGCCTGGTTGTGTAGGGATGGGGTCAGGGAGGCCAAGGCACAACTGGACCTGAACTTTGCAAGGGATTAAAAGAACAGTAAGAAGGGCTTCTACAGGTATGTCAGCCAGCAAAGGAATGTCAAAGACAGTGTACCCCGCACCATGAGCAATACTGGCAAACTGGTAACAACCAGGAGAAGGCTGAGGTACTCAACAACTTTTTGCTTCAGTCTTCACTGGCAACCTCTCTCTCCACACCTCTCAAGTGGATGGACCACAAGACAGGGACTGGGGGAGCAAAGTCCCTCACACTGTAAGAGAAGATCAGGTTCATGACCATCTGAGGAACCTAAGCATAGAGAAGTCTATGGGACCTGACAGGGTGAATCCTAGAGTCCTGAGGGAACTGGCTGATGTAGTTGCCAAGCCTTTCTCCATGATTTTTGAAAATCAGTCAGGTGAAGTCCCCGGTGATTGACAAAAGAGAAACATTGCACCCATTTTTAAAAAAAGAGTAGAAAGGAGGACTCTGGAAAGTATCAACCTGTCAGCCTCACCTCTGTGCCTGTGAAGGTCAAAGAAAAGATCCTCCTAGAAGCTAAGGCACACAGAGGACAGGAAAGTGATTCAAGACAGCCAGCATGGCTTCACCAAGGGCAAGTCCTGCCTGATCAACCCAGTAGCCTTGTATGATGGAGGGACTGTACCATTGGACAAGGGAAGTTCTATGGATGTTATCTACCTGGACTTTTGTAATAGCCTTGGCATGGTCCCCTGAAGCATTCTTCTCTCTAGATTAGAAAGATATGAATTTGACAAGTGGACTGTTTGGTGGGTGAGGAATTGGTTGGATGGTCACATCCAGCGGGTAGTGGTCAACAGCTAAATATCCAGATGGAAATCAATGACATATGGTGTCCCTCAGGGGTCTGTATTTGGACCAATACTGTTCAATAACTTCATCTTGAAGATATCCCTGCTCATTGTAGGGAGAAGTAGACTAATTGACCTTTGAACATCCCTTCCAAACCAAATTATTCTATGATTCTAATTACAGGGCCATGAAAATTATAATCTTTCCACTTCAGTCATTGCACCACAACAGAGCCTTGGTTTGTGTCCGACTGAAGCCTCTTAGGGAATCCTTTCATGACCATTTTCTTTTCCTGAAAAAGGGTTGATCTTTTTGGAAGTGACTCACAAGCACACAGCAGAAGGAGCTCTCTCAGAATTTGCTCTACCCAGGTATCTCTCACTCTGCCAAACCTGCGTGCTTACAACTGCCCAGCACCAGGTATTTCCATCCTTCCACTTCTGGCTTCTGCCGATTTTTTCTCTAACCTGAATTTGTAAAATGAATCTATTTGGAGATATTCTATTATTTTTTATTAATTAAACTCCAAAAGAAGGGGGCTGTTTTTAGAGTAGAGCATTGTCCCCGTTCACAGTAACACGTGGGAGGCGTCATTTGGATAAGGTTTAAAGTAATAGCAATGAGGAGATGGGAAAAAGATACTGCTTACCTGCCAAGCCTGCTATTTCATGAAACCTCTTGCTCTGTAATGAGTCAGCCATTTGCATTTTGTCTTTCTGCTTTTGTCTTCTTGTACTTTTGTTGTAAATTTTTTTTGCCCCTTGTGTTTATGAAATAACCAGTCTGAATTGCGCGGCTCTCAGGAATAAATGAAGCTTCGTTACCCTGAATAAATGTTTTCATTTCAAAGCAGCTTCTATTGGCCTCAACTCAGAAAAAAAGTCCAATAAAATAACTCTTACTTTCCAAGGATCCTTTGAATCCTTACAAACAAAATTGTGAAAAGTAATAAACAAATCCCTTGGATAAATACAGAAAATTCTCTGATGAATGAAGACAAATGCCTCAAAGTTTAAGCAAATTATGAAAGTATAGACTGATAAGGCCTATTTCTAAAAGATTGTTACTTTGATCAAGTATGGAACTAATTATCACAAACCGAATTATTGTATTTATTCTTTTGGCTTTCTAGAAATAGAACCTTTCTAATTATATTTATTCACTAAGGCAAAGCAAACCAGATACTTATGTCCTCTCATCCTGTCTGGTTCATACATATGTGATATATATATGTGTGTGTGTATGCGTGTGTATTTGCTAATTACATTTATAATTAATAACACTGAGATTATGTTTTTCAAATAAATTCCTTTCACTCTTGTTATTGGCGTAGGGTAAAATATTTGTATCAGAGAACTTATCTGATGAATATTCGTTCTGTTCAGGAGTTCCCTGTGAACAAAGCCTAATTCTTCCTGGTGTAATTGCCATTCATAATTATTTGCTCAATAATTCATGCAAATAATTTGCAGCCACAATTCATTCTTAAACAGGTTCATTGAGCCCATTTGAATTCTGAGCTATGTTAGTTGGGAGCATGATCATTCTGTATGTTTCTATCCTTGACGGCAGAGGCAATTGAATCACACTTTTCATTCAGCATAATTGCTTTTCTAAATTGGGATGGATTTGCGTCTGTGATTTAGTACTTTTCAGTGATGGAAGCAAATTGACTACGACTCTTTTAATCAGGTGCCTGGTTCAACCTGAAACTTTTGATGACTAAATTCTTGAATTCTATAATCGGTCTGGAACAAGTTGTGCCATTAATCATTCTGAATGTAAACCCTTTGCTGAAAGATTGCCTAAAGGCAAACCAATGTTTTAAAAATCAAAGCAATTTTTGGAAGGGTTGTTTCAGTCTGTTTTTGATAAAGCTAGGTAAAAATGTTCTAATTAACTTAAGAATATGTACCGGTGTACTATACAGAAAAATCACAGGGAAAAAGCCCAAACCTCTGCTGAAATACTGTAAATTGGATAACCTCTGAAAGAAATTCTCCCCTTATTTGTGTGAGACAGAGATCCTCCCTCAGATATTTTCAATCTCAAGGATTTCAGTGACCAGAACTGCTTGAATTGGACAGGAGAAAAGGGAAAATTTAATTTATTTCTACTTGGGACAACAATCCAGATACATTCACTCAGACAACAGAGGGAAGTTTTGTTTTTGTCCTAGCTTTCTTAGAATCATAGCATCATAGAATGGTTAGAGTTGGAAGGGACCTTGAAGATCATCAAGTTCCAAGCCCCCTGCCATGGGCAGGGACACCTCCCACTAGACCAGGTTGCTCAAAGCCCTATCGAGCCTGGCCTTCAACATTCCCAGGGATGGGGCATCCACAGCTTCTCTGGGCAACCTGTTCCAGTGCCTCACCACCCTCACAGGAAAGAATTTCTTCAAAATATCCAATCTAAATCTCCCCTCTTCTAGTTTAAAACCATTACCCCTTGTCCTATCACCACATTTGCTGACAAAGAGTCCCTCTCCTGCTCTCCTGTAGGCTCCCTTCAGATACTGGAAGGCTGCTAGAAGGTCTCCCCAGAGCGTTCTCTTCTCCAGGCTGAACAGCCCCAGTTCTCCCAGCCTGTCTTCATAAGAGAGGTGCTCGATTCCTCTGATCATCTTCGTGGCCCTCCGTTGGACCTGTTCTAACAGCTCTATGTCCTTCCTATGGTGAGGACTCCGGAGCTGGACACAGTACTCCAGGTGGGGTCTCACAAGCACAGAGTAGAGGGGGAGAATCACCTCCCGTGACCTGCTGGTCACGCTTCTTTTGATGTAGCCCAGGATACAGTTGGCTTTCTGGGCTGCCAGTGCACACTGCTGGCTCATGTTGAACTTCTCATCCATGAGCACTCCCAAGTCCTTCTCCTCAGGGCTGCTCTCCAGCGATTCTCTGCCCAACCTGTATTTGTGCCCGGGATTGCCATATCCCAGGTGCGNCACTCATCACTGTCTGCCACTTGGACATTGAGCTGTTGACCACAACCCTTTCAGTGCGGCCATCCAGCCAGTTCCTTATCTACCAAGTTGTCCATCCATCAAATCCATGACTTTCCAATTTGGAGACTAGGATGTCATGTGGGACAGTGTTGAATGCTTTGCATAAGTCCAGGAAGATGACATCTGTTGCTCTTCCTTTGTCCACCAAGTTTGTGGCAGTATCATAGAAGATGGATGATCATATCATCCATCATAGAAGGCCATCAATTTTGTCGGGCAGGATTTGCCCTTGGTGAAGCCGTGTTGGCTGCCTCCAATCACCTCCTTGGTGGATGAGCTTGGCTGTCTCCAATCACCTCTTGATTTCATTCTTTTGTTTTGCTTAGCATTTTCTATTTACCAAACCTCAAGTTCTTACCATTATTGTTATTGCAAAGCTCTCCTAATTTATTGGCAAATAGGACAATAAATAAGCTGCTTTAACTATATGACATTGTTCAGCTTAAGTTTGGCCAAGTTAAAAATGTTGTAATGTGGAGGAGTGAGTCCCAATGGAGAAAATCAACTGCTTCTCACAGCAGGAGTGCTGGTATAAACATCTGAACATATAAATATGTTGGGATGACTGAGCACCTACTGCTGCAGGAGCAGAGTGCTAAATGGTGGATGCTAAAATACTTGATTTGTGACAAGTACCTGCCCATTTTCAAAAGGCAAACTAATTTTTTAGGTTTTGCAATCCAATACATGAGGCAAAAGCTCTGGCAAGTAGTTGTTCACTGTTGTTAGGCTATTTTGAGCAATATGGGAGCCAAATTGGCTTTTCAGAGGTTGTAACCTCTCTGAAATGGCAGAAGCCCCCTTCTCGGACAATCTGAACTGAAATGCAGGGAAAAGATCAGCATCTGTCCTGCTGCCAAAGAAGCAGAATAACCTACCAGCTTATTGTAGCTCTGTCTGACCACCCCCTTAGTCAAGGCAATGGGGCAGAACCTCTCCTGGGACCATGTCATGAGAGGTTGCCAGGCCCAGGGGCTGCTCAGCATCCTTAGACATGCACCAGCTTCTGGGGCAGGTGCAATCTTGGGTCACTGCTCTTGCTCCTCTGCTCCTTTGCATTTGTGGCAGCCAGTCCTTAATCACAGCACCTAAAATGATCCCACTGATCCATTACTGATTTGCTAAAGGTGGTAACTGGCCGTAAAACTGACAGTCATGTTCCTGTTTGCTACATTTCCATGTCTCAGTTTTTATCCTTTTATGAATAAACCTTTTAAAATAGACATTTATAGTAAATGACCTCAATGTGCCTCCTTCACTCATCAATAGCTGTTTGAGTGTTGCTGTGGGCAGAGTTGTCCTGCACTGGGTGGGCAGAGTTGATGAAATTTAAGCTCACAATTAGCAATTATTTTCCTATTCTGGTTCTTTGATTATTTTTTATCTTGTTAATAATATAAACCCTTGTTCAGTGGGTACTTGCTATAGGAATGAACATAGAGAAAATGTTTAGATAATGATCTTCAAAAACCAAGGAGATAACTATGACAGGGACCGCAATCAGAGAAGATGATGTGTAGCAGATATCTGCAGCAGATAATGCTCATTTTAGTCAGAGCTTCTGTCTTGAAATTTAAGAGAAAGCTGAAGGATTCCACCTGGGCAGCTGGGGTCTTCACACTACCGAGTGGAGATGAACCTTGAACACCTTCATTTCACCTAACATTGAAGCCCTGTTCTCCAGGGTTGGATTCCCAGGCATTCAGGGAACCCACTCACAACTTACTGGTGGCAACTATATATATGGCTGTGAGATAAAATGGGCATCTGGAATTTCTGTTAATTTCTTTATCCATTTTCCTGCAAAATGTATGCTCCTAATCAGTGCTGTGTTGTCACACACTGGTCTTCCTGACCAGTCCACTATTATGACTTCTGCTTCTGGCTGATACAATGCACTGAAGTCCTGATCCAAAGAGCTTATCAAGCAACATAAAAAGGAGTCTGCTCAACAGCATCAGATACTCAGATGAAGCCTTTTCTGTATATTTCTGTTTCCACTTCTGACAGCAGCATATTTAATTAATGGCTGGATACAGCCTTTCATGTTGTCATTCAAAGAACATTTCCAGGAAAAGCAGAAGTGAGCCAGATGATGCTAAAGAGAAAGTCAACAGTTTTTGTACAAGGACTTCCTTCTCAGTAAACTAGAATTCTGTTTTAAAATGAAAGGATCTTCAACATCCTCTGACTGTTGCAATGCAAATTTACAAAGGAATTCAGTGTGTTGGAGAACACCAAGTATAAGCATGAGGTCTCAGGATTCATTACTCTGGTGGATTGCTCTGGAGGAGGGATGTCCCCCCTTGATTTGTCTGAGCTCAACAAACATTTCAGTAAATCTTTAATTTGCTGTTATTTATCACCAGCCTTAAAGAATGCAGAAAACTCCCAACACCAAGATGTCGATCTGCTTGAGCATAGGAAGGCTCTACAGAGGAATCTAGACAGGCTGCATTGATGGGCTGAAGCCAGTGGTATGAGGCTCAACAAAGCCAGGTGCTGGGTCCTGCACTTGGGTCAAAACACTGCCAGGGAATACTACAGGCTTGGGGAAGAGTGGCTGAAGAGCTGCCTCCAGAAATGAAGATGGGGGTGCTGGTTGACAGCTGGCTGAGTATGAGCTACAGTGTGCTCAGGTGGCCAAGAAGACCAATGTCATCCTGGATTTTATGAGAAACAATGTGGCCAGAAGGACTAGCTGGGGGGAATGGATCATTCCTCTGTACTAGGGACTGATGAAGTTGTACTTTGAGTATTGTGTCCAGTTTTGGGGCCCTCACTACAAGAAAGACATTGAGGCATTAGAGTGTGTCCAAAGAAGAGCAGCAAAGCTGGTGAAAGGTCTACAGAAAATGTCTTCTGAGGAGCAGCTGAGGGAACTGGGGTTGTTTAGGCTGGAGAAAAGGAGGCTGAGGGGAGACCTTATTGCTCTCTATAACTACCCTAAAGAAGATTGTAGCAAAGTGGGCATAGGTCTCTTTTCTCAAGTAACAAGGGATAGAATGAAGTAGGTGGCCTTCAGGTGTGCCAGGGGAGGTTTAGATTTGCTATTAGGAAAAATATCTTCACTGAAAGTGTTATCAAGCATTGTTACAGGCTGCCCAGGGAAGCAAAGTCATCACCCCTGGAGGTATTTAAAAGATGTGTAGATGTGGTATTTATGGACATGGATTAGTGGTTGACTTGGCAGTGTTAGGTTAATGGTTGGACTCAATGATCTTAAAGGAATTTTCTGACCTAAATGATTCTATGAAATCCTCCCTAATGTTCTGCAAAGATCCTGAGGAAGGACTTCATGCATTGTCTACTGTGCTTGATGACCACCAGCTGCCTGATTTGCTCTCTTTTTGGAAGCAGAACCTTCTGGACTGGCTCTTGCTACGCAGGACCCAGCTCTTGTGGTCACCTCTCCTGTGGATCCATGGGGAAGCAAACCAGAAGCCAGGTTAGCAGAGGTTGTCATGTGCTTAACATGGAAAATGACACACAGGTATTTTTAAAGTTATTTAAGTATCTAATTCTGCTGAAAGACTGAATAAAAAATTTAGAGGTTGACAGGACTGTGGCTTGGGCATTGTGTTATTTACACCTGTGCAGCTGTGCTATGAGGACTGGGTCGTTTCTAATCACAAAGTATGAAGGGATCCTTACATCCAGGCAAACGTCTGCCACCAGGCTCCTAGGCACCCTGAGAATCTCACCAGTGCCCTCTTGAAGTGTATCAGCATTTTAAACAGACTGTCAGATGGGCAATATCTGACAGAGGAACCTTCAACCATTTCTATTGGGGGTGGATTTCAACTCGGTGTCTCCAGACGGTCTCACAGATTTCTCTATCTGTTCTGGCCATTCATTTCCTTTTCTCTGTTGTTAAGACACAGATTGAAATTAATATTTTCTGGCAGTGTATTGAAACAGTGAGAACTTTTTCACTAAACCCAGAATTGGAAATTGTGTTATAATCACTGAGATGCTAAAAAGCCAGGTTTTTAGGTCCAGGAGATTTATAAGATTTTAAGAGTCTTTTACTGAGTCTTCAGGTTCCCAGAGAAAAGCTTTCAAAATCAGTCAGACATGTATAATTTCTGTGTGTGTGTGTGTATATTTATGCACATATATATCTGTGTTTTTGAGTTCTGCCCACGTCTTCAGTTATTCTGTGGAACAGTGGGTATAATCCATCTCGGTCTTCTCCTTCAGCTGCTCCAGTCAAACAGAATACAGAATAGCTGTGGCCTGAAGCTACTGCCTGTAAGAACACTTGCCAACCTAGTGCAAAATCTGTGTCTGATACATTTCTCACTGTGCTCTGAACTGTTTCTTTATCTCTTGTTTCCCACTTCTAAGGAGGTACAGACTCACAATCCTTGGTTTCTAATTGCTGATACCACACCTTTCTTCTCCCCACTTCTCTTTCTTTTTTAAAACCAGCCAAGCTGTCAATCAGCAGCAAAGAAATAAAGTCATAAACATTAGAGCTGACAACAGCCAGGTGATCCTTGTTGCTCAGCAATCACAATGTGTTTGTAAGAGACATTTTGGATACCACTTAAATGCTTCTGAAAAATATAGTGCTGCTGATATTGAATTCTTTGATAAAGAGAAGATTACTCTGCTGAGTGCACTGCTGGTCTGTTTCACAGGTTCACAGGCCCTATTGAAATGTTGTTCTTCACTTCTCCTGAAACTCTACTTTCTAATTTTCTGCATTAATAATCCACTGAGCATTGTGGTGTACATCCCTAAGTACTTCACAGAGAAAAAATCACTCACTGGGAACTGGTTTTCCTTTTTCTTTGGCATTTGGGGGACACAAAACCTGAAATGAATGAATACTTGTTACCAAAAAGCAAAAGGCTTCAAGCTGGCAAAAGAAAATTTGCTACTCCATATCTTTATTTTATACTTTACTTTGTCACCAAAGTGAACATCTGGGTATCTTTCTGAGTCACATGCAGCTGCCTGTGGGAGGCCTAAAAATACAACATGAAATACCTTACTCACAACAGATCCTTCAACTATACTTTCTTGGTTTCTCATTCACTTTCATTTCAGAAAAAACAAAACAAAACAAAACAAAAAAAAAAAACCCAAACCAACTTTGAACTGAAATCTTAGTTTCTCATATCTGTATTCCATAAAAAGCTGAATATCTTATGTGAAAGGATGGAAAGAACCAGGGCACTAAATTATTCAGAGGCTTGCTGAGAAGATATGGGACTTATCATAATGAAGGTTAAATCCCTGCCCAGGTTGCTACTTGCTGAAAATTGCTTCTGTCTGCTTCAGTAGCTGAGGTTAGATGTGTTGATATTCTTATTGTGCAACATATAGAGAGTCTTGTGATACCTGCTGCAGTCTGAAATGAAATAGTTTGAGCATTAGCAAGCTCTTGAGCACAGAAATGATGCTTTCCCACAGAGAATGGAAGTCTAGATCCACAATGCTCCTCGGTTTGTCATGGGAGGAAAATGGTTAGTGTCATTTACTAGTACCTCTTCCAGCTTGTGAGCTTATCTGAGGACAGCTCCTATTTGCTCAATGTAACCCCACCGAAAGCAGGATCATTCCTGCTGGTTTTAAATGCAGAATCTTGTGGAAACTACGGCCAGTGGGTAGACCTGGCAGGATAGCTCCTTTGGAGGGTTTCCAGGACTTACGATCTGTGTTATGTTACTAAATAGAAGACAGACAGGGAGGAAAATTGTGATCACGAGACCAATGGGCATCAACTCGCTCTTGCCTACACATCTTAGAGCTCACCACAGAGAAGAGCAAAGCTGGCTATATCTAGACTACATTGCATCTGGCTTTGGGGGTTTTCTAGGTCCCATGTATTGTCCTGTGGCTTTAATACATGAATGTACTATTTTGTACTTTTTTTTTATTCTTTTGACTACCTTATGTTGGTGTTACAGGTCACTAAAATACCATTTCAGTGGCTCCAAAGAAATCTTATATAGGCCCTCCAGTATCTGAAGAGAGTCTACAGGAGAGCTGGATGGGGACTCTGTCAGGGACTGTAGCAAAAGGATGAGGGGTAAGGGTTTTAAATTGAAAGAGGGGAGATTTAGATCCCCTCTTAGGAAATTCTTAGGAATTAGGAGGAAATTAGGAGGAAATTCTTTCCTGTGAGGGTGGTGAGGCACTGGAACAGGTTGCCCAGAGAAGCTGTGGATGCCCCGTCCCTGGGAGTGTTCAAAGCCAGGCTGGATGGAGCTTTGAGCAACCTGGTCTAGTGGGAGGTGTCCCTGCCCATGGCGGTGGGGTTGGAACTTGATGATCTTCAAGGTCCCTTTCAACTCTAACCATTCTATGATTCTATGGTTTCTATAGCCTGAAATTGAGGACAGGTGTTGTGTACTTTGGCATGGGTCAGAAGGGCATATGGGAGTGCTCTAGTGTGTGTAGGTAGTTTGGACAGCATTAGAAGACTGTGAGGTGCAGCCTCATCATAACATCTATGCTGATCTGTTCCTGGAGTAAAGTATACCCCTAATTTTGCCCAGCAGAAAAGTAGGTGAAATGGCCCAAAGCCCAGCAGGAAATGAACTATTAATTAAGTTGTGTGGCTGACCGAGGTTTACTGTTTGAGCTTGATTCCTGGTTTGTTCTTATTAGCAATGTTAATGTAATTACTGTCTCTCTAGATTTTCAGGTCTCTTATGAGCTCCTGGTGATCTGCAGATTTTATGGAGGTATCTGTAGCTTATCCTGTGGGGAGGCAGACACCATCCCTTGGGGAACCACAGCAGGGAACCACAGCAGGATATTTCCTTCTGCCCTCTTCCTCTTGTGGGATTTATGTCAAGAAACACATGATTCAGTGACCACCAACGAGCCTGCTCTCAGTATCCAAGAGTATTAGTTTCTCAATGACACAGTATGTGATGCCTCACAACACAATAGCTTCTTCTAGTTCCAGTAACAACCCTTTAGTAGTCCAGCCCATCATGGGAAAGATCAGCCTGCCTCCATGCGTTTGATGAGCAAAGGTAGTCAGGATTTGTTTCAGCTCTGTCCTGCTTTGCCAGTAGGAGAGCTGAAGCCTTCAGACAGCTGCCTGAAGAAGGTCACTAAACCCAGTCTAAGACACCAAAATAAAAGGTGCCAGATTTGCAGATATTCCAAGCATGGGAATCAGACAAAGCTTCACTTCAGCAGCAGTCCCAAAAATAAGGCCATTCTTAAGAATACAGTAACTATCCCTGCTCTACGCTTGTAATGGTTGGAAAATCAATCTGCAAATGTCAAACTTCCTTCCACAATTCATTTTGCAGTAATATGTAGTAATATCAGTATGTCTTTGTGTTGATTCAGAATCTAAATTAGAAGAGTAGGGTGCTGAGAGATGCTGTGATCACTAATGGTTGCTTAACCATTTGCATGGAAAGGCCTTTAAGGCTGCCCTAGTGTTCAAGTGTTTACATCTTATGATCCACAATGTTCTTCTATAAATGTGACTTTCTCAATTTGTAGATGCTCTGAGATATCAGATGTTTCTCTGTTATGGGGGGACATATGTGAATACTTCTTCATCATGGCAGTCTCCCACTTCCATTGAGCACTGCAAAGCCAAGACCATTTAAGAGCACCTCAGATGATAGTTACATTTCTTTAAGCAACTTAGCCCAATTAATGAACTTAAACTTATTTTCTCATTTAGCTGTCATGATCTATTTTAAAATTAAACACAGTGAAGGGAAGATAACAGGACAGGTAGCCAAAATTTCACCTCTGCTTATGCTTTGAGGTTGTCAGCCTTCCAGTAAGTGCTGCCATCATGAGTAAAGATAGCGGAACGGGCATGAAATTTAGAGGTATTTTAATCAAATAACCCACTTGGGGCACAAGCTATGAAGAACAAATCTAGTTTATTTAGCATGGCTCTTGTCATAGTTTTCTGACAAAGCTTTTACTCTTAGCACTCTATTATTATACCAGCATTCACCTTTTATTTGCTTCCCAGAGTAAGTTTAAGTAATTGCTATGGCACATACTTTTAAAATGGCTTTTTTCTTAGCTTCTCTTAAGGCAGAGAAAGATCGTTTTAAGGGCAAAAACTGTGACATGAGAATACCAGTTTTAACCCACAAAAAATATTTGGGTATCTTGCATTCAGTTGATTGCAGCAATAGTTACTGCAGCCCAGTAACAGAACTGGAAAATCGGAAGCTGGAGACCTCAGTTTTTCCTGGCTCCTGTGATTGTAATACACATATTGATTCTAGGCTACTTCCTCTCAGCAGGTATTTAAATAAAACGCAAACATCATTTCCAAGCAACACAGGTTTAAGGCGGAATAGACTTCTGGAAAAAAAAACCCAAACATATTCTTTAATTGTTGTTGGTAAGTATGCCAAAAAAGCTTGTAAGACAGTTTAATAAAAGACAAAGAAAAAAGTTGTGAGTAAATATCTTGAAGAGCTTTTTTAAAATCATATTTGTAGGGTTGAATCATTATTCTTCAATTCACTTTAAATCTAAGTTTCAGATGTTTTATTATTAAACCATTTTTCTGCAGGATTTCTTGCAGTACATTTTTTTTCTATAAAAGTCTCAGCTCAAATCATAACAGACAACAGACAGCCTCATGACAAGTCTATATCTTGCAGGCAAAATTCGACTAGCTAAAGGCCAGGTCTAGTAAAGTCCTCCAACAAGGACTCAGTCTGTTATTCCATCAAATCTCAGCTGGGATACAAGTCTGAATTACTAGAGGCACTACTGGAATAAGGAAGAACTGTGTGTACTCTACGTGTGATCTTTAACATACTGGTCATGATTCTACTTCAGTTCATGGGATGCTTTGTCTTGTCTTATTGCTGACAACATAAATTGTTGCTATCTCACAATCTCTTTTTAAAATGTTTTATTAGTAGTCATTTGCTGAATATCAGTTAAAAGACAACCAAGATTTCTAAACTTCAATATCTACTATTAACTTACCAGGTCAATATTAAACAACTCACTGAATAATTCAAGGCTGAAAGGTTTTGAGTCCTCCTGAAGATAAGAGAAACAGTAGACGCAGACTTGCAATGCAGACTGCCTGTGCAGGGATCTAACTTCTTGTATGTGTTTTTTAAGATCATTGGCTTTTCATAGTCACAAGAGAGGTCTGCCTCTTATCAGGAAGTCAGAGAGAGTTGTGAAAATATGGCAGGATTTGAAGAACAGCTTCCTAAGTAATCTCTGGTTTTGTCTGCAGGGGAAGGAAGAGGGAATGAAATAATCTTTCACATCACGGCAATGTAAATCTTTACTTACAGCCACAGTGGTAAGAAAAAGCTGCAAGTATCTCACTTTCACTTGCAAGGTAATTTCACCTGGATGCAGTCTTATGAATTTAACAATTGCCCAAGTGGTCCATTTAGTCAAGTAGCTGCTGTCCCACACAGCTGCGTACCAGGTGCTTCAGAGACTGGTCCCACAGCTGTGATTTCTTCTGCCCCACAGGAAGCTTTTCCCTGATTTCAATCAGTCACTGGGTTGTGGGAAACATGAATGAGGGTCATTTTGGGGAGGGCTGTCTGTTTATAACAATGGATGTTCTTACAGTCCACATAGATGAAATCTTGGCATCTCTCATCTCCTGTTTAAATCTATTCCATGCAGTAACTGTACTGTGTGCTAAAGAGAAAGGACCAAAAATTCAGTTGCATTTTCTTGGAAAGTCCTTCAAAGACCTTCTCTTTGCTCTTCAGGCATCCTCTGAAAAATGCATACCCATGCCAAAGGTCTTGTCTTTTGGATTGTCTGTTGAAAGTGAAGCCTGATATAAAAAACCCAACCAAAAAAACCCCAAACACACCCAACAAAAACACATTTCCTGTTGTATATGGGTCTGAATCCAAACTGCAAAGCTGAATCCTGCAAACTGTGTGAGACAGACTCAAATCCAAACCCTAATCCTAATTTGGAATCTGGATGGAATGGAACAAGTCAGAAATACAGATTCATGCTCATCAAGGAAAGAGGTGTCCGGTGAAGTCAAATGGGAGAGATGGGCCTTGTGAGGGGAGGGTTTGCAAGCCAAAGAGAGGGAACAGGCAAACAGCCTGTTCTCAGCCCAGAACCTAGCTCAGCTCTGAAATTTCTTGGTCCTTTAAACCAAACTTGCAAGTGTTCAGTCATTTTGAGGCCCAGACTTTGAAAGTCTTGATATGGGGCTTCATTTTTCATAGGTCTGCTCTTGAAGCAGATGTGACACTGCCCTTGCAGGGGGAGCAGTGTGCCAATTGCCCGGCTACTGTGGTGCTCTCTGCTGCTGGGGTTACACGCAGCATCGATACCAGTGCTTGTATTTCTGGTCTGTAGAATTTCCCTTAGTGACAGGGAAATTAGGGATTTTGCCACTGCAATTTCTTGTGATTTTTCTCAGTTAATTTTAGTAAAAAAGGGGTTTGATACACTTGTACAGAGAAAGACTAAGAAACGGATTTTATTTTCTCACCCTTAAGTTTCTTTTTTCCCCAGTCATTTATTATACTGCTAAACTTTTCTTTCTCTACACTGGCACTGTAATCATCCACTATGTAACACACGCAAATTCTGGAAACTTTGCACCAGCAGCTTCCATGCATTTTGTGTTTCTCTTGTGTACCCTACGATAAGAAAGAGGGTCAAATTATTACACTGCAGTGCTTTATTGCACTGGTGTGAGAGAGTGTTCTTTTGTTTTCTGTGAGCTGGTCTGGATTTTCATGGCTGGGACAAGGACAAAAACAGTTTTTTGGCCCCAGTATGCATAAGTTACATAATTTTCTGAGCAGAAGGGAAAATACAAACAAGTATGTTTGTTACGGTCACTGCAGAAGATGGGAACTGGCCACCAGCAAATGTGAGAGGCTCCAATGTGGTACTGAGAGTTGGAAGAAAATTTTATAACAGTTTTGAAAAAAAAAAGTTCTTGAAAATCAAGGATATGAAGCTCTCAGTAAAAAAGACAGGTGAGTTTTGTAACTAAAAGAAATATACTGATGAGTTGGAAAGCATTTATGGCCAAAAGAATAAGAAATTATTGTAATTTTTGGATGGATCCTTATGATATAATTGCTGTCTATAAAAAAAATGAACAGCAACCTGGTTCTCACTCCAAAGCATTTACTGTCTAGAAGATGGATTTGCAAAAGAAGACATCACTGAAGAAGCTTTCTTTTTCTCATTCAGTTTAGTAGGTGTATCATTCATTACCTTTCTCAGCTTTATGAAAGAAGCAGTGCTTTTGGAATGTTATGAAAGATTAAAGGTCATCAGATGAAGACAAAGACAACTTTTATCCCTATGACTGTACTACACACTGCTACCAGAGAGAACCGTCAGGGAGATACACACCTGTTTTGCTATTCCAATGCTTTGGGTTTTTTTTTTTTCTCATGTGTGAGCAGCTGCTGACAAGAAGGCAAAGGGAGAAGGTACGGTGATACAACTTGAAGTTTCATCATCAGTTAAGAAGAAAGAGATATTTAGAAAAGTAGTCACTTCTGGAGGAATGGGAAATTGGGAGGCTGATCCGTATCTAGAGAGTCATAAGAGACATTTTATTTAGCTATAGAAGACTAAATAGAAATGTAAAAGAAAAACAAAGCAATGGTAGATAATCCATGGGCTAGTGTGACTAGTGACTCATGACTTGTGACTAGTATACCCATCCTCAAAAGGATTACATTTATTATGATTTCATCCAGTCACACTTCAAGTACCCAAGAGAGTGCAGGAGTTCATCAAATTTCAACTGAATGCAGCAATGACAGAACTTAGCTTCATACATTTGCTAGAAGTGTAAGAAAGTAAAAAAAAAAAAAAAGTACTGTGGCAGAGCAGGAATCGAGGAGAATTGAAATGCTTTAAGATTATTATTAGTTGTTTAATGAATCCTTTCCAAATTCTGTAGCCACTTTATAATATAGACCAAATAAGTGGTTCTCTGTGAACTCATGAATTTATATCTTGGATATTGCTGGTTCACTCGGAGCTCAAAGGAAGGATTGAAGTGGTGTATAAGACTTTGAAGGAAATACTCCCAGTAGATTTTTTCTTTTCAAATACATAAGATTTCTTCAGTTGGGAATTATGTTATCTGCTCACATACAATCTGAGGAAAGGACTTGGTCCAGGAAGCTTCACAGCAGAGAGAACAATTGGTGGATAGAGTCCTAATTGCAAAGAGATTCAGTGTTTTATTGTTTGCAGGCATTATTGTTCACTGTATTTACTACATCAGTCATCCTCTGAAAGGTACCGATTGTGACCTTGGTATTGCAATATCTCAGAGCCTCTCACACGCCTCCATTTAATTAGCCACAAACCTCTCTCCTGCAATTCAGAGAAATCACATTAACTCTATTTCCAGCAGAGAACTGAAGCATAAAGAGCTTAAGTAACCTGTCAGAAATGACACAGGGCATCTGTGGTGGAGCAGGAAGTGAGTAGCATCCAAAGCTCCAGCCACAGCTCCTCTCTCCCCCCACAACTCCCTACTCTCACCACCCGCCCCTAAAACCCCCTTGTGCAGCCAGAGCTAATGCACTGGTAAGGATCCTGGGTTGTTTTACAGGCACCTAGAACTGCTGGAAGTGAGTTTATTGCTTTCTAGTGGTTCAGGCCATTCATCCTTCAGTGTCCACGTGGGAGGAGGCATCCAGTGAGCTAAAACATAGCTTTAGCAGTGCACTCGGCTTGCATTAGTACAGAAACAAAACCAGGTCAAACAAAACTAGAGCTCGTCTTAGGCGGGGGGGTTGGAACTCAGTGATCTTTAAGATCCCTTCCAACCCAAACCATTTTATGATTTTATGATCTCAACATCCCCACAACATTTTTCTAAATATGCGGGGAAAACCCCCAGTCTAAACAGCTCTTAGTGACTCTCTTTTCCAGTCCATATTTATAAAACTTAGATTTTTATGTCCTTGCTGCTAGGTTGCTTAATAAGAATGGTTAAATGCTATGATAGAAATTAGAGTTGCTGTAATCTTTGAGTAAGCTCTTCTAGGGTCTGCTGTTGAGATTTAATGGTCAGGGTTATGGAATGATCACTTTTTATAAATTACAATCACCTTTTTGCTTCTCTCTGTCTTTCTCTCCCCCATTTATCCTCAAATGTCATTGTTTAACCCCAGCCAGCAACTAGGACAGCACAGCCACTCACTCCTCCCACCACATCCAGTAGGGTAGGGATAAGAGAGAGAAAAGGAAGGGAATGGGAAAAAAATATTGTGGGTTGAGATAAAGACAGTTTAACAGAACAGTAGTGAAAGATGGAAATAATAATAGTGGTAAAGTAATATACAAAATAAAGTGATACAACAGAAGTTGCTCTCATGACCCAATAATCAGTCGTCCAGCCTGTCCTGGGCAGGGATTGTGAATCCCTGCCTCCCAGCCAACCCCCATTTATACTCTGAGCATGATACCTATAGTATGGAATACTCCTTTGGGCAGCTTGTTCTCTCTGTGCTACCTCACAGCTTCTACGTGAAGCTGAAAAAGTCCTTGGCAAGTATAAACATTACTTAGCAACAATTAAATAGTATGTGTTATCAACATTATTCAACACTCTTATACTAAATCCAAAATACAGTAGCTGCTAGAAAGAAAATTAAATCTATCCCAGCTAAAAACAGGACAAGAAAAAAAAAAAAAAAGCACATAACAATTAATAATTCTCTAAATAAACCAAGAACACAAGTGCAGGATAAGTAAGCCAAGATGTTACAGTCAGTCATTTACCTTTGTAATATTGGTCTGTGCTTTTGCTCCTATCATTGTTTGAGTTTACTGCTGACTGACTGTGTCCTGCTGGCCCTGAATAAAATTTGTTGTTATCACAAGAAAAACGTCATAGCCCAGATGACTGTTATGCTTGTTACACATCTAGCAAAAACATAGATGTTCCAGAGGAGGCCTTTCTCATCTGTTGACTGAGGACAATTGTGAATTGGGACAGCTCTCTTGCGAGCTGCTGAACAGATAATTGATAACATCTGGCCAACCAACACCTACTAAGATGCAGTGGAGCAAGCCTGAAGCTTGGATTTGATCTCTTGGAATCTACAAAGCTAAGCTTCTAATCCTTTTTGAAGGATTCTGCTTCAAGAGGCCACACCAAAGGCAGGAGCTAAGGTCTGTGTTTTTCTTGTGTGTCGCTGAAATGTCTTGTCCCTTGGGTCTATGAGGAGGGATTGTAGAGACTACAGCTATACTTGAACATTTTCAGCAGACATGAGAACAGGACTATCTTTTTCCTCTTCTACATTGACAGTTGCACCCTACAGCAAAAGGCCAATAGCTACACAAGCACTCTCTTCTGTGAGTACATGAACATACTGAAAGATGCAGAAAGATTTGAGCATGCCCTTACTGCACACTTTTCCAAGTTGTGAGCCAGGTCTAGGGATTGAATAACCCTGTCACATAAACTACAAAGAAGAGGTCCTGTCTGTATCTATCTATGGAGACAAGCCATGACTGTCTGTGACCTTGCTCATGATACATTAAACAAGCACTTCAATCACAGTCACTCTGCTGCTTTCAATTCGATTCATTGCTTGAGCATGAATTTTTCAGGACTAATTACATCTAATCATGTGTGACTTGGACACATGAGAAAACTGAAGGTTCAGCAGCAAGGCATGAGATGAATGAGAAATTGGTTGGCAAAGTCTTGTGGTACAATCCTTGTAGGCAGCAAAGCACCACACAGCTGCTAACTCACTCCCCCGTGCTCACTCACTATCCTACCCAGTGGGACGGAGGAGTGAATTAGAAGGGGAAGAGTGTGAAAACTCATAGGTTGATAAAAAGATGGTTTAATAATTAAAGAAAAAAAATGAGAGAGAGAGAGAAAAAGGGGGGGAAAAAGGCAAATGAAAAAACAAACCCAAGAAAAAGATATGATTAAAATAACCTCCAGTTGTTCACCACTACCCAACCGATACTCAGCTAGTTCCCAAGCAATGCCAACGTCCCCTTCCATCCACCCCTGCCCAGTTTTATTGCTGAGCGTGATGCCATATGGCACAGGATAACCCTTTGATCAGCTGGGATCTGCTGTCCCAGCTGTGTCAACTCCCAGTGTTTCATCCACCCTGACCATACTTGCTGGCAAGAAAAAGGCCTTTACGCTGCGTGAGCACTGCTCAGAAATAGCTAAAACATCACTGTGTTATCAACACTGTTTTCATCAAAAATGCAAAGCAGAGTACCTACAGAGAAAATTAACTCTATCCTGGCTAAAAATTGTAGTCAAGGGTAAAAAGCTGCGAGCTTTAAGCTATGAAGAGATAGAATGTAGCCAATCCTGAAGAGACTGAGTGAAGCACAGACTGTCTCCAGGAAGACCTAGGATGTGCAGGACCTATTTTTAATTTAAAAGGTAGTTATGAGAAGGGAGATATTCTTTGTTTTCAGCCAAAGAGAGGACAGGATGCAAGAATCCATGTCATGATGGAAACGCCTCATTTCATGAGGAAGGACATCAATGTAGGATGGGCTTTGAGGAAAGAAATTTCAATAGGCTCAGGCAACTGGTGAGTTTCCATGGGAGGTGATCAAATTGGAAATGGAGTAGGTGGCTTTTTCTTTAAAGAAATGCTCTTAAAAGAACAACTGCCAACTGTCCCAGAGAGGAAGAGAAAAAGGAAGTTTAGTAAGAGGTCAGCGTGGCTAATTACTGAGCTCCTCATTGAACCAAGCTCAAGGGGAGACATTGAAGGACAAGTGAGAAAGATTGGTGAGCGCAACTCTAAAACATAAACATGAGGGTATAGGGAAATCAGGAAAAGAAAGGCACAAAGTGAGATAGCTCTGGTCATAGCATGATTTCTTGTTAGCTTCTGTAGGAACACCAGTAATGAGATAAACAGGAAATGTGTAATCCATTATCAGTAGAGAGGGAAAGCTATTAACTGATTATGCTTAATGCCTTTTGCTTGCATCCGTGTTAAATGGTTTTTTGCTTCCCTTAGTAAAAAGGTTAACTGCAATCAATTGACTAATCATTTCATACCCATGAGAAAGGGGCAAGATGTCCCTCAGGGTGTTTCACAGCCACAGCAAGCACAGAGCTGTAAGAAGCTGCAGAAGACGTGAGCTCCTGGGAGGCTGGAAGTGCATAAAAGGTCCTGAGCCTGTGCAAGAGGGCAAGGAAGGGACAGGCAATTCCCAGTCTTTGGGCCCCAGAAAGATCCCTCCACAAATAAACTAGACTAAGAAAGCCAGGTGTACCAACTCTCCTGGGTTTACTGAGATTACTTAGGAATAAATTTTCTCACTTCAAAAAGACAATTTGGTAGAAGATGGATTGGCTTGCAGTCACTAGCCAAATATGGGGCAGGAATTGCATGGTTTTGAAAAAGAAAACAGGCAAACACCATTCCTCAACAGGAAGATAGCCTGCAAGCAAGACAAGGAGCTGTCTGCTTCTCTTTATTGTGGGAAGGTTGGCTATACATTTCTGTAACAATTTTTTGTTGCTGAAGAGAGCAAATAAAATGATTGGAGGAAGGTGGAAGCTATGGCTTATGAGGAAAGATCAAATGAATTAGGGTTAGCCTGCAGAGGGGAGTCTGTTGTGAAGGTATAAGATGGACAATAGATGACTACCAAGAGGAAGAAAAGAGCCTGGTGTGGGCTGGGTGAGAAGCCATGGGCTTGCACTGCTGCTGGGAGGCTGAGAGCTGCCAGGGGCCATTCCAGCTGGGAGGATCCTGCCCCTTGGGATGCCGTTCAGCTCTTCATGCTCTGAGTCTCTGTGAGAACTGTAGTCTGAAGGACCTGGAAGTCCAAGAGCCTTGTGGAAACAGTGGGGGTGGGTCTGTGTGGGCTGGACAAAAAGAGATCGTGTTTCACGAGCAGGGCTCTCTGATGCCATTGCAACCACTAGAGGATGGGCTGTGTTTAATGACTGTTGTGACAAGCTGAAGAGTCTTGCAGGCTTTTGTGATACAGATCCTCGGACACTTTGGTGGGCACTGAAGTCCTTAAGAAAATGCAATATCAGCAATCAGCCCTCCAGGGCAAGCCAGGGACCCCACTTCTGCAGCTCCTCTATGTGGCTGGGGGCTTGGAGCTGAGACCTTACTGCACTTCCCAGAGTTTTGCAGTGCTTGCCCCAGTCACAGCAGTGACTCTGACCAGATCCCAAATAACAAGCCCACTTACATAAATCTCTGTAAAGACCTTGCGACTGCTTTTCTTGTGTGTCATAAATACAGTGGTGATGCTGGGTCAGAAGGGGATGAGAAAGGCAAGGGATCCTTGGAATTTGTGGGAAATATCTATGTGATCAAAATCACCTGCTACACGTGAGTCCACAAGGAAACAGGCCCTTGTCAGGACACACTGGTGCCAGATTTCAGCTCTGACTACTGTAGTTCAACCTTCCCTAATCGGTTCAGCCAGTGGAACCACATACTTAGCAGACAGCGAGATCAGTTTCCCACACAAAAGGCTGGATCTCCACGCTGTGAATGGACAGAGAGGCAACAGAATGAGGCCCCTTCTGCAGCAGACGTGTCGCTGCACAGAAACCATCAAGCTGCCATTCAAACGGCTGGAATCTCTAAAAGGTTAAATTAAAGAAAACGAGAGAAGCTGGCTGGGGAAGCAGAAAGAAAAAAAGGAGCTACTGCTCAGTCAAAGTCTGCAGCAGCAGCTTACAGGATGAATCCAGCTCAGCATGAAGTAGCTCAGTGTTGAAGAGGTAGCTCCGATCCTGGTAATAGGCCAGGTGTAGCATCCTAGGTCTGGAGTGGCTGGTTTTCAGTTATCCCACAAGCATTTTAGAGGATTCATTGGCTGCTGTATTTCCAGTATAACTAGATGTCCCTATCTTAGCAAGCTCAGAAAGGATTTTATTTATATAGAGTTTAGTTTCATCGTAGGTGTGCTGTGAAGACCAGAATACAGAGCAGAACATTTGCAAATCAGGCATAATCTTTCCATATAGCCTTTGACACACAGCAGTAACTTTTCCTTTCAGTATGCAAAGGTTACCTTGGTCAAACTGCTGAGCTGAAAAAGACACATATGCCACCCTTAAATGCTGAAAGAAACATTTTACAAGTGCCAATTTTACAAGTGCTTAAACCAAGCCTGGAGGACTCTTGCTTTCTGAGACAGGAACTAACCATCTCTAACAGGTCTTTTCCATCTCTGGCTTCTCTGAAGCTATGAGTCTATGAAGACCATGACTGACAGGCTCATTAACACTGAACAGCCTCAAATGCGCACTGAATAGCTCGGCGAGCTAATTAGAGGAATGCTGGGATAAAGAGAGCATGACAATAAAATATTTCTGACATTAATTAGAGGAAGAAAAAAAATCAAGGCTGAGCTTCCTGAAAGAAATTTGAATTGAGAGTGAGTGATTCTGCTGGATGTGGATCACTCTGGGGGGCTTTGAGGCGTGCTCCTGGGGAGCCATTGCAGTGGGGCAAGGAGGTGGACATGGGGCTCCCTGCACAGTGGAAGGATGCACCCCAAGCAGACACCTGGTGAAAGAAAGGGAGGGGAAGTAGCTTGCAGAAAAGACCTGTCTGAAAGAAAGAGCGATTTCTTTCTGCCTGTCTTCAACCCGAATTTCAGTCAAGGTTTTAATTCAAGCAGGCTAAGGAGAAATGCAAAGCAAAAGGGAGGAAAAGAAATCTAGCCCTCAAAATAGCAAAGCTCAGGCTAAGAGTAAGGAATGATGAGAAACAGAGAGTGGCTATGGGGCTTAAACAGGATTCATACGCATTGCTGTGCATCTTAACTATCTCCTACAATGTTTAGAAAATGCACTAATGTTTTTCCCCCATTCCTGTCTTCTCTCTCTCCCTAATTGGTTCCAGTTGGATGTTTCTGGGGCATATTTCTTCCAGGTGTGCTCCTGCAGCTTCACATACTCATTTTTCCTTTCTATGGAGCTTGGCAATGGTGGTTCTGCCCCCTGCAATGTTTGGGGTTGATCAGAGCCCTGCAGAGGGACAGGCTTGGTGGCCACCTCCACACCAGCCCCTGCCCAGCTCAGGTTGGCTACACTGATCCCACTACTCTGTCCATGCACATATACAGCCATTTGAAGCAGGAAAAGTGCTACCCAACATTGCTGGCATCAGCCTGGGAGAAAGCAACACAGAGTGATTGTTACTGCAAGGGTCTCCAAGGGTCTTGATATGGAAACTTACCTGCTTATGGCTTTTTTTATTTTTAAATAAAAGAGAAAGAAAAGTGACAGTAACTTTTGGGGACTAGCCTCATGGATGTAAAGAGTTCAGCAGCAGATGCAATTGCCGTGTGCGTCTTGAAAGGCGGTACAATTTCACCTCCTACATGTAACACAAGAGGGAAATGATGTGTTTTTGTAACTGATTCTTTCTTTTTCATATCCACTATTTTACTTGACCTCAACATGACACATGGATTTTGTTATTTTTGGGCTTATGCTTTAGGATTTTTTTTTTCATATCCAATTAATGGATGCATTTTTACTTCTGGTTGTATTAAAGTATTCTGTCTTTATAGTGTGCCATCTTTATTTGTTGTAAGGACAAGGGGTTGAATGCCATGCTTCTTTAGTGTGCAAAGCATTCAACTTTTCTTAAAATTCTCTGGTTTTCCCATAACAACTGATTGCAGCATTTATCATATTTTTTTTATGCTTATTTCTGATTAAATAGCTTGGAAGAAGCCAGACAGCATGATTTGGATAGGGATTAGAACAGTATAAATAACAGAAAAATCAAGCCAAAAAATCACCAGGGAGAACGTGTTGGTTTTTCTAAAGGCTTTTATCACTATCACATCTAAGTACTGTTTTTATAATTAATGACAGAAAAAAAGAGATGTTTTCCTGCAAGGCAAGGTACATGTGCTGCATAAGTTTTTTTGAAAGCACAGGAGATGGCCAGCCAGCCGTCAAGGTTATATTAAGAAAATATAACTGGCCAAAGAAATATATTCTGCATAAAACTTAAAAGCTAGCGATGTGACAGCCTTCTTATGATGGTGAATTTCAGCAGGAAAAACCTGTCACCTCCCAGCAGCTGTGACAGGGTCCTTCCCAGCCGGGGCAGCCAGAGCCCCCTTGTCAGCTGCAGTCACTGCCATGGAACTGAGGGCTGCTCCTTTTGGGTATATCAGAAGTAAGTAAAACTCTGTGGGTTTGCATCTGCAAACCAGAAAAATTCTAGAGCTCAGACAAAATGGTAAGAAAAACAAGGGAACCAAAAGAAGATACTATGTTCTGTAATACTCAACCATTTTTCTTGCAAAGCTCTAAGAAATGGGCTCTAGAATCAGGAATATGAAGGTTTTAGGACTCTCCCTCACAGGGTAACCACTGAAATAATATTAAAGAGATTCCCGATTTTAACAGTGGGCAGGGGGTGAAATTTAGGAAAGCATCCTCTGCCAGTGTAATTTGTGTCTATCCTGTTGCTTCTCTATGTTTGTGGCTCTGCTGTGGATATCTGAGTGTGGGCAAAGAGCTGGGTGGAAGGAGGACAGGAGCACACTTGTACCACCAAGGAGGATGTAGAGCCCCAGCCACCAGAAAAATGTTCCTAAAGCAGATCAAGGCAAAACATTAAAATAAAATTTGCTTAGCCTCCAATGGTGTGCACCACAGAAACCAAGCAGTTTTGTTTTTCTCAGAGCTGGAAAATGTCACCTGCAGGTCAATAGAGCTGGCAAATGGCAACCAGTTGGTGTTTAACTGAGGAGGAAGAAAGGAAAAAAAGTGATAAAAGTAACTTCTTAGGAGAAAACTTAATCAAACAACACACTCCAGGATCTTCAAGCACAAACATCGGACTTCAGCCAGGCTCCAGGAGAAGGGCAACTTTAAAGAGGACAGAAATCCTCAGGGAAGGCAGGCACACCAGTTATTCATTTCTCAGATGTGAGGGGGGCAGCATCCTCACCACTGTGCGCTGTGTGCTCAAAGCACTCCTAAGTCTGTTCATAAAGAAGCAGTACCTTCCTGCAGCAAAACTCCAGCAGTACTGAGCACCACAATTATTTTACTATCTCAGCTTCTTTCTCTCAATTATTTTCCTATTTTGGCTTCTTTATCTCATGTTACAGTTTTTCTCAGGGAGTGGTTCATTACACTCCTTATTTTCCTTACTTTTGTGGGAAGTTTTCTATCTGTTTTTTTTTTGTTGTTGTTGTTGTTTGGTTTTTTTTTTTTTTTTGTTTGTTTGTTTTTGTTTAATGTTCACTGTAATTTCAAAACAAGTAAAGAGCTGTAAATACTCTCTGTATTGCAAATCATAGGAAAAAGCTCAGGTCTTCAAATAATCCCAGGCGAAAATAGTGAAATATGAAACACAGAAACACAAAGGTGTTCTCACCTCTCCCTCCAAATGTGAAAACCCAACATAAAAAGGAAGTCAAAAGCTTTGACATGTTTCCTGCATTTTTATGGCATTTGGTGGGTGAACCAGCCTTTGAAATGAGAAGTTTCAAATGTGGGAACTTTGAAACCTTCACTTGGTAATTCTGGCAGAATTATTTTTTAGGGGAAGAAAAAAAATAAAATAAAGAAACAGCTGATTTTAAGTGTTTAAACACATGAATTATTCTCTGCAAGTATTTGGGATCAGTAACATTTTTTCTGAAAGTCTCTACAAATCATGACTTTCTTTATGCAACAGAAGACCACTCCTCTGTTTCTGGAAACCAGGGGAACAGGACAAGCAAACAAAAGAATTTATTTCAAGGGACTTCACAACTGAACTGGATGAATATGATTACAAATGAGTTTTCAGCCACTTTCTGCTATAGAGAGACAAAATACTTTTAGGGTAAAATGTACACAGAAAATTCTCCTAGAAAATGTATTAGAAAGTTATAGTCTTTCTAACCTTTTTAAACAATTTATAAATACCCATGAGTCCTGTCCATGAACTGAATATTCAGGAAAGAACAGAAATTCTCTGTTAGTTAAAAACATCAATGCATGGATATTAGATATTGATTTAACATTATAATAATCTAAGTCAATATCTATTGACTTCTCCACCCTTGTAGGTTGATTTCCATAGTCCTTCCATAGTCCTTCTAAAACGTGTCAAAATTGCTTTCAACCTCATTTGTTTCACTGAGGCCTTTCCATGTAAGAAACAATCTAGATGGGTGTATATTGATGGTGTTCAGTAGATCTCCCTTTTCTTGTTGTTTTTCTTCTTCTTCCCTATTATGGTCAGGATATTGATGTTCAGGGGAGCCATGAAGGAAGTTCTAAGGCTCTTTGGTTGTGCTAAATCAGCTATCTCAGAGTGGCTGTCTGTCAGCAGCCCACTACTGGCAGAGTAATGCTTAATGGTTTTTTATCTAACTGTGTAGGTGCAAAATGCTGGTTTTCAGCATATGTCAGGTATAGGTAGATAAATTAAAGGTCAGGAGAGTAGCAAATACTCTTGTGACTATAAAGCTATAGACAATGAGATATTGCTCACCCACCTTGGGTTGTCCAAAATATTTTAAGTGGGCTTTTTCCTCACTTAATTGAGTTATATAGAAGTTTTTTTCTAGTCAAAGATAACTGTCTGGGCTTGCTCAAGTCAGAGAAGGGAGTCAGGGGCCACCAAAAGCTGGTTTGTAGGTTTGGCTGAAGGTGGGAGGATGTGAAATTTTGATGAGCATTGTCTCTCTCCATTGGCACCACTGAGGCGGTTCCCTGATTTTCAAGATCTTAAAGGTAAGGGAGAGCCTCACTGATGGTGACAAACCAGCTCCTTTCTGTCCACCTTTGCTTTGTTCTTGTCTGAAATGGATCTTTTAATCTGAGACTGCGGAAGGACATTTTTCTTGCCAAGGAACGTGCAACATGGTCCCCTTTTGCAAGCATCTGTAGGTAAATGCCAACCACCCCTGGATTCTCTAAATTACCACCCATTTTTATATTTGCTAATAAGATAAATGTAACTGATTAGGTGCACTTATTGTATCCCTGCTCTCTGCACAGTGGCCTTTGTCTATAGATTAAGAACTGTGTGATTACTGTAAAAATAATCACGATTGCAATTCCTACTGAGGGAGTTTTAGAGGTATTTTATCTATGAAAAAAAGCTGTGAAAAATCGATTAAAATAAAGATGTTAGGATTTTTAAATAATTAGAGCCAGGCCCTTTTGCTTGTCTCTCTCAGACCAGACTGCAATTATGAAAGCCAATTATAACTTTTGTTTTGAAAGACCCCAAACTCAGGAGGTACAGGTAGAACTGTTGATCACTGCCCTTTCAGACAATGCTTTTATAAAGCAAACCCTAGACAGCAGCTTGTCATCCCTTTCCAATTTGCAACTTTCTTGACCCAGTAAAGCAATATATCTATCAGATTTTAAAGGTATCATCTTTGAGAGACTGCGAAAAAATCACTCCAGTCACCTATTCTTTTACAACACAGATGATGTCATTTAAATATTTATTTCTCTGTGGTCATTTATTCCACAGTGCATTTGGGTAACCTCATCTCCCCGGTTAAGCATAAATTTATTTATATTACAGCATTTCGAGAGTAAAAAATGATTGGGGTCCCAGTGAACTCACAAGTGTGTAATGCATCACCCCAATTCCCAAATGGCTTATCAGACTGCATCATTCAGACTGAGCACATCCCAATCCAGCTGTTATGATTTTATAACTCACTCACCTGATTAACACAGAGGAGCAATCAAAGACAATAGGTTTCTCCTCTGTTAAAGGAGCCTTTCTCCCATTTCTGTTATACTGTGTATTCCTAACCCACCCTGTCAGGGATCCAGATCATTTTTCATGCGCTTTTGTAGCTACCAACCAGACACATAGAGCCTGGGTGGCCAGAGCTGTCTCTCTTTGCTGTTAGACATATTGCTATACCAGGCTGATTGCTTCTTTGCTCTTCAGTAACAATTGCTGGCTCTCAAGTTTCTACAAATACCTGAGCACCTTGCAATCTATCATTTGCTTTTATAAAAGATAGATTTAGCTGCAGATATGGGTGTTTTAAAATGATTTAATTTGAAAACAGATTATTTGCCATGAAATTACCTGGGTTTCTGGTGAGTTCATCCAATTAAATTCACCCAGAGTATCTTCTATCTAGAATGTACCGCTGAACCCAGTCCTCTTAGCTGCCTGTCCTTTAACTTCAGGTGCCAATGAATGATAGATTTGGATGTATATATATATGCTAATAATATAAAGGAGAATGACAATTTACTTGCCTTCACCATGGTCTTGTGGGATTTTCTCTGTATTGGGAGGCAAATAGTATTACCTGGCTAAACTACAACACCATGACTCAAAATCTACTTAACCTGTTTTTTCATAGCTCATCATAACTTGGCTACTACCTGCCAGTGAGCTATGTGTCTACATAAAGCATGATCTTCAGTGAAATTATTCTGAATTTTCATTCGCCAATTGATCACTTCATCTTCAAATAACTATACCTTGAAGAAAGATTAGCTTTTACCCCACTTTTCAACCAGAAATCACATCAGCACATCAGGAGGTTTGTTACTCTGATATCTATTAAACAAAAAAGAAGTTCTGATTATTTTTTTTTTTTTAATCCTGAAGTTAGAATTACTCACATTGCAATCTCTCCTATTGCAACTATCAAAACCCGTTTCAGAAACTGAGTCCCTTTTGACTTACATCACTAAAATTACTGGAATCTTAATGAAGAGGAAATAGATGGTACATCTTAATGGATAATAGGGAAAGATGAGGGAATTAATTTATTTTATGTGTTTTTCTCCTGTTGTTAACCAATGCAATAAGAAAATGCAGAACCTACTTCTTGAGGAGCAAGGGATAATAGATTCATTTAAATGCAAGGGGTTTTTTTTTGTTTCTGTTTCAGGACATCACACTTTGGTAGAATCATAGAAATGTCAAGCAGAAGGGTTACCAGCTCATCAGCACCTTTGGACGACCCTTAATTTGTCTACATTTCTTTAAAGTCCACTGAATAAAAAAGATGGTCATCCACCCGTAGGCCATAGAAATGTTAAAGAATGGTAAGAACAAGAGTTGTTCACTTCGAGTTAGCTGGAGTCCATCTGACTTGAAGGCTAGGGAGGACCCAAATTTCATTCTTCAGTCTTCTAGTACAGTACATATCCAGACTGTGCTGTGTAAATGGTGAGCTTACTCCCAGGATAGCTTCTACTCATACTAGACTGTGGTATGGAAAGTAACTAGCAGGTGACTACTGGAATTTCTGGGTTTGCACATGGTCGTATAGGAGATGTATGTCCTGCTGAGGCCAATGAAGCACAGCTGATGTGCTAGGTAGAGTTAGTACAACTATGTCTGAAAGCTTGTCAACACTTGACTTACAGCCACCAAATCAAGGCAGGGAGAGAGAGCAATCATCTGCAGCAGAGCAATTAAATGTTTCAAGTGCCATACACAAGTGGTGTATAAAGATGAGCAATTCTGAGGTCTAGTTTTGGAAAAAAAGTGAGGATGTGAGTGCTGCGAGCATAATCTCCCTTTGGGTAATGTAGGAATATTCAATGTTCATGTGGAATATTAATGAACACTAATTGTTTGGACTTAGCTATTTGAGACATAAATGCACACATTTTTGAGCTGCAGGAATTGATAAACCCTGTAATATGATTATCACCTTTGAGAGCTGCCACTAGCTTGTACCTACCAAACTGCTTAACAGGGGTTGTAGCCTAACACTATGAGGTTACAAGAGGACTCCTGCTGCAAGCTGACCTATACAATATACATTCCACAGTCTTGCTGCCATGTACGCTGAAAAACTAGGGGGAAAAATATTAGCTATTATTAGCTATAGCAAAATGATTCAATAACTGACACAGACTTAACATAGTGCTGTGCTATTATATTGGTACAACATCCAACAGACCAAGAACCACACAACAGGAAGACAGAAGAAGGATATGTGCTGGCTTTTCATAAACTAAGATGACTATAGGAGACTGGTATTCCCAGGTGGGCACAATTAACAACAATAAGCCCTTGTAATCCCTTTGGTCTTCCCAAACACTGCACTACGGCAAAGGGAAATCAGAAATAGAAGAGAAGGTGGCGGATGGCTCAAGTATGTCCTTCATGATTCTTGGGACCCAAAGAACCCAAGTAAAAAGCACAGACATGGAACTTGCACAGAAGCTTAAATTAATAGAATAAACAATGAGTAACAGCAATGAGCAGAAAGTATATTTCAGGTCAGCCCAAAATCTTCCACATTTTTTAGAAAAATGAAAGAAGAAAAGGAAGAGGAATTTTCCTAGGTTACATGCAACTGGGATGAAGGTAAAAATGTAAGCTGCAAACACAGAACAAGGCAAACAAGGTGCACCCGACTTATATCCATGTGTAGATGAAACTGAGCATGCAGTATGAACACTCTCGCTGCCGAATCAGGACTGGAGAGAGTTAGAGAGCTTCTTGCAAGCAGAATGTTGTTAATCATATGGGGATGAGAAAAAATACTGTGAAATATTGTGAAAGTAGTGCAATGTATGCACTAATTAATCCTACAAACAGGGATGAGAACAGTTGGGGTTTGTTTGACCTCCACCAAATGAAAGAGCACGATCTGCTCTGCCAGTGGTTTAATAGGACTTCAAATCATTTGCAACCAAGCTTAGCAATGGTTAAAGGAAATCTCCTATAACAGAAAGCACCCTAATACTTATTTGGATAAATTAAAGCCATATTTATTTCAGGAAAATACACAGAAGTTCAACACACCAATAATCCAAAGTACTAGTTTTTAGTATCATTTCCATCAGTTCTATAGGATTCCCCTGCGTTACATGGCTAACCACTGAGACTGACAGAACTAACTTGGGGGATAATAAACTAAAATATGCCACAGATGATATCATCCTTCCTGAAGTGTAAGAAAAATCTGGACACAGAAAACCTTCCCTACTGCAGACAGGCTTATTTTTCCCTAGAAATGCAATCTAGGGTTGTAAGTGTTGGTCGCAGTAGACTCATTTTTCCATACAGAATGAAGTTGCCTCACATTGCTCATATATTGTTAAAACAAGTCCATGTGAGTCTATCTGTCAAAGTGATATTGAACCAGGGAATACATTTTACAGGAAAATTGACAGTTAATACATGAAGTAGAACAAGTTTCATTCCCTTTCTGTTCTCAGTTGTCACAGTAGAAAGCCAGATCTGCACCATCAGATTTTTGCTGGAAAGATTTCTTATCATAAATGTGAAGGACTGGAAATGTGCAAGTCCCTGAAGCCTTCAGAAAATCAGAGCCACCTCAGTGAATGTGACAGTGTTTCCATCAAAGTGGTAAGGGGGCAAAGAAACAAAAATGCTCAGTCACCTGTGGGGGGGGGCACATGCTAAAGAGACATGTGGATTTTTTTTTCCAAAATGTATATGTTTGCAATAATGTATTTTTGTGAACAAATATTTTATGTAAAATAATTTAACAGCTCTTAAAGAGAACAGCTCTTGCTCTGGTGCTCTGCATTGCAAAGATTATTTGTGTCATAAAAGGGTTGTATCCCCATTTTCTGTTTTAGGAAAATTGAGTTCAACCAAAATTTTTAGAAACGATGCACTCAAAATTAATAGAAACAATTAAAGAAATGGATATGGTAGGGTTTTTTTTCTGTAATGTGAAACAATGTTATGACCTAAGTCTGATGTCAAATGGAACCATCAGCAGATACCTGATCAGAATATCCTCTTCATATACCACATGCAATATTTAGTTATTTGGGAACAGGATTTTTGATAAAGGAAAAAAGAAAGGTAGATGCAAGTTTCACTGAACAGGAGTAGATGTTGGGAGATGCATCTATAAAATTGTCTAAATTAGCTCCAGCTGATATAGGAAATCAAAATACAAAAGTCTACTTAATGTTAGAGAGTAAAAGGAAAAACTGGAAGTAAGAAGTAATTAACGGGGAGCTCTAATTAACTAGAACTTCTTCCTTGACCCTCTAGAGGAAAATACTTGCAGGAATTAGTGTTTTACAAAAGGGAAGAATAATATGGCTCAGTAACTGTTATCATAGAAGATATATGTTGTCTTGCTCACAATGTCCTTACTCCATATTTCATTTTCACTCTCCACATAGGAGAGAGTGTGGGATAAGCTATAATTATGTGTTTTCAAACCTCTGAAGTGAATCCATTATCTAAAGGGACCCCCACTGCGAGAATGAATTTGACATGGGATATAAATAAGTCAGCTTTGGACATAATATAGTAACCTACTAGCCTTAAAACTGAGTGTATTATTTGATTACAATGATGGCTGCTGTAGTAAAATAAGCAATTTCACACATGAAGTAGGAAAAACCTTGAAATTATATTGTATGTGATGTTGATTTAGAAACATGTATTTCTAATACATGTGTAAAAATTAATTGTAATTTTCTGAGCACACGATTCTGCCTTGCACACTGAAATACTTTGAAGCTGTACCAGCACTTGAGTTAATGAAAGGTTGTATTATTGCAACATGGAGTCAGTGCAAGCATGTGTTTTTCAGATACACATCTGAGTTTTTCTCAATTGGAAGTCTTTAGATGTTAGAATAAATTTTAAAAAAAATATTGTAAGTACAAAATATGATGTGTACTATTTGTTGTGGTAACACCAACAGAAAGAGCAGCAGAAATGGCAGATTATTGTTTCCTAGTGAATAAAAACTATGACACTTATCCACCCCTAAATAATGCTATTCCACTTTTAATTTAGATAATATTACTTTATTTTTATCTCTCCAATTTAACTCCAGATTGGACTCCACATAAACTATGGTGCAAAGACAGAGCTACATTTAATTGATTCCTAGCTTTTATACTAAGCTTTATTACTGGAACTGATTAATAGTTTAACTTTGGAATCTCAGTTCTTTGCACATACAGAGCCAGCAGACACAAGAAGCCAGTGCCTGAGAAGCAGGGCTGCCTTCATGGGTAGAGTCAATACAAGGGCCTTTAAAAGTTTGCCAAAATCTGAGCTGTTAGGAATAAATCAAGATGAAAAAACAGGTGGGTGAGATTTGTGAAACTGTGAAGAAATACCTTATCTGATTAAAACAAATAAATAATAATAATAATAATAAAAGATAGTTCAAGAACTGGATGAATTCATAGCAACTCTAAAGTTATCTCTCCTGTTGGTAATAGAGGGACTATTTTGTTGCTGCTGAGAAACATTAACTGACACTGACCTACATTGGTTATCTGATGAATTTTCAATCCCTTTTGGTTGATGAGCTGGAAGTTTTATTTGAATCAGACAAATCATCAGTCCTGAGTAATGTGCTCTAGGCAATCCTGCTTTAGCAGGGGAGTTGGACTACAGCATCTCTAGAGGTCTCTTCCAACTCTGATAATTCCGTGACAAAAATGTTTTCCCCATTATCTGGCAAGTAAATATTCCTGTTGTAGACAAAATTGTTCTTTTAATACATATGACCTGTTAAAGCTGTGTTTTGCACCTAAAAGGCCCTCCTGTTGCACACCAGTAATTGTGGTTTACACCACTATGTTGGAAAACTTCAGATATTCACACACAACCTAACTGATTCTGATCTGCTTTTTCTTTCATGACAAATACAGAATGAGGTTCCATCACATGAACAGTCCTTCATCACATCCCAAAAGGAAAAGTTCATGGCCAGAAGCAGTTTTCTTCAAAATAGCATTTGGGAAGAAAGATGTGACACGGACGTGAGAAAAAATAAAGCCCAGCTGTGCAACACCATATTCACAAGAGTGAGCAACACTCCTTTTTACCTTGATGGTGGGGTTGAGCCCTGTATTATTTCTATGATGAAGATAAATCTGCTTCCTCAGGGAGAAGAAATACATCCTATATGTTTTTTAATTTCTTGGCCATGAGACAAACTCCATTAACCCTCTAACAAGTGGAGGCAAGTACAATGAGAAAAGGGGATTGCATTTTCTTATTAAAAATTATAGTAGCATTGGTTCTTATATTACAAGAAAGCAAATTTTACAGATTACACGCCTGATTTCCTATGGAAGTGGAGCTGACACAATCTCATCTGTGTATAATTTCCTGCCTTTTTATATCTTTCCAACGTTGGCCAACTTCAGTGAAAAAAATCTCAACGTTAGTAAATCCCACTAATGTCATGCAAACTGGCAATGTGCTGCAGGGAACAGATTTGAATTAGTTAATGGGCTGAGGGAAAGCCTGTCAGGTGAGCTCAGTCACATTATCATATGTTGGAAAATCTACAGGGCAAGAAGCCATGTAAATGAAGGTGACCGTTTACTTTTCTGGTATACACCCAAACTGAAGTTTGAACAAGAAGGTAGCCAGGCAGCCACTGCTTCAGTAAGTATCTGTCCTGTTGTGGCACAAAATCATTGACACTTTAGACCCTAGACTGGCAAACAACTAATATGACGTTCTTACCTTAATTTTAATGTAGGCTACACCTTTGTAACACAAACACATGCTGAGATTTTGCACTTACCTATGTTGAGTTCAGCCTTTTTAATATCACTTATAAAATGCAAAATTAAAGAATACAAGCCATGCTGATGAAACCTGTTTCTAAGGATTAGAAGAGGCAACAAAAAGTGTCTGAACATAAAATAATCTGAAATTGTTGTATTTAAGAGAAGGGAGAACATGACGGAAGAGTTCTGTTCAGAAGAGAGCATTAGCTGAGAAGATTTGCCAGAACACACACTAAAAAGCAATCAGAGCACTTGCCTGATGCTCTGCACTGGGGCTACAAGGAATTCAGAGAATAAAAGTTTTTGAAGGTCTGGAGAAAACCTTACACTAGTTGAAGTGGATGGCACAACTTTTTTTTTGTCACTGTAAAGAAGACGTACAAGATACATTACCAAAATGCTTTGGATTTCGGCAAATGTAATGTCTCTTTTCCACATTCATTTTACTGAAAAAAACCTAGCAGAGGCTCCCTTTTTGGCTTTAAAAGCAATTTAAAAAAACCCTATTAGTCAGCAGAAAATATAAAAGAATGCAAATTTTTACAATTGAGCCAAAATCAGCCTCTTTCACATAACTAAATTAAGAATATCACTTTGAAAATATTCATTTGCTATGTCTATTCACGTACCTACAAATGTAGGCATGAAAAAAGTCTTTACATGGAAACTCTTGTGGTTACAAATAAATGGTTTCTCGATTTTTTTTTTGAACAAAACACCAAAATATGTCAGTACTGGCTGAAATGGGATATTCATATATGCACACATATTCATACTCATATACATAGTGCTCCTCAAGGACTACACACGTGCAAACATGATGATACATGATGCAAACATGATATATGTACACTTGAGTCCCAAAACCCATGTATTTATGGATCAGATACTATTATTGTATTATGGATATTTTTTTGGGGGAAAACAAATATAAGCCAGACTCTAAACCAACAGAAAAAAAAAAAACAACAAACAGCTTGAGCGTCTTCTGAAGCCTTGGTTAATATTCGTCAGGTTCTTTTGATACACGTCTATGGGGCTGAGTTACCACATACCACTGATATGCAATTTGCTGCTGCCATGGTTTTATTCCTGGAAGGTATTCCTGGGGCTAGACAGTGTTACCTGCAAGAGATGTGAAATATGTGGGGATGTGGAAGATCTGCAAGAGATGTGGAATGTTTATGGGCATGGGAAAAGGTGATGAGACCATTAAAACCTTGCAATCAATTGTGGCTGGGTCAAGTGGCATCTGCATCCTTGCTGGATGGGCACAGCCACCCCTCCTCCCCTTTGCTAAATCCCTTCTCAGATCTATATTTATCAGATTTATCAGACTCTTTTTAGCTATGACTTGAAGCTTTCCTTAGCTATATCCAGAGATTGGCATAAGCCATCCTACCCCAAGAGCTCTACTGCTAATGGACTGCTTTTTAGCCTGAGAGAAAAAAAAAAAAAAACAAACCAAACTAAAACAGAAAACAGAGGTGAGAAAAGAGAACAAGCCCCATGCACAAAACCATTGCTTTTACTCCAGTTGCTCAAATGGAACTGAAGACAGTTAAGACAGGGGGGTAATCACCCCAGCTGGACCATAGTGGTACCACGTAAAAACCTCAGCCTGATTCCCAGGGGCCGACAGCTAAAAGGGAAAAAGCTAAAGTGCAGATCAGTCCGTGTGCTATGTAGCAACAAGAATATGAGCTAATGCATAATTCAAAAAGTGTGTTAATTAGTGGAACATAGATTACAAGCCCTGGGAAATGACAGAAGAAATAGTTTCTCTTAGAATTTAAAAGCATTGTAAACTTGTGCCTGAGGATTATTTAACAACAGATTTCCTCCTATCAGATAATTAATAATTTATCAGTTTTAAGAGCAGAAAAATTTCAAAATTTTTAAAGCATGAACTGGGTTAATCTATAGATCCCCACATATCCCTAAAATACTTTGGTTTTCACAGCAGAATGAGAACACCATTGGGAAGAAAGGGAAAGGTTTGCTTTGGAAGAGGAAAGTTACATTCTAGGATTTAAAACTCAGTCAAATTGTATCAGGTCCCAAAAAAATGGAAGAAATATTTTTGTATTTCCCTTCAACAGATTTTAACTTGACTTTTAGTTGCCTGCTACCTGAGTTTGTCAGCAGTTCCAACTGACCCCAAAGTGTTAAGCACAATGTTACTGTCCTGCGAGATGCCCTCTGGTTTTTGTGGGCATTTCCTCTCTTCTTGAGACCACAGCGCTAATAATTTTCCTGGAAGGGCAACCCTCTGGCAGTGCTCCAGGTGTGAAATCTACTCCCCTCTTCATCACCAGCATATAATTTTTTCCTTGATGCCAAATATATCTGTACACATCCATATTGCCAGTTTATTTTAAGATGACACCAAGTCTCTCCCAGCTCCTAAGGAATGTCACTTAAGGCCACTTCCACAGTGACTGCAAAGAACAATAGCTTGGGAAAGATGCTGGCCTCCACCAGGGCAGCACAGAGCACCATGAACACTGCCCAAAACCCATCCCAGCCTTGGGCTGAGGCAGTTGAGCAGCCCTATGCACCAAAAAAACCCTCCCTCTCTTTGGAACCTTGTGCTGGGGCATGTGTTGTAAAAGCAGGCAACAGCAGCAGCAGAAACTACGATGCAAAAGGTGGAAAAAACAATCGATTGCTCCCAAAGCATGTCTTGGGTGAGCCAAGACAGACAGTCTGATGTCTAAACTGAAATAGCAGTGGCAGCTCACCCTTCAGCTGGGCTGACCGTGCTTGGTAAATTAGAGGGGGTGTTATTGATCACAGAATGCAGAGCAGGTCTTTGGAGTTTCATCAGAAGTAAAATGAATCCTTAGGAAACGCAACTCCCTGGCTGAGGGATGCAGAGCAATGCTCAGCAGGGCTTTGCAAACAGCCTGAGATCACAAGAGAGAAACTTGAACACCAAACCTTGCAGATGAATTGATGACTAAAGAGCAAGACCGACAAGGACTGACTTGGTGCCAGAACAACTTCCTGCTGAAAGAACAAAAGCAAAAAAAGCAAACTAAAAAAAGATAATTTCACTAATAAGGGACTGAAAAGAAGGATATATTTTAAAAAGTCTTGAAATTCAACTCACTGATCCAATGGGAGATGAGTTTGTTCCTTTGTGAAAATAAATGCTTAAAGAACTCCACAGCACAAAAATCACGGCTTCCACTCAGATTCCCCTGTATTTTATATAGGAATCTCAGACTCCTAAATCATGTCTGCCGCTCCTCTTCCTGCCAGTCCTTCTTAAAAGGATTTATGGGAAACTCCCACCTGCCCAGGCCTGGGTCTACTTTTTCCCTTTCCTGGAACCCTAACCCCACCGATGGGATATCCTGCTGCATTAGGGCTGGCCTAATAGTGTATTTCCTTCCCAAGTACAGGGACCAAACAGAACAGAGTAAACCCTAAAAACAAACGTAATGCACTGGCATTTTCCTCTCTAACCAACCGAATATTCAAACCTGAGTTGTTGCTCTTCAGCCTCCTCTTCTACCTCTCTCCATCTCCCCCCGCTGTAATCCATCTCAACCAGGCCTGCAAAGAGCCATCTAAGTCTTGGGAGAAAAAATTAGTAAATGAAGGAATTAATAACTCTACTCAAAGAAACTAAAGCTTCCAACAATGGCTATCAATTATTTATTTGTTACCATCAAATTAGTAAGTGGTGCTTGTCTTTCACATTATTGCTTTATAACTGTCTGCTATATGTCTTCTATGAAAAAACTAAGACATCCATTACAATAACAGCCCTTAGCACTTGCACTTAATGTTTTCAAAACATTTTACAAGCACTATATTATAATAATTATGTGGTGTATTTTAAACTCATTGCAACAGATAAGACTATTGTTTTCTAACAATAATGAATGCATATTGAAATGCATAATAAAAAGAATGCTTATAGAATGGGGATAATATGAAGACTATCACAGTAGATCCCTCTTTTTTATTGTATATTCTGAGCAAAGTTTCTCTAAAACCACCCTCAAGCAGATTATTTTCGTCTCACTTGCTTCTGTCACAGGTAGAAATAATGTGAGATGCCTGTGATCAGACATCTCTGATCTTTAAAAAGTGTAGATCCATAAGGCATCTGGGATTCACCTTTGTATCCTTAGGTCCCCCCACTGTCGTGGTTTCAGCTAAATTTACCAAAACCTGATTGACAGATGTC
>VZRU01002609.1:93785-124344 GCA_013398155.1 Pedionomus torquatus
AGACTTTTAAAAAAAAAGGAATCCCCTTTTTTTTTTTTTTTTTTTTTTTAACCCCCCGGTGTTTTGAATGTGAATAAATCAGAGAAAAAGGCTGGAACATCTGCTATTTCTTCACTCTTGGTTGGTGAAAGAAATTGCATCTCATTATAAGGTTGAGATGAAAAGCCAGTCTTCTCGGAGTATACGTTCCCAGGCTGGCTTCTGTAGTCACATACTCAGGAGCTGATATGTTATCAGAATTATTCTCTCTCCATGTTGATGTCATAGCATTTTATGTTACCACTCTCTGAATAATTAGCTAAGGTTATCACACAGTTCATAGATTTTCTCTGATTCTGATGAAACAGGGACACTGTTGGAAAAGGCAATGATACCCCTCAGGGACAAAAAGAAGCAGCAGCCATTGAACTTTGAAACGCTAAAATTATCAAAAAACCTCCCACTTCTTTGAATTATGATGAGGTTTCTTTCCTTAAATTGGTTTATGTTTTCTTCAGCTCAGAATTTACTGCTATATTAAAAGAAAGAAAAAGGAGGTGCCTTTTAAAAAGATAGAGACTACCCTTGGGAATATTTGAGCAGCTTGCACAAAGATGTAGTAGATGCCCCATCTCTGAAAACAAACATTCAAGGTCAGGTTGGATGGGACTCTGAGCAGCCTGATCTAGTTGAAGATGTCCCTGCTCATTGTAGGGGAGGGATGGACTGGATGACCTTTAAAAGTCCTTCCAACCCCAACTATTCTATGATTCTATTTCATCTGAAACACATAATTAGATGGCCTGCAGTAGCTGTGATCCATTCCCTCGGTAGAAGGCAGCTCTGCATGAGATATATCCTGTGGTTTGGGTTTGTTTTCCCCTCTTGCTGCCTGCTCCACAGCCAACACTGTGGGCTGCAGACAGGAGGCCCCCCCATGAGATTCATCTCTACTATCGTTGCTTCTGCTATTTAGCGGGGACAAGATTTATCTTTTTACTGGATCATTTATCTTTGTGATGGAGGTCCTGATTTTCATTTATACTGAGGCCACTTCGGAGTGCTCTGGCAGCATAACGAGGCTTTAAAATCAGCTCTGACCACATTTGTACTCACTTTAAAGCACTTCTGCTCTGACAGAGTGGTATTAAATGATTGTAGAGTACATTACCATCCGATTTGTAATGTTTTGATTAACTAACAGCTATACACCTATCTTTTTATAACGACATCAATATTAAGACATCACAGGTAGGAATAGCAGGGTAGCTCTGCCTCGAGTGTATCCAGTACTCATAAATACTTTGATACAGGCACAGTAGCAGCCACCAGTACACCTGTGAAAAGACAATACAAAATTATGCCTCGAATGGCACTTTGAATGTGTGTTATAAAGAGAGAAACTGATCTGGGAATTTATTGATAAGTATTACAGAGAATAGTGTTGGCTCATTAATTATGTGAATATAGCAATGAAACTGAGGAAATGCACAATTGTGCATTTATAGTTGAGACCAGACTCTGCAATTTGGAAGCCACATCCAGGCTGTCAGCTGCACACAGAAGAGGGCCCATATATATATAATACAGAGCACAACAACCAATGTATTATATCAGTAAATGGCATAGTTATCAACAGAAAATAGGAGCTGTACTGGTTCATGCAGTGATATGCTTTTGGGAGAGTTTGGGGGTTGCAGGGAGATTAAAGGAGATTAAAGCTCAAATTTGGAAATCCTCATTTGGCATTTAGAGTTTTTCTGGCCCCACAGTGAGATCCACATGGGCACAAAACCCATTCCAGGTTGCAGTTCACCGACCCTGACTTAAGTAATCAAGAAAAAAAGAAGAGAAAAAAATTATTTGGGGGTGTCTTATGTGAGGTGAGTGCCCAGGATCCCATTACAGACAGCGGGGAACTCAGGCTCAGCTGAGATGCCCTTATGTATCCTACTTACTTCCCAGTTACCAGGTAAGAAATTTGCAGGTTTTCTGTGGGTTTCTGTCATACTTACCAGTACCGTATGGTGCCTCAAATACCCTATGACATCTAAAATGTCACGGATGGCTCTCTGTGGGCAACCGAATAAAGCCCAAGATGCCATGATTTATGGGCTTAGTCTGATTTTACCAGTAAACCAAACCCCACCTCACTGAAATAGGGGAACTAGACTGTGTGAACCCAGGGTAAGAAACAGTATGGTCCTCTCACACAAAGAAAAGTGTCATTGGGCATCAGAAAATACACATACACAGAGGCACAGACACACCCACCCACCACCTTATAATTGCTGTGCCTAGTGAAGCTTCAAGTGGAACTTACACCTTTGTGAAGACCAGAAGTCATTAGCTTCAAGACAATTCACTAAAAAACCAAGTTTTTGCAGTTCCAGTACTTGCAGAATTAATTATTTATCATAAGGTATGTATGAATTTCATTGCCTTTAAAATTAAGTGCTCTCTGTTGCAGGATTTGTTGTTGGCTGTTCATGCAACCTGATTCCCAGAAGAAGCAGCCATCCCTGGGCATGAGATGACATCACCCACCGACCCTGGACATTATCTGTGTACTTAACATACCTCTCACTGCAGATATGTCCTAAACAAGGAGCTGACTTATAAACATTAAAAAGATTCTACGGTAAATGTTAACTATTAACAGACAGAACTGATCCATGCCAGTGTTTCATATCATGGGTAAGCAGTGCATGAAGCGCTTGTCCTTTTATTAGCATGTGAATATATTAATATTATACAAGTGACATTTAGGGAAATGAATAGCCCGTTATTCCATAGGGCTCTCATTAAAGATAACCTCTCCTGAGGTTGCTCGATGGCAAAGTTCCTAAGTGGATTAGTAGGAAGCATGGAGAGAATGAATGAACTTTGCAGTGACTACTCTTAATAATGACTGCAGGTAATTAAAAAGATTAGAGGTATCTGGAGAATCCTAGGTCTAATAGTGGTCTAACAGTACTTTTAAAACATCTAACGATGGAGTGAATTGAACTTTGAAAATCATTTAGCTGGTCCTTGCATTAACAAGTAGCTTTTATGTGATGGAGGAATTAGAAGTTAAATATTGGCTCAATAAGTCTTTAAAGACTTTTCCTATTTGTAGTGTTGGCCATTATTAAAAGCTAATGTTTATGTAAATTGTAGTGCAGAAGCCTTTTCAGTATTGGAAAACACTACCCTGCAAACTCATTAGCTTTCAGCCACTGTGTTGACAAAAAGTACAAGACAAAATGTGTGCTGAAGGCTGTGCTACAAACCGAGTACAATCCAGGTTCTAAAATGACACGGTCAGGTTCAGGAAGGCATTGCTACTCACTGCTTTCCACTGGGAGCTCAGTGAAGAACGAAGGGAGAGACAGCATTTTTGGGGAAAGAACTATCTGCCCAAATAGCAAAGGGTTTTATTCTTATCCTGACTCTTACTAGACCTGCATTTTCTACATGTAGGTGTTTAAAGTGAAGATCTCGGCAGGAGAGATGAAGATCTGTTTTTATAGGGTGGGATTTAGTTCATTTAACTGAGGTGTGCCTTTATCTTAGGAGTATAATGAAGCAACCCTTCCTGAGGAAGTCCCCCAGTTCCCTAAATACTCAAAATGAGAAAGATAAATGGATTTAAGACCATCAGAAAAGTTAATGTACACCTAACTTGTCTTCAAACTTAGATGAATAAGAACTCCCTCTGTAGGTTTTCACAGTTATCTACCACTTTCTATAGATAACTAAGTGAATCTAAGCATTTGAAAAAGACTTGTCTTCAGAGCCTTAAAATACAGCACTGTTTGATGCATAATTTGTGTGAATTCCATCCAACCATGCACTTCAATATATAAATTACAGTGTCATGGTAAGAACAAAAAAGTGCCAGCTACAGATACTAACCATGAAGATAAAGGGACAAATTTGGATAAAACATTTCTTTGTTGATCGATTTTGTAACAGCAGCAGAACTTTTGCATTTCCTATTGTAGAAGTCAACAGAAGGCTGGAACTGTATTGGTTTCTTCTCAAGCTGTGGTACGCCTGGAAGGAATACTAAAGCAGAAAAGACATAGTGAAGCCAAGCAGACAGCATCAACTGCGCACATTTGAAGTGGAGATAGCAACTCTGTTGGCAGACTTTCCAGCAGGACAGGGGCATCAAGAGTCGCTTATTCCACCACCTACAGTCTCTGAGCCGGTGGAGGGAATCATACCAAGAGCTATCAAAGCAGTAATTATAACAACAACAACAACAATAATATGCAATTTCCCATACTATTCTGTATTCTAAGACAGAAAAGCCATTAAATCCACTGAAGCCATACTGCCTCATGGACAGCCTAAGGGCAGCAGGAATGGCACTAAGCTCTGGAGGCCCAACTGGACTAAGCATCAGTCAAGCCATGTCACCCTGACATGCCCTTTCCAGGCTGGAACGTCAGAGGCAACTATACTCATCCAGAGCTCTCTCCAGGCCTTCAACCTGCCGCTCTGACTAGATGACCTAGCTGACTCCACTGCATTAAAAAAAAAAGAAAAAAAAAAATTAAAATTACTTTGTAAGGACTTTTTTGTGTTCTCACTGTCTGAATACTCTCCATGCAAATTTCTGTTTTGCTGTTCCTACATCTTTTTTTCAAACCTTCTCCGAAGAGAACTTTTCTGTCATCCTGTTTCTCTGTTTAATGCTCTAGTGGAACAGTTTATCTTTGCAAAACATTCTGAGATGTATTTTGCATGAAATATACTGTCCTGAGGAAAAGCCAGCTCATACTGTGCTGTTTGCACAGAAAGAGAGAAGGAGGAAGAGCAATAAAAGAGCAATTTAATTACTTTGGAACTGCAGTGCTTCCCACTACCATGGCCTCTGCATGAGGTCCTGACGCAGCCACCAGAGCTGACTGCAAGAGGCATGATCTGGCTGACAACTCCCCTGGTGCTGCCTTACCCAATGTCACTGAGCAGCTCACGGCAAATGAACAAAGTGCGGCAGGACATCAGTGATGTAACACAAGTTAAAAATCTTCAGGAAATCTCAGTGACCTCCAAGAAGCACAAAAAACTTTCTGCCCCATTCTCCTCTGCTGAACAACCGCGTACCTTCTTCTAGTGGCGCTGTTCCCCTCCCCTTGAGAGGTGCTTTATTCAAGAAAAGAGTGAAAAAATCAGAGCACAGCTGCAAAAATGAATTCCTACTCGTTGCCTAAGTCGTGGTATCTTTTTGTAGCTATACAAGCTATGATGATATGATCTAGCCTACACTACATAGGATGAGATTGTGAGGCATAATGAGTAGAGCTGGATTTGACTTCTGATTTTCTCCCAGAGCCAAGGATTACCAGTGACTATGCCTGATGCTGTGGGGTAAGCACATTCATCAGTAGGAAGGATTTAGGAATTTCTTCATTCCTCAGTGGATTAGGCTTTGAACTAAAATCCACTAAAGTAAGAAAAGTCCAAGGGATCACAATTTGTTTTCTTTAGAAAGCACTGATTTTTTTTTGTCTGGTGCTAGCAACTGCATGCCTGGCTTAGCAGCCACTTCAGTTCTGTTGCATTTGCCTTTCCTTCTCTTCTTCCTCCAGCTTGACCTCAGGGAGAAATTCTTGCTGTCTGTCCTGGCTTGCAATTCCACTGCTGAAATAATTGAGCTAAAAGAGACTCACTTTTCTTGACTTCTTTCTCATTTCAAGATTCAACCATTTTTGGTTTACCACTTCTGCTTCTCCCGTCCCCTTACAGTTTTGTACCTGGGCCTCTGTCTACATGACAAAATCAATGTTGAGAACTTTAATCCACCATCTGTCTCTGTTTACATCCAGTGACATCCCAGACACAGGACTTGTACCAAAGAGCCCTCTAGTCTGAGTATACAACTAAGATAGGATAGAAAAAACTCTCAGGATTCTTTTTTTTAAAGTTTTCTGCAGGATTCTTCACCTGATTAAATCCAATTGTTGCCAGTAGTGTGGTAGGAGTCTGCAATATTTCTACAGTATTTCTTTCCTTAAGAGGCTTTCCTTTCAAGAGGCTTTGTGTGTTGTTGCCACAATAGCTCATGTAATCAGTAAGTCCACTGTCAAATGTGCCCTTTCCTGCAGTGGCTCAAGTTAAACTGAGCCAGTGGTCTGCTCTCAGGTTAAGGATACCATAGCACTAACTGATAGTCTATACTTTCGGTGTTAATTTACCATGTACGAGACTTTTCTCCCTAAGAAGCCAAACCTAAAAAACCCAAACATTGATACCACAAAAACACTGACTTCCTTTTTCACAGGTAAAATATGGAGAGGGCATTTTTGCTACTTGAAAGGCAAACCCATTTCTTTCGTACAGCACTACTTTCACAGGTTATAATCAAGGAGGATTTTGGTTCATTCTTTGGGGAGCACTTTTCCGTTTAAGATTTGGTTTTAATTTACTTATTTGTATGTCTTGTTCCTCCAAAACTGACTTCTTTTTCATGGCATCTCAAGTTACTCTTCTACTGGAACTGAACAGACTATATCAAAGAAAGCACATCTCACAGAAGTGCCTCCGCAGCACATTACAAACTGTGCAGCTCCCAAAGAGCAATTTAAAATGAAGAACAACCTTTTCCAACATCCTTTTCAGAACTGCACATGGACATTAGCCAGACACAAGACCGAGCTGCAGAGGGTGCATTAAACTTCCCATCTGCTCTTCACAGCGTTCATCACTGATTTATAACCCACAGTAAAGTCATTTGGCCAAAAAAAAAATCATAGTGGATGAGACAAGTGCACCAGAAGACAGCTGAACCTTTCCTCCCACAGTGTCCACAGAAGGAAATGTGTCCCATCCAGCCAGCATGTTGCCAGTATTTGATTCCAGAGTATGTGATATCTGTAGGTAAGTCATTCTCTAAAGGAACAAGCAAAGCCAGATTTTGTTCTCATTTATACTACTTTATAGGCATTATCTCAGCTGGTCTTGGCACGACTATTAATTCAGCCCCGTGTAAATGATGTCAAAGTATCCTTGAGGGCCTCAGCAGCTTTCTTGAAAACTTGGAAGAGTTTTCAGAAAGACACCTGCAAGTTTCTTCTTCTCAGGGAGTCTGCTTTTCTAACCCACTCCTTCGCTTTGTCCAGCCCCTGGTTGTGGTGCTACCATCTGCCCCTCTGCTGACTCTCTCTGTCCTGGAGAAGCCCATGTTTCCCATGGGCTGCTCTGCAGAGTTAGGCGTGGAATCATAGAACGGGTAGAGTTGGAAGGGACCTTGAAGGCTGTCTAGTGCCAACAACACTCTGCCATGGGCAAGGACACCTCCCACTACACCAGGTTACTCAAAGCTCCATCCAACATGGCCTTGAATGCTTCCAGGGATGGGGCAGCCACAACTTTTCTGGGCAGACTTCACCCGGTCTCTCTTTGGGAAAGGATCAGCCTTTGCAGCTCGGGTGCGACGCATTTCAGCAGTATTTGCTACGGGACGGCCGTGGGATGGCAAGCCCCGGGTGCCAGGGTGAGTTCGTATAACGCCCGACAAATCCCGGTGACTTTCATCCTCCTGGCAGCAGGAGGGGGCTCGTCCCCCCCGCAAGGTGGACGAAGCATTTGCCCGGACTCGCACAAAGAACTGGCAGCCTCTCCCTCAGTCCCCACAGCCCTGACACCCGGCNCGGTTACGCCGGAGCCGAAGCATTTCGGTGGGGTCTGTCCTGTCCTTCTCCCTCTTTCAGGGGAGGTCGGCAACTTCGGGTTTGGGGTGGTTTTTTGTTTTCTCTCCGTTGCTTTAGTCGTCCCCCCCCGCTTTTCATTTAAGGCTAGGGTGGGAAGGTCTGGCCCGGTGCGCTGAGAAGTGTCGCTCGCCTTCCCGCAGCCCCGGAGCGCCGCTGCCCGCCGCCGCCCGGTGCGGAGCGGAGCGGGTTTGCGATGCCGCTGTGCCCTCCGCACCTCACCCGCGGCTGCCGCTCCGGCAGAACCCCCGGAACGTTTTGCCTTTTCGCGTGTCGTAATCAAGGGCAGCTGATTTTCACATGCGTGTAACCTAGGTATGTGTTGGGCCTGTGCTTGCTTGTTCCCAAATACGCTTTGGAAAGAACCTGGTGGTGTCCTCACTGACTTCGTGGGTAGTCAAAGTACTCGAATTGCATGAAGACTTTTTCCTTTTGGAGAATTCGCTTTTGCTGGAGGCAGAGAGGGGAGCGCGTTGGGAGAGTGTGGGGACGGCGGCTGGGGGCGTGCTGCCTCTGGAAGGAGGGATGCCGAGAGAAGGGAGGCACAGGTTGGTTTCCATTTCTGGAAGATGCAGCAGACCCGGGGTTTGAAAGTGTAGAGCGTTGGGTCGTCACTGTGCAAGCACATTTTTGGCTCTGTAGGTATAGGCATAGATTGCCACCCGTGTGCTCTTTCACATTGTTTGCAGGAAGATGACAGGAAAGGAATTGCTCCCTCTGCAAATAAATTGCAAAATGCTTATCCAACGTACTGAGAGAAGAGCTGAGCTTAGACAGCACAACGGGGAAAAAGAAAAACAGTGTGGATGCACAAAAACGTGGCCTTTCCAAACACTTTACGTCTAGCTAAAAGCTGCATCCCATTACACTATCATCTCAGTTGAGGTAATGAAGTTTGGGACAGAAAGCAAGTAAAGTCCAGTCTTCCTACCCTTGCAAATGCTAAACAGAGGGAAATGTGAAAATAGTGGTGAAGGGCTGAGCATTTGCCACATTGGTTAACATTTATATAAGCAAAGACAATTAGGAATGCACACCGAGTATTATTAAATTTAGTTCTCAGTTAATTGTAGCAGAATGGGAGAAAAGTGAATAGAAGAAATGTATAAAATCTGGACCATATAGAATGTGCTGGCAGCTTTATCCTGATGAGGGATCCAGCTGGAGGGCTGACACCTCTTTCCTTACGATTTTGCTTTTTACAGTCACTTTGACTCTGCTCTGACTTTTCTGTGCCTGAGCAGACTGAAACGAAGGGCAACCTGAAACCACCAGCCTCCTTCTCTCTCCGACAATGCCTAGAAAGTCTTGTCCCCCTTTAGGGGCGGTTGCCGCTGGTTGTAGCTGGGTACAGGCTGCCTTCCTTCCCCACCTCTTCCTCAGACTGGGTCATCCGTCTCACCCAAGGTGGGAGAAGGAGAGGCAGGCACGTCACCCCTGTCTCCCTCATGTTTCCGCAGCTTTCCTCTGCTCCGGAGGGCAGGCTTGCTGCCTGCAGATTGCTGCTTGCTATATCCAGTACGTGTGCATTGCTGTCAACAGGAGAAATGCTGTAAGACCTTGAACTGCTGGGGAAGGGGTCCTGAGCTATTTCAGCATCCAAATCTACTCTAGTACTATCACCAAGTAGGTATGTGAGCATATTTGCCTTAGGATGTTACTGCTGTTTGCATTTTGTTAACCTTTTCAGAGGTAAAAGGCTGACTGGGATAGCTTGTGTCTGCCAAGTGTCTTGGTTCATAATTGGGTCTTACTGGTGCAGCGCAAATTATAAATGGTGTTCTGTAATTCCCCATCAGAAGCAGGAAGCAGTGCAGTTTTCCTCCTGGCGCCCCATCTATGCAGAGGCAGAAGAGGAATTAGCTCAATGATAGAGTACACCCAGAAGTTACTGAAAAACATGGTGTTTCTGATAGGTTTGAGACCTGGAATTTAAGTACTGAAAAGTCAAGGTATTTTCACCTCTACCTCCGGCCCTCTCTTGCAGGCGCTCCTCCCCTTGTGTCTTCATGACTGTGGTTACCTCCTTTTCCTGGTGTGCATTGAGGAAATCCTGTTACAGCATAGTCGATCCGTGGCACTGCTGCAAAAACCCACCTCTTAGCCTGCCACTTCAGCTGCGTCTCCCCTCTTTGTCAGTCCTTCTGCTGCTCCCCCTTCTCCCCTGCATTGGACACATCAGTCACAAGCTTCAAGTGTCCTTGGTAGTCTCCCCAGACGTGAGGTACCACCTCTCTTGCTGTACCAAGAAATACCCCCTGGGCTTTGATCAGCTCTCAGCATGTCTCCCTCAAGCTACCACCTTCATATTTCCCTAAGCTTTGCCTTGTGCTTATGTGTAGCTTTGTATAGGCACCTTGTCCATCATTTCATTAATTTCCTTGATAAGATATGTCGCAGCACGTTTGCTTTTGCTGTGATGCCTTCAGCGGCTGTCTGGTGAGATGCTGAGACGAGCCCTCACCCATCCTGACACCATCCCTGTCACTGGAATTAGTCTGGCTCTGGATCTGAGCACAACAGTGTCCTCTAAAGCTAGGACACCTGGGAGGCAGAGGCAGTGTCGCACAGATCGCTGTATCTAGCACCAGCAGAAGCTCTCCTTCCATAGCCCAGGTTGTTCTCACTTGCTCTTTTTGGCATTTCAGGTGCAACCCTGCCCCCTTACGCTTACACACCACAGCGTGGTTCACAGCAACTCCCTTTGCAATAGTGGGGCGTCTTTGCATAAGTTACTGCAGACTGTTTTGCAAACTGTGACAAGATGCCAATACTCTGTGCACAAATACAGATACGGTAATGCCACTGTCACTTTGTCAAGGGAGGGCCTGCAGCCTGCCTGGGTAGCATCAGGAATGGAGTGAGGATGGAGATCTTTTCTGTTAAACCATTGAGGGGAAACAAAGGATCAAAGAAGGCTGTTTTCTTTGGTTTCTTGGCGGAGGCACCTGAGCAGGGAAGCAGGGTTACAGCGATTGGAATCACTGCAAGAGCACATCTGTGCCTAAAATTCCCTTGACATTTAAGTTCACAGTACATAGTTGGTACTGAATCTGCTTTTTGGGGGAGAAAAATATTTTGAAACGAAATGATGTGTTAACAGAGGTTTCTGTCGAATCAAGTGTACAAAATTATGTCCCAGCTTTGTATTATACCAGGGTTTCTAAGGAGGTTAAAATGAAATCTGCTGGACATCTTTGGGTGTATTAGGGACCATATATTTTGTTTGTTTTTCATAAAATATATTGAAGCCTGTGTGTTGCCTGAATTTTACCAGAGAAAAGTGTTTTCTTTTTACTCTGGACTCCACTTACTGGGTCACAACTTCATTTGTTAAGAACTAATAATCCCTTTTACTAGGGAAAAGGGCCACTTACTGGTCAGCACAGGCACTTGCTGAAGTCTGCAGGAAGGGCTCCCAAGACTGCTGGCATGAGGGGTGAACATGGCCCCGTGGTGTATGAAACAGAGGCTTCTGGCTACGTTCCTGCATGCAGGCACCTCATCCAGCATCTGGCAGGATGCTGTGCCACAACACTGCGGGGGTCAGTGGAGACCTTGTATCCATTCACTTCCAGATTTAGGCCCGTTTTGTCCTAAAACATTATTCTTGGTAGATGAAGGGGATTGTGCCTGATCTTTCAGATGGTTTTTCCCTATTTACCTGGAGGGATGCTGAACCTGAGGGTCTGAGTCCTGCAGGTTGTTAGCTTTGCAGGTGAGTGTGATGGAGAATAAAGGCAAGCTCTGATAACAAGGACTGCTTGCCCCGGGGCTTGGTAGTTTATGTGGTAGGTTTTGTTCTGAGTAAACGATGTGGAGGAGCTGGAGCCCCATGAGAAGTCCTGTGTAGTTTCAGGAGGGGTAAACATGGCTCCACAGCTCTCCACTGCACTGGCCGTTCGGCCCCCGGTGTGGAGCTCAGTGCCAGTCTGCTTTTGTTGAACACAAAGGGTGGCTATCGGGAGCCCGTGTTAGTTAGGCATGAGCTAACAAGGCTTGATTAACTCTTGTTCATTCTGAGATTAATTGTGTCACCGTTGCCTCACACGTGCTGGGTGATATCTTCTCCCGAGAAGCTTATCAGTCTTGGGATGCTCCACACAGCAGCCTCTGCAAGGAGGGATAGCAGGAAGGGGATGACTCGACTATGAACGGACATGGCAGGACAGAAACAGTTGAAATGTTTTCTTAGATTTGTCCCACTGAGGGAAAGGGGCTTTAACTGATTTTTTTTTTTTTAACCTTCCTTTCTTTTTGCCCTGTGAAATGTGCATTTCTAATTAAGCCTTACCATCCTACACTACGTTTTCTCTTCAAACAAAACTTTCAAATTTGAGGATTGCAAGATATCAAACAAGAAGTCATTCCACAAAATGAAGAAATTAAGGAATGCTGATACTTAACAGTTCCTCTCTCCCCTGGCTAGCCTTGCCCTCGACCTCCTTTATAGCCTGCTGTCTCCATAGGCACCCACGGTCTGGTACTTTGGCAGTGACATCTCAATGGCTGTGTTTGACTGTAGAAGTCAATTACTGACACCTAGAGCTAACCACATGGTTGTGTGAACCTTCATGTCTCCCCTTCCTGATCGTCTGTTGTCATTAAACTTTAGGAGCTTGACTGTCTTTGAGGTTTTTGCCTGGGGTTGAATTTGGCTGAAAGTGGCCTTGGAAAAACAACAACAGGAACAAAGGTTATTCAGAGTGGGAATAAAGGGAATAAAGCTGGGACTGGACACTGAGAAATCAAATATGACCCATCCTTATGGTCAAAGAAGAGTGAGATTTGGGGGTTTGTTGGGTGGGGGTTTGTTTTTTTTTTTAGCAAGCTGTAATTTTTCATGGGAAATTTTCAACCAAAGTGGAAAATAATAATTTTTAGTAAACCAGCACAGGAGGGAGACTGACTTCACTGGTGACTGTGTCCTTTGGGTGAGATTCAGACTCACACTCCCATGGGAGGCAGGACCATGGAGGGTCGTGTTTCCCCATCTGAGGTCCCAGATGTACAGCAATGAGACTCCTTTCTCCGTTCACATCCCAAGAAGTACAGGGAACAGATGGGTCCCTGCTCCCCACATACCTTGTTGGAGATGGGAATAAATACAGTGCTGGGGCCAAATCCTTCTGTGCCAGAACATGGTCAATGCCAGCCTCAGCTGTAGGCTACTGCTGCAGCTGAGACTGTGAAAATAGCTGCTAAAGGCATTAGACTGGGGTGAATGATGTTCTGGTCCAAATATTTCCATGTTCTTCAAAGGTAATTAAAAACTCAGACCTCTCCATCTCACTGTGTATGCTTGTCATTTGAATATGAATGCACATACTTAAAGAGCCTTGAGGATGTATTGTGCTTTGCACTGCATCTCTGGCGTGTTTAATCAGCTCGAGATTTGGTAGGCTCTGTTCCCTTCGCCTCGCCAGTTGTGTTGTATTGAATGAAGGTCTAAATGGACAAGAGCAGTGCTCTGTGTATCTGGGGGCAGACGAACTGAAAAAGATCCTGCAGAGACAAAAGAGAGATGGAAAAGAAGCAAAATCATTTATATTTGTCTTGTTTGAAGATACAGTCCCTGTTGCAGAGATCTGTGCCTCTTTTCTGCAGGAGAGCTGCTCTGAAAGAAACAAAGGAAGGGAAATGGTCTCTGCTACGAGTGGACAAAACTGAGGGGCAAAGGATTGAGCTCTGTGGCATGAGGCAGATTTACCTTAGAAAAGTTATATGGGGGCTGTTGCACCCCCCTTTCTGTGCCAGTACCACCACCTGCCTCAGCCTTTGTGCTTATGGGCGATGGGGTGCATGCTTGCCTGGCCAGAGGATGTGCTGGGTCCATCCTTGGGGAAGCCAACCTCAGGGTTCACCTGCAGTCTCCCGCCTCTCCTTCTGCACAGGGTGGCAGTCAGGAGGCTGTCTGGCTCCCTTTGAGTGGAACATTAGTATAATCAACATTATCAAAACCTTTGGATTTCAACAATTCTGACTTTTAACAGCTGCACCAGATAATTTTTTTATTGAACTTGGACAGGCTTAAACCATAAGTGATTCAGTGATTGAAGGGATGAAAGCAACACAACAATGCATTAACATTCATCCCCAGAGATCTGCTTCTCTAATGCCGTTCAAACCGAATGTGCTGAAAGGGTAGAGCTCTGAGATGTATAATGATTGTGCAAGCGTCTTTGCTTTCCCAGAGGGGAGGTTCTTTTTGAAAGTAGCCCTACTTTTGCTTTAATCTGCATCGTCTGGGATTGTTTCTTCATATACAATCAATTTAATTTGCTTTATTAAAAACAGTTCGGAGGGGTCCATTTTAATTTTAGGTACTGAATGAATGTAGCATGCAAAAATCTGCCAGTTATCCTTTTGCGTATACTGTATTCAGTTTGGGCATTTCAGGTAAGTGAACTTAAACTGCAGATTGTCTGAAATAAAGAGAATAAATAAATATAATGGTGTGTAATCCAGGAAGACCTGATTCCTGGCAGGAGTCTATAGGGGATAATGTGAAAAGAATTGGAGTGCAGATACAGGGCTCTAGTGCTTGAAGCAATGCCAGGGGACAGCAGGCTGTCTTGGTCCTGGAGCACTCTGCGAAAGAAGAAGAGAAAGGTGTTATCAAGGCATGGCTGTAAAGTAGAGATCAAGACATAAACATGATTTTTGTATTATTTGTGCAGTGCTGTAACTGGACAGCAGAAGGATGTGGCTAGCAGAAATAAAACACAAGCCAGGATTCCGGTTCTTTTGTTTTCTTCTGAAATTTCTGACACCAAGAGCTGTCAAAATTCAGCACCTCTTCCTGTTTTTTCATTAATGTAGTTATTACTAAACTCTTCAGCTTTAATTTGCTTTTTTTTATAGGGGCTTTTCTAGGCATGCAGTCCCTTTAGATTTGGGCGTGATAACTAAGCACATCCTGCGTGTTGGACATTTGGCTTGCATCCTCATATCTGCCTGCTTGTAAGTATTTTATTTATCCTCTTTGCTTGTTTTAAGGAGCAGAGTCAACTGACAGGCTCTGGGTCTGATCCCAAGTCATGATGTCTTTGCTTTTTATTGATATAAATAACCCTATAAATGTGTGGATCCATGGGAAATGTAAATGATGCAAACACTTGATCCTATCTGAATTAATCTAAGCATCCTCATGGCTCTGAGGTTCCTATTCACAGCCACACACAAAACCCCAAACAAAACATAACTTGATTTTAACCTGCAAACAAGCCATCTGGGCACTTGTCTTCTTAGATTTTAGAAGTCATGAATTTAAATCATATTAAATCATAATAAAAAATGAAATTAGATCATAAATTAAAAGGAAGACTTTGCTTGTGGCAGGAAATAGTTTTTCCTTTTCCTTGTGTGCACTGTTTTATTGAGTCAGTTGGTGACTGTTACTGTTTCCCAGACAGAGAGGTGAAGGGATTCTGTGCTCCTGGAGGGTCCATCTGTAACAGGAAAAGGCAGCATCCTATTTACTTGTGGTCTTTCAATGCCAAAGGCACTTATGCAAAAGTAAGACGTATTAATGGTGATATTCTTGCTAAACTGCAAGTGAGAAGTCATTCTTTGCCTTTCCTACCTACATTTTCAATGGAATAAAAAAGTTGCACACCTCTCTTCTCTCTAGACCTGCTGTCCAATTTAGGTGTGTGGTGTTAAATTGCTACATTTTTCAATTCTAGAGCAAATTGCTTTCAAAGACTAAAAGGTTCCCTGCATGTAAAGTTCATTCAGTCCTTTAGTATGAGCATGCAAACATATTTTTATTAGCATTAAATGCTTTGTGTTATATGCCAACTCTAACCGGTCTATGATTCTATGATATGTGGTGATACAGTCCTATAAGCTAAAGGAAATAAATGTAGAAAATGAAGGCGGTGAGGGGAAGATGAATGAATTCAACCAGAAGCTTGCTTGCTTTCGTACATATATTGAGTTAGTGAAGGTCATGAGAAACCTTAATCTTTTTAACAGATGTAGTGAAAACTTGCTGCCGGCTTTTGGAAGGAATAACTGTGACAACATGTCTTGAGGCAGGGGGGTGCGTGTGTGACACATCCTTTGGGATGAGGAGGTTTCATTCTGTAACTGGCATCACCGTTTCACCTGGGATGTCTTCTGGAAACCTGCACAATCCTCCTTCTGCTCTGCCTGCCCTGATGCTGAACAAAGGAGAGGTGTTTCTGATTTCAGGTCATGAGGGGATGATATCATTATCTGCTCACTCCTGGCTTTAACTTTCCAAAAGGGCAAAAGAGAGCAGAGAACATACTTGTGAGTCCTTTCACTTAGATAATCAGTGTCATCTTTAATGAATGTCCTCTGCTTCCCCTCTTCTACTCAAAACAAAGAGCTGTCTGCCTGATATGGAGCAAGCAATTTTTGCACAGAATCAGAGTACCATCTAAGCAACTAATGTCCCTTTCCTAGCCATTTCCTAGTCACATTAATGGCCAGTAACTTCAGTACCATAGGCTAGCCACCAGATCCTCCCCAGCAGGGGCATGGTCTGAAGTCATCCCTTGTGGGCATGTTGTTCCTCAGGCCCTCATCTCCATATCGTTCCAAACTCACGTGTGCAAACATGGGAAGTGGGTCTCCAGGAGGACCGAGTGTGCAGAGATAACAAAGCCTGGTGGCCAGAGGCTCCTTCTGCCAGGATCCACGAACATCTGACATGGGTGAGCTTCTTCAGCTGTTGCCCACAGGGTCAGCGAGCAACTCGCAGCCGTCCACAGAGCCCTCTGTTTTGAAGAAGATGGAAGAATTCTGTTGCATTCATCCTTTGCCTTTCTCTATACATCAGGCTGAAACCAGCCAAAAGGGTTTTAGGTTTATAGGGAAGGATGGCAAATACAATTAATAGCATATTGATGTCTGATGGGACAAGGGACCTCAGTATTGTAATTCTTGTAAAGGCAAATTAAGCTCTCCTCTGTTAAGAGTTGTTCACAATAAGAAAAGGACTTTTTAGAATACCTGCTACCTGTGAAGAAAGAGTTGATGGGAGATAGTGATAGAAATGTTAGTTTATGTAGCATAAAAATGTTGATTTTTTTTGATGTCAGTTTGTCTCCCTGTTTAAACATTTTAAAGCCTGTATAACATATATATTGAAATAGCCACTGTATTTCTCAGCCTGTGCTCACAAAAAAACCCCAAAAAAACAGAAAAACCAAGAAAACACAATGTTTATCTATGGCTGATAATCTCCCAAGAAAATGAATCCTGTAGACTTATCTTTGCTCCCTGTTCCTTGATTTTTAGGGCCTTAGTGGTTGTGAGTACGCTCCATTAAATTATATTTCACTGAGCCTGGAGAAATAGATTTGTTGCATCAAGATATACAGAGAAATACAATGCGGGTAAAGGATTTAGGACTTTCGGACTTTGAAAAAGCTCTCTGCTTACTGCACGCCATCCTGGAGAGTGCTGCAGTCTCATTTAACATTCACCTTAGACTGAACTGGGAGATGACTACTGTCTCAGTGATGCTCAAGATTAAATTGCATATGTTACATACAATTTGGCACCCAGAAGGTATGCTAATAGATGAGGCCTCTGCTCCTGACCTGCATTTACATTTTCTGAACAAATAGGTTTTTGACAGATGCTATCAATGATGCAAGGAATTGATAGCTTTGGCATGGCTATCCAGGCACGGTACCTTACGGTACCTGGGATTTCCCTCTTATACAGTGATGGCTCGCTTAATCCCTCACCAGCCCAGTTTGCTCTGCTTTTGGTGAACATCAATTTGCCTATCTCCCACTTACCACAGGATAAGGGAAAAGATGAAAAACACCAGCTGAGCCTGCCTACAGTATCTGCCAGGTAGATACTGTACCTGCCAGGTAGCCCTGCCCTTGGAATAAGAGTGGTTGTCCTCACCTGTGAAAAGTGATTCATACCAAGGGCATGAATGAAAGAACAGTGCACAGCTGGAGGAAAATACTAAACAGTGGTTCTGGTTAAAAGGGAGGGTGACACCACAAGCAGAGCCTTTCCCTGTGTGCCAGATCTCATATTTACGGCCTGAAGTGGCAGAACTAGGTTTTGCTCTCTTGTACATCTACAACCAGGAGAGTGGGGAGTTGGGTGCAGTCTGCAGTCTTAGTACGGTGAGCAGTTTTGCTGAAATGAGTGAATCTATCTAAGCAGTTTGACCATCAGAGCATCAAGGCAGCGTAACAATGGAGGAATAGCAGCAGGAAAGGTCGACTGATGTGGGAAAGGCAGAGTATGATCTGGGATTTCCTACACCAGTGGGACTGGACTCAACGACTCAGAAAGCCTCCTCAAGAGGCCCATCCCTATTCCGGGATTGCAGAGTTGCTGCATCACAAAAACTGAGTCCTCCAGCAGAGAGGTCCCAGTTCTTCTGTCCCAGGAATTTTCAAGACTTCTCCAGTTATTTAGCAACAGCACTTTAAATTCAGTCTTTGCCTTAAACCAATTCAGCTTTCCAACAATAGGCATGGGAAAGTAGGGACCCCTATGGAATTTGAAAACTTTGGCTGCTTAGTTGAATTCCTTGATGGGTTTACGGCTCTCAGAAAGACAGCAGGTTTATCCCAGTCAGCCACTTTCAGTTTTGCCATTATGCTTTGAAGTCAGTGACAAAATTCCCAACCATTTTTTTTAGGACCAGATTTGGGCTAGATGTTATGATGTTGTTCTGTTCAGTTTTCAGAAAAGCACAAAACCAATTACCAAACAAGAAGGTGAAGCTGATACCTGGTGTTATTGGGGGTATTAGGATAATCCATTAGGAGGATTAGGGTAAGAGAGACAAATGATTCTGCCTCTTACCTCCTTCTCCCAGCAAAAGCAGGAACCTAAGCCAAAGCGATAGCTGGGGAGCACTGAATAAAATTGCTTGTGGGTGCCCCTTTTGAAAACTGCGAGGTATGACTTGGGGCAGGGTGGGGAGCGCAGAGACAGAGGTTTGTGCAGCTCTAGGACTTTGTAGCTGCATTTTGGTCCAGAACGCTGTGTGCACCCCTACACACTTCCTGGCTGGTTTCCAGTGAAGTTGCAAGGCTGGAACTGCACCAGGGAACATCACTGGGGATCAGGGTGGGATCTATTTTATTTCCTTACATGTTTTATACCTTTCCTGTGAATACTACTCAGATGTCAGGAACTCAGATATGTTCACACTTCATAGGATTTTGCTGTTTTACTCCAACAGGGTACAGATGGCTGGTAAAAATCCTTTTAGACTGAGTAGGACCTTACACTTTAGGTCTGTATTTTTAAATGTGTGATTAAAACAACACCTTCCTTTTTTTTTCTCCTTCGTAAAATACTACCCAAAGAGCCACGTTAGCTGAAGCTACATTTTATGGTGAGATTCATTTACACATCCTATCACTCTCAGTGTGAGTGAGGCAACCAGGATCTGGGCCATAGTCATTTGGAATCAGAGTTTACAGTGTCTCTGATCTCACTACAAAATGCTCAGTTAAAAATAGCCCAGCTGACACTGTAGGACCTATAAAGGCCTCATCTAGTAAAGCACTCACATCTCTGCTTAACTGTGAGGTTCTGATTAGTCCTTGTTAAGACCATAGATCTTCTACCAACTTCAAAGAAAGTCCCATGCCAAAGTTCTTCCTTGTACCAGGGCCAAAGCTGTTAGTGGTAAAAGTAGAATGTAGCGGATTTCAAATTTGTGAAGAATTTAAACGCTTTTAACTTCTGCCATGTTAAAGAATTTATGTGAATAAATTCCTTAAGCTATTCTACAGCAATTCAATTAATAATGGATCTGCTTTTCATTATGATGAGTAATCAAGGATAAACGTCTTGTATATCAAAGCTTATCTTTTAAAAAGGATAAATTAGCTATAACACACTTAACTACTTCCAGAACATGAAATGAACACGTATCGTTCCATTAGTTAATTTTGGATCACTAAATTAAAGACAGTTCAAAAGGAATATAATCTCATAAGGATAGCTCTTTGTTCAGTCTGTTGTAACTTATTTCATGAGGTAAAATAAATACTCTTTCTTGTGGGGCTAAATACTATTAGACTTATAAAATGGTTTTGGTTTTGTGTATCTATTGCATCAATATGATTTATATACTATAAGCGTAAGAATAGTTTTATCTGGTATTTGCAGATGCGTTTCTGTACTCTTGTCTATATTGTAGGCTATTGGGATGTCTGATTAAGACTACCAAAAGCTCTGCAATAGAACAATACATGCAGTAAAACAACATCTGGAATGTAACCTTTTATCTATGAAAACATGGATATGTATGTATTAGTAAATTAATCCAGATCAGGTCTGCCATCATCTCTCCTGTGGAATTAGCAAACACACTTCCTGATGTGGTTTTGGCCAGCTAGCACCCTCCAAGCAATGCCTGGACATATTTGGGGTTACGATCGGCCGTTGTTCATTCACAGGGGCAGCTGTGGTTTGGCCATCCTGGCCATGGGGATAAAAAAGAGTGTGCCACACAAGTTGTCCCCGAGACCATGGAATAGCCTTGACGTATTTTATGTAGTAGGAATGAGGCATGGAAAATAAATTTGGGGTTAAAAACATAGAATTAGATTCTACCAACTGCTTAACATGGTCCTTGTTTACTTGGGCATTTAGGACTTTTATCAGCATATAGCATAGCCTCTTAAATTCAGTTTGCAGTGCAAAAGTACAGCGGGTAACTGTGCAAATAACTTCAGTGACTGCAAAGCAGACTTCTTAGCATTTTCAGTGGGTGTCTCCAAGCCTTCTGTCTTCTCAGAGAAGAAACAGCACCAGTAGAAAAGTACTTTATTCTGCTTAAGGACCTTCAGTCCAGGTTGGGTCACACTTAGTGTCAAGATTTTTTCACCTCTTGAAGAGGCACTTTGCTAAGTTAGCGGAGGTAGCATTTTAAAGGAAAAATGATAAGGCAGACCGTTGCTGGGGGCAGTGCTGGGACATTTTCATGGGAACTCAGAGAGACACTTGGGCAGTTGAGTGTGATGCAGAAGGAGAGACCACAGACACTCGCCATCATTACTTCAGGGGCCTGATTCTGTCTCTCTGGCTGATGCTGACAGTCTTGGCTCTCTCTATCACCAAGAAAATAATTTTTTTCTCAAAGCCTCTAACTGCGAGTTAGAGATAATAGTATTGAACTGGGACCAGAGGATGAGGCTGAAAGCAAGGTCATGATGAGAGGGACTGCACTGGGAACATAGTTCTGTGTAGATACTGTATTCTTTGCAGGAAGAGAGCTCATCACCTTGCCTTGCGGTGCCTGAGCATCTGCAGTGAGAGGTTGACAATGGATGGATGGGTAGAAAGATTGCATGTGGATGATTATATGCAGAAAATGAGCTTCATTTCCTACCCACTTGCACCTTGCGTTATCTGTTTTGTATCAAAACAAAGGCAATGGATCACACCATATAATTCAGCTACAGCACGTCTGCTTTTTACAAGCAATTCCCCATCTTCTCTTACACTTCCAAGACTGCACCTGGGGACTAAGTACGTCAGTTTAAAGAAAAGCAGCCTGGCGTAACCTCTGATCTGTTTGTCCTGTTCTACTGTGACCTTTGCCAGCATCCGAGCTTCCAGGTTCAAACACAAAGTATGCGGAGGCAAAGCTTGTTCAAAGATGGGTTCTCTTCTCCACTGGCGTTCACTGCCCTTAGATAGTCCCCTTGCATTTGCTGAGCTGCCAGGGCTACCTGATCCCTCAGGAGTTTGCTTGTTAATATCAAAAGCTGCAACACTTCACTGAAACGTACCTGCTGTTGAGATCTTATGTGGCAGCATAAGAGCGAGACACTTTTTGATCTTTGAAACCATTTGCTCCATTTCTTAAATAATTTTTAAATTCTTAATTTCTTACACAGTAAGAAAGCAGGTCTGGCAGATTTTCTCATTCTGGGTACATCTGCCAAGGCACTATGGACAAGTGACTAATGGAAGTGGATTTGTCATCCATCATGGTGTTGAGCAGCCTTGGTCTAGGCTGAGCAGCTGAAGCCTTGAGAGGGACATTTGTTCCTTGACTAGGTTTTATCTACAAGTCAAATTTGGATTCCAATGTCTGTCCCATATAAAGTACATTTTTTATCGTGCCATTTCTCAGTTAAGCAACTCATGGTGGAGAAGGGTCAATTTTAATTAATTGATGGGTAGCATTTCTCATAATTTTTCTATTCGGAAAATAGAAATATAAAGATAGTTGTTAGCTCGTGCTTTAAGAAATGCAGATTAGGAATAATAATTTGGAACTCTTAAGAAATAGATTGTCTCAGTCACACATTAAATCACATTACTTGCTAGTAAATTAATCTCGCTTTTTTCCTCCCCCCTCCTTGCAGTTCCAAAGGATACAATCTCAGATTGTCCTGGGTTTGAGCAGTAAAGGATAAATTTCATCACTGACTGACTTCTCATCTCTTCATTGTGATGAAAAAATGGTCGCCTGAAGTAAAACATTTGTTATGCTGCTAAACCTGCCTTTGAATCCAAGATCTGTTGTGATTTTTACAACACCAACGGAAAAATGTCAGAACCCGACCTTTCATCTGGATTTGTAGGAAACATGGAAAATGGGACTTTTCTGGAGCTGTATCCCACATCCCTTTCAACTTCAGTGGATTCATCACCTGGCCGTTTATCCAACGTCTATGTCTATGTTTCTATATTCCTTAGTCTCTTAGCTTTTCTCCTTTTGCTATTGATCATTGCACTTCAGAGGCTGAAGAACATAATTTCTTCCAGTTCCTCCTACCCAGAATACAATAGTGATGCTGGAAGTTCTTTCACTAATTTAGAGGTTTGTAGTATTTCTTCCCAGCGCTCTGCTCTCTCAAACCTTTCTTCATGAAGCTAAATGAAAGGAAATGCACAGGGAATGGAAGAGCTTTGCCTAGTTTCTTGGGGAGGTAATGCATGCAACATTTGCCTTAGAAGACTATTATGAAGAGGTGGCTTTTAAGGTTTCTTTAGTTATTTTTGGTTGGTTTCTTTTCCTTTCCTTTTCTTGTCTTCATTTCCATTTTTACTAATGTTGTTTTTCATTTGGGACAATGGATAAATGACAGTGATCATTGTTTCATGCCTGTAATAGTGATGCTGTCTCTTTCTTACACGTACACAGTGTTCATTAAGAATATTCCTGCCAAATTGTAATATGGTTCTAACTGGATGTGTCATTTTTCTGCTCTAGTTGTAACCCCTTCTCTGGTTTTGTATGAGTAGTATGCTGACTACTTTTCTCTTTCCTTTTTTGATTAGATAAGGACTTGCAGATGAAAGCTCTATTGCAAAAGTGTAAACACTGGGGCAATTTAAAGTTGTTGGCATTGTTTCTTTTTTTCCTTTTCACATCTTTTTCAGTATTTATTGCTGTTTATAAAACACAATGTAAATCCATTTCCTGAAGAATGCTAGTTTTCTTTGTTTGTACTCCTAACTCATTCTGTGTAAAATCTCTGTATTTCAGATTTTGAATCTCTTTGGTTAACTTAGTAAAGTGACTGTAATAACGATGCTCACTGCTAAATGTGTGGAGGTGTTTTTAGGACCCCATTGAATCTAATTTGCTTAATGACTTGTTCCTCCAGGGGGCATAAATATCACACAACTCCTTCACTGATACTGTTGATTATTTTTACTGGATACCAGTACAAAACAGTGGTTTCTTCTGCAAGATCTGCATGCAACAACCATAGCTAGCAATTGAATAGCTCCTGTAACTGTCCTTTAGGCACAAGATTTTTGTACTGGTGAGGACTTTCTGGGCCACATTGTGTCCTGTAACTTCACAAATTCATGCTGGGGTGGAGAGGGGACACAAGGATCTAAGTAATGGCCAGGAAGGCCTGTGCTCTGACACTCAGGAGGTGCAAGGTGTACCTGCAAAAGGTAGAATCATAGAACAGAATTGTCTAGGTTGGAAGGGACCTTTAAGATCATCTAGTCCAACCAATAACCACTGACAAACCACCCTAAACCATGTTTCTAAGCACCATGTCAGCCTATCTTTTAAATACCTCCAGGGATGGTGATTCAGCCACTTCCCTGGGCAGCCTGTTCCAGTCTTTGATAACCCTTTCAGTGAAGAAATTTCTCTTAATATCCAAACATCTAAACATCCCCTGGTGCAAGTTGAAGCTGTTTCCTCTTGTCCTATCACTTGTTACTTGGGAGTAAGACTGACCCCCACCTTGCTACAGCCTCCGTTCAGGTAGTTGAAGAGAGTGATAAGGTCTCCCCTCAGCCTCCTTTTCTCCAAGCTAAACAACCCCAGATCTCTCAGATGCTCCTCATAAGACTTGTCCTCTAGACCCCAACCAGCTTTGTTGCCTTTCTCTGAACATGCTCCAGTACCTCAATGTCTTTCTTGTAGTGAGGCTCACAAAACAAAACAAAGTGTTTGATGTGCAATCTCGGGGTAGGAAGAGATTGGAAGGAAAAAGGCAGTTGCTCTGCTCTTTTCCTCATCAGCAGAAGGAGAGGCCAGAGATGAGAGGATGAGAAGTGGATGATCTTCTACAATCTCACTCCTCTTTGTTATGCCATAGTCTGGGTTTGATTTTCCCCTGGCCAAAATGTGACCCAGCACTCAATTTCTGCATTGTGAATGGGATCCTGTGGTCAGCTGGGAATTAAATCAAGCTGAACAATCAAAGAAATTATTTGAAATGCCAAGTGTAACCTGCTAGGACTGCAGCCCCATGCTTTGCTGCGCCATCACTTGCTGTCCTTGCTGCACTGTGTGAGCACAGCCCAGTCCTGCCACTCCAGTCCATGTAAATTTTGCTCTCATGGCAGGATGCAAGTCAGGAGAGACCTGAGGAATGGTATGGAAATGCCACTGCCATGACCAGCTGCTCTCCCTGTGCATGGTGCTACAGTCCTGCAGGCCGAGGGGTTGGGGAGCTACAGAAAACCTCCCCACCAGATGTGTTACAAATACCCTCCGGCATCCTGCCACTGACTACACAGACTTCAAAAGCGAAATGTGGAAAAGCCCATGTAAATATAATCATTAGAAACGCAGCTGTTCAGTGCCGAGCCACACATGGATGATGCTGGAGTCAGTGGTTTCAATTTTTAAAAGTGAAACTACAGTATAGTAAGTGGTAATGACTTGCCATGGTGATTAGCTTCTTACAAAGGTCAAAGATCCTGGTGACTAATATAGAACTTAAGCCTGAAGGTTCTCTGAGCCAAACTGGTTTTGATGAATATATTTAGTCTCTGGAATATTTTATTTATCTAGACAAAAATTTCTTGTAAGTCACTTTTCACTGTAATTGGTGATAGGCCTTGTGAAAACTGTTAACTATTTAAAAGGGATCAGGGAATGTTATTTCCTGTCTGAAAGCTCTTCCAAATTCCAAACCTGTAAAAAAATGTATTTGTTTGTTGACTGGTAGATAAAAATAAATGAAATGTAAATCAAGATGGAGCAACTGTTCAACTTACTTCTCTTACCTACAGAGTTGTAAATTTGTTGCTTTCTTTGCTGCAAATGCAGGAATTTAATCAAAACCAAAGATGAGGCGGCAGTCTGAGATGGGTATTTATTCACAGCGATATGTTTCCCATTACTAGTTTACGCTTGTGGACATAGAGATATTTAAAGTTAAATACAGACTGTTGAAAACTGATTGGCTTTGTTCAATGTGCTGTTGTTAAGCTTCACAAGAGCAAAAAGTATTTTTCAGACTGCACAAAGTAGCAAAGGTAACTGAAACCACACATTTAATTTTGCTTTGTAGTTTACTAGATGCTATTAATTTTTTTTCCACTCTGCAGTGACATATGGGACTATATACAGTCATCATGATTTCAGCTGAGTTGCACCTGTTCTCATCAGGACAGATTTTAGTAGAAACAAGTTGGATCCAATTGAATAGCATCAGGAGAAGCCACAGGCAAAAAGCACCATGGCATTTTTGAGGATTGCTAAGTATTTGTTCTTCCAGAAAAAAAAATTAAAAAATAAACAAAAACAAACCCAACCTGTGCTTGAGTTAACTTGAGCTAGAATTGCAGGGATGTCCCACCATGCTATGTAGAAAATCAGATTAGGTTCTTCGTTTTAACAAAATTTCTGTGTTTTCTACCTGTCTATCTCTCTATCTCTCCTTCCTGTCACTTACAAAGCAAACAGACATGGATAGGCAGCAGAGGTGAGCAGAGGAGAAGTTCAGCAAGGGAAGATGTCAAGTTCTGCACCTGGGAAGGAATAACACCATGCAATGGGACAAGCTCGAGGTAAATCACCTGAAAAACTGCTCTGCAGAGAAGGACCTGGGAGGCCTGGTGGACAGGTTGACCATGGTCCATTAACATTCTCCTGCTGCAAAGGAGGCCAGGAGCATCCTGGGGGGACACCTGAATCACTGGTGGGACACCTGAATTGCCTATGTGTTTCTGGGCTCCTCAGTACAAGAAAGATGTAGAGCTAATGGAGTAAGTCCAGTGCAGAGATACTAAGGTGATTAAGGACTGGAGCATCTGTCATATGAGGAGAGGCTGAGAGAGATAGGACCACTTAGTCCTAGGACTAAGAAGGCCTGGGAGGATCTCATCAATATATATATAAATACCCCATGGGAGGGAGGAAGAAGAGAGAGCCAGGCTCTTCTCAGTAGTGCTCACTGACAGGACAAGAGGCAATGGGCACAAACTGAAGTACCTGAAATTCCATCTGACCACAAGAAAATACTGTACTGTGAGAGTGGTCAAACACAGGCACAGGCTGCCCAGAGAGGCCGTGGAGTCTCTGTGCACTGACCTGGGCAACCTGCCTGCAGCTGACCCTGCTTTGGGCAGGAGGGCTGGACTAGATGACCCTCAGAGGTTGCTCATCCACACTGTGATTCTTGCCAGTGCAAAAACTCTGCAGTTTCTAGCTTGCTGCTTCCTCCTGATGTTTTTTCTCAGTTCTGGAGCTGAGTGATGACCTGTTACTGAAGAGCTGTTCTGTTCCTCCTCCTGCCTGCAACCACACACTTTTCCAACTTTTTTACTGCCTTTTTGTGGGGTGGGTTCACATTTCACAGTCAGCTTTTGCTGTGGGCCCCCTTTATTTTCCCTAAGCCCTCTGACTGCAGTAGTGCCATCAGCTTCAGTAATATATGACTCCGAGACTGCATAGCTTCAGGTAGTTGCAAAGTATACCTGGAAATCTGTAGAAAGAAAAATACCAGTAAGGAAAGAACAGAACAAGTTTCTGGATCACACAGGGGAAAAAATTTATTTTACGTTAGTTGAACAAATACAGTCCATGTAAGTGTATTTAATCAAAGAGTACCTGGGGAAGGCTGTAGTGGCTTCTATATGTAAGTTCTTTTGCACTGCTGGCCGCCCTGGCCCTACTATGAGGTTAACCCATCATATTCATCTGTCCTCAATTTTACCAAATTATTCCCATCTCCGTCTTGAAACAGTGTCGTGCTCTTCACTTAGCAATTCTTCAAGTCTGCGGAGAGTTTATTGTACTGAAGGTATTTTCTGCTTTCAGCCCTACTCTGTCTGCCAGCTGAACTGAAAGGTTTGTCTCTGAAAGCTTAAAGTCTTGTCAGAATTTCCTATAAATACCTTTTAAGTTGGGAACAACTTACTTCTCCATGCAGCTTGTTCACCCTCCTCTTTCACTGTCTAACCCTGTGGTACTGTTTCAAGGCTGAATCCCCACAGAGCATCACACCCCACTATACTTTTTTCCTTCAGTCTTTTTCTTTTTCTTTTTTTGTGAGATCACTAGGAAAGACAGCTGTGTAGGAAGGTTATTTACGAAGCCCATATACCTCCCGTTCTTCTTGATGGGACCCTTTTTGCTGCATCTGTTACAGTTGTCTGAGGAAACATTGTGAATTACAGCCCAGCTGCTTACCCAGCTGAATGGCCTTTTCACGTCCCCAGCCCCTTGTACACTCCCAAAGACAACGGCCCCACTCTGTGGCTACAGCAGAGGATTACATGCCCCAAATTCAGGGTGCAAAACTAGCCTGAAGAAGTCTTTTTTTTTTTTTTTCCCTCCAAGAAACGGGCTGGCTTTTGCCTATGTCTTTGGCATAACACAGAGCAGCCTTCAAGCTGCTTTACACTAAATTAACTGTGTGATGCCAGCTTGTCAGATGTGCAAACAGGAGTCACCGTCGGTCACAGCCCCACTCTTACACCATAGCTGCATAAACCTCATGGCTGTCAGACCAGTCCTAAGTAGGGTGGCCCAAACTCTCCAAGATGCTGTCCCAGGCTCAGCCAGAGACACTTCACTGATGCTATGTGAAGATGTTTTCGTGGCTCCTCGCAGCACTGGAGATAAAACCAGCATCCTGTGTATTCACTTGCAAGGCCAGGTAAGTGCATTAGTGTAATCATGGTAGTCATCACCCAGGTGACAGCAAGCAGGACCAGGTCAGATGAGCTATTTTTCACTTCCTTGGGTATTTTCTTTGTTTTAAATCAGTGTCAGCTGATTGCCCACTGTAAGTCTGAGAATCCCAGCAGGTGGCTATCAGCGGGTATAGGATCTCTACGAGCCTTCAGGAAATTGAATCGGGCTCCTTTGTACGGTTTAAGTTCTCCTTCCATTTCTTATGGACAGCATGCACAATGGGTGCATTTGTTTCAGCAGTTAACATACTTGCCAAAAGATACAGCTTTAATACAACTAACCTCTGTGAACAGCTTCAGTTAAAAAATTAGAAGGAAAAAAAAATTGGTGGTTGTTTGGGTTTTTTTTTTATATAAGTATAATCTAGTGTATACTTTTTTTTCAAAAAAACTTCAGAAGTTTTCTTTGGAAAACTATATTTTTGCCAAAATATCTATTTGTAAAGAACAGTGGGAAAACTATTCTGTTTAATTATTGGAAATGGACCATTTTATTCCAGATGTGATGATGTAAGTATTTTTGCCCACAGATTTTCCTGAGACATTCTACTGTTTTAAGGGGCATATAATTACTCTATACTTTCATTTCTTTCCCCTAGCCTCAAGAAAAAAGGTGTAGGTGTCTGTCAGTAATTATGCCACATATTTACTTATGAAGCTGCACTTGTAATAGTGCATACTGAATTTTTGTCATACACAGCAGGTCCTAGAATATGTTTACATTTCTTCTTTTTGTCGTTACACATTATTGGTAAGGTATAAGATGGAGACTAGTTAATGAATTGCACCTTCAGAGCCCCTTGAATACACAGATCGGTTTGTCTTTTGTCTTAGAATATTAGTTACATCCAATAAATCATTTGCCGGGCTTTATCTCGAGCCCAGGCTCAGCAGTTACTGGCAAGTTAGAAATAAATGCAAAGGACATATTTGTGTCAGAGGTTCCCTGCGAGATTTGCTCAGGGTGAATCTGGCTCCTCAAATGCTGCTCCACTGCTTGGAGCTGTGTGTCGGAGGCTGTCTGCTGAGGTACCCCCACAGCTGCACCCCTTTTCCCAAATATCTTCATTGGGATGCAGAAGATGGAAGCAAACAGTGAAGCCTGCAGATGATATTAAAACTGGAACAAGCTGCAAACACCTACCAGGACAAGGAAAAATACAAAGGTACCCGGTGAGAACAGAAGCATGGCAGGGAGCAAAATGAGATGCAGCCTGAAAAACCTGCAAATGAATGTGTCTGAGGCAGAAGTAAACTGAAAAAGGACCACTGGTGCTGGGAGAAACGTGGGCAGCAGTGACAGAAAAGCATCTTCTGATGAGAGGGGTAGGTGAACTAAGTGCAAATGGGCAATACTGCAGCAAAAAGATAAGTAGGGCTACCATCAGCCAGGAGGGATATGGTGCCTTTTCTTCTAATCCTCAGTGCTAGGTGCCACATGGGGACAGGTAATGGGCAGGGAGGCACTGAGATTAGTACCTGGGCAAGTGACTTCACTGGCCAATGCACTGGAACCCCCTCGGTTGCACAAAAACAAGGGCCTCCCCTCCTGCTGCAGCTCTAGCTGTTGCTGCTCTGCTCCATAGTCCTTCGCCTCCAGCAAAGTACTTTCTGCTCAGGGGCATGCAAGAGAGCTCCTCCTCCCCTTCCTAGTGCTTTTTTGCTCTCTGTCTCTTTGTATCTGAAAGCTCTGAAGGATTGCTCAGTAAAGCACACTTCATCTGGGATGCCACCAAAAGGCTTTCCAAGGCTGACATGATGCAGGGCAGGGCCAGAGCAGTCATCCCAGGGCACTCCCGTGACAGCCCAGTGGTCTGCAGTCCTGGTTCACCCAGAGCCACCGAGAAGGCAGGGGGATGGCTGTGACCAACAGCACAGACAGCCTGGCCCGATAACTAGACTCAGGTGTGGCTTCACCAAATGCAGACACCACCAATGCTGTGACCTGACAGGTACCTCCCCTTCTGGAGATACTTCCCACCTTACCGCCTGCTAACGTAGCTGTGAGCTTTGGCACATCAGGAAATAACTGCTTTTCAAAAATGGTTCTTTATGCACCCAGAGAGAGCTTTTCGATGAGAAATGCCTCTGCCCTCACTGTAATTTTGCATGTTATTGTGACACTGTTGGAAAACCCATAGGACCCATGTGCCTCGTCTCTATGGTAAAAAGGCTGAAGAGTGAGTAACATAAATTTTCAGTAATTTCTTTAAAATGAAAGCTGCTTGACTGTTTTCATTTTCCATTCATGCTATAGGAGGTTGGGTTTATTCAGAAAATAACTCCTGAGTGAATGTGTCATTGCATCTCTGCAGGGATAATTTTCCTTCATTTACTTTTCTATACTAAAGGAACTTGCAAGTGCACTGTGCCAGATTACACCTCCATGATACAGAATCACAGAATCACCTAGGTTGGAAGGGACCTTTTAAGATCATCTAGTCCAACCAATGGGAAAAAAAAAAAAAATTAAAAAAAAACCCCCAAAA
>VZRU01002609.1:124685-174352 GCA_013398155.1 Pedionomus torquatus
CCCCAGCTCCCTCAGCCTCTCCTCGTAAGATTTGTGCTCCAGACCCCTCACCAGCTTTGTTGCCCTTCTCTGGACCTGCTCCAGCACCTCAATGTCTTTCTTGTGGTAGGGAGCCCAAAACTGGACACAGTATTCGAGGTGTGGTCTCACCAGTGCCGAGTACAGGGGGATGATCACCTCTCGGGTCCTACTCACCACACTAATGGTGATACGCTTATGAAGATATGGCCAGGTTTGCAATTTCAGCCATCAGCATGAAAACAAGTGTTTGTAGGGGAAAAGTGTAACACCAGTGTTGGATCACAACAGGGGGTTAGCGTAGTGGTGTGCTCTCAGTGCGTTTTCCCCTCTTTATCCCTCCTCCCCCCCAGCTCCTGCATGGGCCATGGCCATCATGGTAATCACAACATCAGTTGCAGTAAGTTGGACTTCGAGGGATGGCTGGCAACACAGCTAAAGCACTGTTTGAAGTGGGGACCTAGATATTTAATTCCCATGAGAATATGACTATAGGTCAATTATCTTACTCTATAAATAATGGATCTACTGTATAAATAGTGGACAGCCCAAGAGCCCTTTGAGCTCTTCTGTATGGCAGTGGGCTGCACGTCAGGATCTCCCCTTTTGTGAGGATGTTTCCTTAAGGATTTGCTCCTCGAGGCTGAGAAATTCCTTGCCACAACAGATTCTCGGTAAGTGACTAATAGCATGCTAAAATTTAAATTCTTAACTAAGTGATATAAAGGATTGATTATGCATATATAATCCTTTAGACATAAACCGTTGACCAAATCCGGGACTAGGACTGGATCCAGCTGCACATAGACTCCTCTCTGAGAAGGAGTTTAGAAAGCAAGGGGGTCCTTTCTGAACCTCAGGACTCAATGGGAGGGTCTCCCTGACAGCTTGTCTGACCCTGTCCTCTATGCAGTAAATGACCAAGTGTACCTTGGCATTGAATCTCATAAAATAATGTTGCATTTACTACTAAATTTTTTAAATCTTTGTTTCACCTTAATAAATATTTCATTATTTCTCTCTTACAAGTGAAGTCAATTGCTTCGCCTGTAGCAGTTAAAGACTGGGTTTGTTTTAATAGACAATTTGGCTAGATCCAGGTGGTCCCAGTTTCATGGTGTGTGTTATTGGTCATGGAAGAGACCATCAGGCCTGCTAATGCAAAGCGAAGGGCAAGTCTGTGCTTTGCAGCAGGTGAGGTGAGCTGCTATGGTCCTGTCCTCACCCAGAAAGGGTGTCTCACACATAGGCTCCTTCCCACACTGCCACACTCTCCCCCATCCTCTGTTCTTGCAAGGGTAGTGGCCCACAGCAGACCTGGTCCTTGCACAGATGCTCTGGAAGGACTGTACTTAGGATCCCGGCTTTGGTAAGTCCACAGTGCAGATGTTTGATGGGCTGTGAGTTCAGTAACTTCCTAAATAAACTCCATCTAGTGCCATACGTGTGTTTTCTACCTCCATATGTTTCAAAAGAGCAAATCCAGTGAAGTGATCCTTTAGCAGGTATTACACGCCCTTGCCCAAGCTACGTTCTCGGTTACTTTGCTCAGGCCAGCAAAGTTGTTCTGGACACAGACAAAGAACAAGAAAAACATCTCATCCTCTGTTGTTTCTCGTAGCTGCACCTGCACCACTCCACACCTGTGTCACCCAGCTGCTGTCTTCAAGTGGTCTTCTGTGGCTGTTGGCATGTAGGGCCAAATGTTACTGACTAAAGGGCTCTGTAGTCTCCTCTTGAAGCTCTATTTTTTTCATCTAGGAAGGAAAGGCTTATTCTGGCTTCCATATCATATAAACTGTTGCAGGTGGATAAAAATGTTGATTCATCGATGCACATTTTAGTAGGGCAACCTACATGTATGTATTGAAAAGGGCAGATGTATGTAACATAATCAAGCCCACTTCCCAGAAAAACTTCCAGAGAAAAAACTATTGGAAAACTCTCCATTGTGTTAGAAAACATAATATAATAGCTCATGTAGAAGGTAAAGAAGATTGGACTGACAGATTTATAATTGCTTGGATCTACTGAGAATTCAGAACAAGGCAAGCTGTTTAACCAAAGGCGCTTTCTAGTGTCTAACTCATCAGCATTCATTAAGTGGAAATGTACGCTGCTGTGATGAAGAAGAATATCAGATTGAACTTTGAATATCAAACTTGAACTTTGATGAGATCAAAAGCAATTAGTTAGGTACTAGAGTCAGTTCTTCATTCAAAGTGGAAGAGAAGACAGAAAAAAAAATACAGCTTTGCGTGATTTTGCATTACAAAAAAATATGGATGTAATTTTGTAATAGGAGGGTGGTTACAGAGAGAAAGGGTAAGTGGAAAAAACAGCAAGACACACAGACAGACTGGCTGATAAATGTTTTTGCTCACTTGGGTCCTCCTAGCTTCTGGCATTCAAATTTATTCAGAATGGTCTTCAAAAGAACAGAGTTCTGCTGCTGCTCTCTCTCATGCCCTAATCCATCTGAGTAGATGTCGTTGTAAAGCTACCCCACTGGGATGATCTTCTAGGATGGTTTTTCATTTACTTCCCCAAGGACAGATCCCAGCAGAGAAAAAAGTGAAAAGCAAAAAACCAAGGAAGTTCTAGTCAGAATAGAACTGGATACATAAAGAAATGGATGCAGAAAGACAAGAGAAAAAAAAAAAAAACAAAAACAAAAAACCAACCAAACAAACAAGCAAACAAACAAACAAAAAAGCCAGAAAAAATTATTTCTTTGTGGCAAACCACCCACCAAATACTTCCTATTTACAGCTAGAGACCTACCATGCAAAATAGATAAGTGGAAGAGTAATTAAGAGAACAGATGTGATTAAGTGTTTGGGGAGCATGGTATCTGCTTTGCCTGTATGTTTGGCTGCTCCAGGAAATGTGCCAGAGAGAAGAGAGGAGAGGAGTCATCACTGCAGACAAGACATAATGACCAAATTGACTTTGTCTTCAGTGATTCCAGGATCCATGAGCGTTGAGTAGGGGTTGAGCAAGCCAGGATGTGCTGCTTACCTGCTTCCATCTATACACACTCCAGACAATCTCAGGGACCATCCTGTCAGCTTCAGATGCCCACAGCTAGCCACTGCCTCCCCTCTCCCTGCAGCCAGGATGCTGCAGAAGCTGCTGGGACATAGCTTGACTCCCCCTCTGAGTGTCTGCATACCCATCATCTATAAATGCCTTAGGACCATTTCATGGCCACCTAAAGCAGCTATCTGGCCTATGTCTTGCTTGGAAAAAACATTATAATATCCCTTTTTATTTTCTGTTTCATTGGTTTTGCTTTCTTTAAAGTTAAGACACAAAATTAACTTGGAAGAACAGACCTCCTTGGTCTGTTAGACCTCCCTGGTCTAACCTTGGAAGAACAGTTTTATCTGAAGATGCTCACTTCTGTTAGGCTGGCATTGTCTACTACTACAGGGACTATGGGAAAAGGAATAAAGAAATATAATCAAATGAGAGCATGACAGAGTACAAAAGTGGGGATTGATCTCATTTTACCTCAGTTCTGAGGATCCCAGGATTTACAGTTAATTTAATCTGTTCTTCTTTCAAAATTAAAACTGCAAAGAAACGGTGTGAGAAGCAACCCAGGTGTTCCTCACCAAAGCTGTGTTTAGTCCACACAGCTTCTTCTGTACAAGTGGGTGTAGGATGATCCAAGGCTGCATCTGTTCCTTGGACCTGGGAACGTGCTGGTGTAGGGGCCACACACCTGCATCAGCGTAGTGCCGTGCAAATCCTATAAACCTATATACCCCCTAAAGCAACTCTCTTGTCCATCTAGCTCAGAGCATCAAGAGAAGTTCATAACCACCTGTATCCACCCCTACAGACACGTGCTTTCATTCTTCTTTCTATTGTCTCTTCCAACCAAAACAATTATATGATCAGGTAATAAATTATAGGTACATACTATATGGACCGTGGAAACACTGTCCCTGGAGATACTCAAAACCCACCTGGGGAAGGCCCTGGGCAGCCTGCTCTGTCTTTCAGGTTTCCCTGTTGTGAGCAGGAATTTGGACTAAATGATCTCTATAGCTCCTTTCCAATTTTTTTTTTTTTTTTTATGATTTCATGATAATCTGACCGACACCAAATAAGCAGCGAAGAAACTAATGTAAAAGTACAAAGCTTGCCCATTGCCTATGGCTGTAACAACAGCATTTGCACTTAGTAAAGTCTAGTTTGGTGTAAAATATAATATGGATCCTATTACAATTCAAGCAGTTTCTATCATTATCCTTGATAGTCTCATTTCAAAATATTTTAAAAGTCCCACTGAAAGCAGAAGCCATGCTAGTTCTTATTCTTCTTCTAAGGCAAAGCAAGGGAAGTGCTGGTTCCAAGTCTGAAGGAGACCACCATAATTCACTGGCCCTAAAGTAACAGCAAGCCTTCAGTGCAGAAGTGGATTTTTGATATGTCTAGACTCTCTGGATCCTGAGGTGGGACACCAACCCAGCCTGACAATCTGTCACTTTGCCTGTCCTCTTCTCCAAAAGATGTCTAGCAGATGTATTAATGCACTAGTTGTGTCTCTGCATATTGCAACTGAGAGAGGTGGAAAAAGAGTAACAGTATAAGCATGACTTTCAATTACATTTTTTCCAGTTAAATTATTAGCTTTCACTGACTTCATTATCCCTTGTAATTTTGCACTATAATAGCACTCAAGGTGACTGAAGCCTCATTGTAATGGACAACCTGAATGAAACACAAAGACGAGGCTCTGCCCATCTCCACATCACCTTGGTCAAAAGGATTTTCACTTAAATCATGTTATGTCTCAACTCCATTTAAAAATCCATCAATGGCTACTGTGCCTTTCAGTCATTATTTCCATCGGGAGATCCTGTTATTACTCAGTACCATCCACCTTATTATCTTCTACTTTGCCCTTACAGCTAAAGATAGATAAAAATCATTATGCTTAAAACAATGCAGCAGCTTGGCAGGCAGAGTAGAAGGGACTGGTTTCAGCAGAAAAAAAGATTAGATACTTGTAGTTCTGAAACAAATGTCATGCAGGCAGTGGGCAATGATTTTACTGACATTAACCTGCACGCAGCCAATCCTGCAACCGAGTTCCATGCAGATATTTCCTATCTTTTTCCATCTTCTCTGCTCAGAGCAAAATACAGGTTAAAGTTTACTGTAATGACCTTAATGCATTTCTTCCAAAATTGTTTGTGTTAAATAAAACACATTATAAGTTGAAATGTTTTATCAGAGTGTTTTTGAAACAAGCACTCTTCTTAAAGAAGATTGAACTATAATTAAAAGTGATGCAAATATCTGTGATTTTGAAAGAACTATCAAAGCATGTCTGTACAGATTAAATGAAATAATTTTTTTCAGCCTAAAGATAGATATTTTAAATTTTTTTTTTCAAAAACAGACTCATGCTTTTGTGAAGAATATTTACTTCAGTTTGACCTGTGATGAATCTTTCCAATTATTTAATTCATCCGGAAAAAAAACAAAAACTCAGTTATTTATAAAAACTTAATTTAATTTTCTTTCTGACTTGATCCTAATGCACATTTGCACATAGACCTCCTGTTGACCTCCATGGAAGTTATGTATCTAAAGGGAATGCAGAACCAGACTCAGCAGACAAAATTAGTGTTTTTATAATTGCTTTAATCGGTGTTTAATTTTTCCACTGGTTAGAGCCCAAGTTACATTTCTTTTTCCCATTAAAAGTCAGTATGATGGAATGAGAATGTAATCAGATCAGAAAAAATGGTTAACATTATATTAGAGTTCCAGAAACAGATAAATTGGTAAATGTGAATGTTTTCATTTGAGTTACAAATACCACCGATTTCCCATTTCCTTTGCCACTTCAACTAATTTGTATTCAGAAAACCACATCCCTGAAAATGTGTAAAACATCTGTTTTGAGAAACTGAGTGTCAGTAACTAAACCGTGAGCACCATCATACAGCGACCTCCGGAGCTGTAAAGAGGAAAAACTGTATAATCTGCATTAAGGACAGTAAATTGTGAATTGTCCACAGGATGGATTTAATCACATTATCCATTAATTCAACCTACATGGGGGAAAGAGGTGACTCAAAATCATCAGCAACGACACAATGAAAGCCAGGGATTTTAGCTGGCTCCCCTTGTATGCAGGTACTTCAGGAAGGAAGGCCCTTTTTTTCCTATGTTCTTCAGTTTTTCCAAAGTTAATGCTTGCCCTATGTACATGGCACTTTATGTTAAGCAATCTGAAACCCTCCGGTGCAGTAACTAGGTGTGACTTCACCTCCCATTGATTTGCTGAGACTAGAAAACCTACGCAATAAAAGCTGCAGTGAAACAGGAGGGTAACTTGACAGCGGTAAATAACACAGGCCTATCCCTCTCCAGTGTACCTTTTCCGATGCCCTTTCCTGCATGCTACCAACTTTGTTTAGCATGCAACACAGGCCTTCTGCTGATAATAGGTAACATCTGCTTTACATCAAAAGGGTCAGGAACACGTACTTCTTGCAGGACGACTCTGCTCATCCTGGTTCTCTGTAGGAAATTGTAAGTGTATCTGGTGTATAACAAAAATCACAGCTGACAAGATGTACTTTTAGCCATATACCTCTCATCTGGATATTCATATACAGCCTCTCATTTGGGATTTGGATTTGTAACTGTAATGATTCTCCAAGCATCTCCTGACTCCTAGTAGATTCAGTGTGCCTATCTGATAAGCAGGTGGTGTGAAAAGTCTCTACAGTTAAATAGGATAATGTATAAATACCATTTTGGCAAAATATATTTGCTAGGTAAGATAAAGATCAATTACTTTCAACGCTTCAAGGTGGTGATGCTGCAATTCTTTACAAAGACTTTTTATGAAAATGCTCTTATCACTGCTACGTGTTCTATCACCATTCACTGGGACTGTTTAATTTCTCCAATTCTATACTAATCATTATTAAATATTGCTAGATTTCCCAGGGTGGCTGTTACACAGAAAAGTACTCAGCCCTGCGTATATCAGGGCCCTATTCCTATATGTGGGCGTTGGGAAGGATGTATGATTAACCATGGAATTCTCAGAAACTAGGAGATTACTGCTCTGACTAGAAGGGGGGCTGAAGAATGTAGCACAATCCTTTCCTTCCCCATCCTAAGAGTAGGACAATCTGTGCTAGGAGGCAGGGAAGTAGCTGCTTTCTCTCACAATTCATAGCTATGAACTCCTCTCTGGAAAGAGGCTATAGTCCTTGGACTCCAAAACCAATTCAGGCCTATCTTTAAAAAAGGGTGAAAAGGTTGCCTGTTGTGCTATGAGGACTGGTGTTCAGTGTCACGGCAAAGCTGACATCCTGGAGAAGGACTTACCAGCAAATACATCTCAACTCTCTGAGCCTCACGGTGGAGGGGCTGACTTGCTCTACCAAATGCCCCATAGGCATTAATGTCAGCAGGTGGGGGCTTGCATATTACAGAGAGACTTCATGGAATGAATTTGCCTAATTCTAGCAAGCCCACAGTATACCCAGATGTGCTATCTCAATGTTTAGGACTTATAACTTGCCCAGACCTGCAGAAATGTTCACAGGAAACTCAAAAGGACTATGCAAATTTCATGACTGAGTGCATGAAGTTGCGCACACACACACACACACACACACAAAATCTTAGTGAAAAGGGAACTTGGGAAAAAATAATGCATTGTTTCCTCTTCTCATTTTTTTTTCTCTTGAAACCCTGAAAAAAATCATCTCAGTCGGACACCTAGCAAGGAACTGTCAGCCTAAAGAAATAATAGTAGCCAATACAGCAGTAACTGTAAGCAGGATTTTGCGATGAAAAGCATTGTTAGTTACACTAACAATTGGGTGCTATATCAGATGTATCTTCATTGAAGTTTTACAATACAATCCTAATACAGTCCAGCATGATAAAATGATCAACAGCTCATAGTTAAAGTATTAGAATATGCTTACCATAAATTAACACTTGAGAAAGCAATAGTCTTGGTTCCCAAAGGGCATTAGCCATATGGAGACTTTTCTACTGGCCACAGCTGAATACCAGAGCTAAAGAAATGTATCTGTGATTTCTATGAAACATCTGTGTCCATAATCTGGAAGTAAAATTCTCAATAATTTATATCTCTGGGATGAAGTCCAGTGAAGGAATTGTTAAGTAATTCTTCCAAAGAAATTTCCTTTAGTACAGGATGACTTGTAATAGGTCATAAGTATACAGTACCAAGGATTTAGTTTCATGGTATGGTTTTCCTTCTCTGAAATAAAAAAATTTACACATGTTTTTGAATACACATGTTTTGAATACACTTTATGATTCAAATTAATTCCTAAAAACCAGGCTTTATGGGATGGGATCACCTCAGAGATGATTCTTTCTTTCTCTTGAAACACTACTGATGTTATTCCATGATAAGTGTTTTGAAAACATTATTTTCTAAACTATTGCAGATATTTTATATTTTGTTTTCATAAATCCCTCTTCTGCATAGTTAGACCTCTGCACCACTGCATTCCCTAAAGACTTGGGGTTTTTCAGGGTGGAATTACAATATTTTAATTAATAAATCATCCTGACTATTTAGGGATTATTTTACTCCCCTTCAAAATCCAGTAATAAAGTCTGGACTACAAACATTAAAGAAACACTTTCAGGACAGGTTTTTGGACTTGTCAAGGCTTTGATTTCACAAAGCTGTGGCCCAAAAGAAGCCTCCCAATGATGATTTTCAGAACAAGTGTATGAAACTCAAGTTTGTCTGACATCCTGCAAATGTTTGTTGTCAATGCCAAATGAGTTCATTTTACTTTCTCTCGCATACACATCTCTGTGTGCCTGTGAGTATGCCACCAAACTCCTCCATCTTCCCAGTCACTTCTGCTGTTCTTCCCTGAATTTGTCAAATGCTTCTAGGAAGAAGCTCAGCATCCCACACAATGTTGCAGCTCCTGTCACCCCACAGGCACAGAGAGCATTTGCTGGATTCCTGCTTTGCAAGGAGGCGTCTGTGCATAAACAGCCCCAAATTGCCCATATAATGTGACAACCTCACACTTAATAATTTTTCACTCCTTATCACACTGAAACTTGTTACACTGTTGCCCTGGTTTCATGCTCCTACTGGGAATGCCTTAGCTGATCTTCCCTGTATGCTATGTCTTACCTTTTTCCAGTTTGAACTTCATTTTGTTTTGTTCTTCCCATGTTTTTCATGAATTATTTTTATTTATTTGCCCATGGTGCTGTAAGGCCACAAAAGAGATTGCCTGGGGCCCTCTCTGTGTTAGATTCAGTATTTGAAGTGTTCTCAATTAAGCAGAATTGGAGGAGCAAGTGCAGTTATCAGTGGTTTAATGTGTGGATACACCGAGAAACCATCACCCCTATCCTCCAAAGCATCTGAGTGAGTCTGAAATCAATCAGTGCTGTAGAAAGCATGGGCAGAGGGAAGTTGTGTGTGGCTAGAGTCAGAAAACTGAACAATGGTCCACTCCATTAACCCCAAAGACATCTTTTCCCTTAGCATCTTTTCATGGCTTCTTCACCTCCTCTGTGATCACATTGTCCCAGTTTAGCTCACCCTTGAGTTTTCTTTTAACAATCTGTCTACTCCTCCATCTAGATTATTAAATAAGATGTTAAATAAGCCTGCATGTAATACCAGTCTTAGCTGTAAGACAGCAAGCATCAACTACATACATAAATGTTTATCATTACCCTTTGTTTACAATTCAGGCAGGTTTCATCCCAATCAAAGTACCTATCAAGATAATTATGAGAGTAATATTTCATAAATGGCTCTATCTAGTGCATTACTAAATGGTAATTATATTGGTGTAAATTGTCAGAGCTATCAACAGAATTAGGCATGTAGCATCTGTAGATCTGCTGCTGTTACCTTCTCTGCTTTTCTTCTCCCTAATTTGCCGGTCTGAGGCAGTGCTAAGCCTAGGAGCAACAGGGGAGCTTAGGCAGTGCCTGCATGAACTAATGAGATACTGGGGAGGAGATCCAGCTGGAAGAGTGACAGACTGCTGCATTGGGTGGGGAAAGTCTATAGGACTGTCCTCTGTGGCTCCTGCTTTCCTTTCACAGATCTTGGTGGGTTTCCTCCCTCAGCATTTTCTCCATTGCACAATGAGGGATGGAAGCTTATCTTCATCCAAACATACCTGTCAGTATCATTCCTCCCTTCCAGAGAAATCAAACTACATTTGATTTCCTCTTCTTGTTCACATGCATCTTAGAGCATGAGCTGTCTTGCTAGAGAGTTTCCTGCTCCCTGAGGCCAACTCCAACCACAACAGTCCTTGTAAGAGACTTCCCATTCAAGCAGGACACGTGGATTGCTTCTCTGCCCTTCATCCACTTCTTCCTGGTTCAAACCTTAAAAAACTGTTGTAATTCTCTTGCAAATTGTGCTTTTTCTGCCTTTTCTCAGCTGTAGCAGCTGGTCTTTGGCTGGAAAACATATCCAGCTCCAGGAGCTTTATTGAAGCTTCTTGGTATTAATGGCTTCTTCCAAGCAGTGTCTCAGCTATCTCAGGCTCTGCCGGAACTGGCAATGTGGCTGCTCCCAATTAAACCCTACATTTGATTCATAAATACCGCAGTCCCCATACAACCTGAATCCACTGACTTCTTTATGTTTATATTTTCCGGGAGTCCATGTCTGGTTTAGCAATTAACAGGTCTTTTATTAGATCTCCTTTACTTCCTAAATGCTCTTCTTTTTCTTTCTCGTTATAGACATAATCTTTTTAGAGTCAGATAAAACTCTTCTTGTGAGAATTTAGTCCCATTACCAATTTCTGGTTGTTTTCCTTTCTGGCAGCCTTTTTCAGACAGGAAGTGGCCTTCATGAAAATGTGTTATGTTTTTCATTTGTCCTTTGATCACTTCTAACTGCATTTCTATTTGCTTTCCTACTTATACCTTTCCCTTAAACACCTTAGCCAATCCTCTCTCTGTTTTGTTTTGTTCTCGCAGGTTTTCTTTAATCTCAGTGCAGCTCATTAGTCTAGGCCTGACAATGAGGATGGTGGAGAGGAAGTAAAATACAAAGTATTCCTTCAGCATGAAATTAAACACTTTAGAAAAGGAGCAGCACTTTCTGGTATGGATTACTTAGCCGTGCTACAGATAACCCTACTCCTGGCCGCTGAAAGCACTTAGCTTCCCAGCTCATGGCATGCAGCCTCTGAGCACAACAGGATCAGAGCGTAATATGTGCCTCTACTTTTATTCAGATGGAGTATTTTCTGAAATTGTTATGAAGCAATACGAAAATTGCAGAAGAGCTCTGTTTTCTGCAGAATCACAAACTCAACTCAACCTGTCACTTCCTCTTATTTGCCACAGCAAATTCTGTCCTACCTAAATTGACAGTAAAGGTTTGAATGGAGAACCAGGGTGACTCAGAGTCACAGAAAAATAAATACTTCAAGGTATTTTGTCATCTCAGAGGCATTTGTATTACCACACGAAGCCATGTCCTGTGAGGTAACTGAGTACAGGAGTAACATGATTTACTTTCCTTCCTTTTAAACATCGAGAATACCTAAAACAGGGAGGGTCTGAGTCTCCCTAAGGGAAACGTTAATAGGGCATGAAATACTATATTTCAAGCTTGACTGCATTATTCAGGAGGGGGCAAAAGTTTTATTTTTATTTTAGAGCCCTTAAAATAGTGTTTTCAAGTATATGCCTGGTCCCTTCCTAATTTCAGCAGTCAATGATAATATCTTTTGTCATGACTTGCAAAGCTCCTTCTTAAAAGAAATAGATAATTTTAAATTGAAGTAAAATGTATGAAATAGTAATAAAAGCAAAATCTTTTTGAAGGGACTTTTGCAATACTTCACCACCCAGCTTGGCTCGCAGTGTGAGTCTGAAGCATGAATATATCTAAATAAATGGTAAAGAAATGCAGAAAGGACATTGAACTTTGAGAAGCACTGGACAAACTGTATGAGCCAGTAGCCTTTGCCAAAACATTACTCTTGCGGTCTCTGTTTACCTGCTCATCCATTTCAGGAAGCAACAATTTTTCAAGATCCCTCCTGCATTCAGACTGAGCAGACTCCACTTGCCATCTACTGAGCCAACATGTTAGGTGATGGAAAAGACTGTGGCTTGCAGGAGCCAGTTAGACTCGCTCTGAGATGTACCAGGAAAGGACACTTTGTGCTGTGGAGACATCCTTGCCTCTGTTTCTTCTTCACCAGCTGTCTTGGTTTGAAGTAGAAGAGAACCAACTTTCTGTTTGGTAATTTTACATCTTAGCTACGCTTCTTCTGACTCTGAAATGAACAGCATATGTCCAGAAAACTATTTGTTCTCAGAGTGGTAAGACCAGTGTTTGTCCTTCATGCCAAGGAACGGTATGCAGAGCTTATGCTTACTGCTGAAACAACCAATGTCAGACAATTTCAATATTTGCCCTGAGGGTCGGAAATGGAAAAAAGCATAGAGGGGTCATGTCTGTGGGGAAGAGTAGACAGGACAGGAAACCCAAAACTGACCAACAGGGGTATTCCATCCCATCTACCCCATGCTCTGTATAAAAACTGAGGGATCACAGGGTCAGCCCTCTTTTTTCAATGGCTGGCATCCAGGGAGGACTTTCTCTATCTGTCTGCCTTTGATCCCAATTCATGTGTTCCTGACACCAGAGCTGGAACCCAATTCCCATCCATCACCAAGTCTAGTCTAGGACTTCCCCAGTGTCTGCTGGTTATGTTATCCTGGGAGCTCGATATGGTTTTGTATACATATTGTATCTATTTCATTATTTTCTTCTTTTTACTTTTAATACTAATTCTTCATTAGTTTAGTTCATTCTAAACTTCTATAACTCTATACCTCTTCCTCTCCTCTCTTTTGGGAATGGCCATCTGTCATTCTGGTTTTGGCCAATTCGGCCTAAACCATGACGCTAGCACTACCTCTAAAACTGACTTTTGGCCTTTTGGCTTTCCCATTTATTTGATTGCAATAGCACACAGGGCAACCCTTGCCCTGAAGTATGCCCAGTCTAAACACAACAAGGGGGAAAAAAACATGGCTAATATTATCCTTTGCAGATGACTGGTTAGCTCTTTCAAGCAGTAAGTTAAATGGCTTTTCCAAAGTCATGTTAAAGGCAAAAGGCTGATCTAGGAACTGAACAACAGCATCTTGAATCCTTGGCCAGGGTCCCACCTAGAAGGTTCTTTCCTGCTTTGAGTGTTCAGTTAGAAGGTAGACATGCTTTGCATGCCTTCTGTCTAACACAGCAAACAAAAGCTACATGCGCTTGGTGCTAAGTGGCCATCTCTTTTACATGTCAGCTGATAAAAGGTGACAAAATATTGTGGTGTTAAAAAAACCCTGCATGATCAAAATTACTTTGAAATGTTTCAGTTTTCATTATCTTGAAGTAGGGGGTTTTGTTTGGTTATGATTTTGTGTTTGGTTGGTTGTTTTTTTCCACTAACTGCTAGTTAATCCAGAGAGAATAAACACCTACTACTGAAGGCGAGACATACAGGCAAATACATATCTAGTGGATCTACTCATCTAAACACTCTTGTAAATGGTCAACTGCATAGCTCTCCAGGCTCCCTCAGTGGTGTTGACCAGGTACTGATCAACTGAAACTGTTAGTAAATACCCACAGTAGAATCTTTATCTGCAAGCTGAATCCCACCCTAGTTATCTGCAGCGTAGATATCTACTCCTGGAGTAGCTACTCCAGCCTCTCACGGGCAATTAATGGAGAAAAACAGGGTGAATGGAACAAAACTGACTTTTGGCAGTCAAGGGAGTCTACACTGACCAATTCAGGTGTTGCCACTGCAGAGATTTACCCTCTGTACTTCCAAGGCCTCGCTTCTGAAACTATCACAGACAAGCTGTAATTCACTGGCTTTGCACCTCCCCATTCTGGACTTACCAAACAGGGATCAGAGACTTCTCTGTTTGCACAACAGCCAAAAACATTAGTGGAGACAAAGTTTGATGCTTACTTTTTTAAACCCAGTCACTCTACAGCTCCTTCAGCAATGTCTGCTAGAACAATTTTCATTCATTTCATACAAACTGGAAATTAGCCATTAGAAAATTGAAAATAACAAGCTTCTTCAGCAAAGCAGTGATCTCCAAAGGAAAGATTCTTTTTGTGTTACCATCCACTCCTGGAATAATTTAATGAGGGAAAGGTGTTCCATGTTCATGGATTGAAGCAGTTTATTGATTTGTTAACCAGCAGCACATTCAGGATCAATATCAGTCATACAACAGATAAGCCACGTCTCCTGCAAGAGAAGAAAGGTCCCTCCACAAGTCCCTCTATGCATACCCCAGGTGTGGGTCCCGACATGTTGCACCCCATACCATCATGCCACCCACTGAGCACAGGTTCCACACGGTATCTTGCTGGCAGGGTAGTTTCTGTTGTTGTCAAACCAGGTTTGACTATTGTTGGTTACCCTTCAAGGAGTCTCACTCACCAATTTTCATCCTTCTTTCATACTTCTTTTCAGGCTGATTTCTTCTTTGTTTCAATGCTCTCTTTGAAGTTCCCTGGCTACTGTTTAATCCACTGATCACCTCTTTTCCCCTTTAGCACTATCAGCTGGAGGCTAATTGTCACCTTCATTTTTAAGGCAATCAGTTAACATAATAAGCATATATCCTCTAGACAGCTTTTCGTAGTCAATCCACAGACACTATTTGTGCTCACACTCTTGTGTTATCAGGTGTTATTACTCAGGCCATTTGCCAAAGGTGGAACTGTGCGAGCACACCCACAGTTAGTTTTTAAAGTGTTGTGAATATTCATTTAATGAAGTTAGTTGTTTAATTTGGTATCTTTGTGGATGTTTGAAACTATGCACTCACCTGCATACTTGGTACTTATCAAAGAACCATCAGCAGCACTGCCACTATTAATACATGTAGTATTGCATGTAGTAGCTTCTGATAATTATAGAAGGAAAAACAACTGTGACTGTGTCCAGCTCACTGAGTTAGGAAGCTGTTGGTAAGACCTACACTACAGAGGCCACATTATCATCCATCAGTTTTGTTGCAGCCTAGCGGACTGAGTAAAGAGTGGGAAGGTGAGGAATTCTTTGCCTCTGTGCCTGCCCTTGCTGTTTATACACCACGGTACATCAAACACGAAGCCAGTGCAGTCTGTCAAGCTCTACTGCAACCTCTTCAGTAGATTGAATGGGTGTTTATAATAGTGGAGGGATCTGCTCTAACCTCAGGGGAAACAGCATCTGCACCTGTCTTTCATAAACCTGCATCTCACACTTCCTATTAAGAAAGGTACACCAGAACTAGACCACGTTGTGGGAATGTTGTACTCTGCTAACTTTTGGTCCTCTGCCATCCTAAGAGCTTGTTTTTAGGCTCTTTTGTACCACTGCAGGAACTAAAAGAATCTCATGAATGCTTTACTTTATGCTGGCTGGCTTCCCACTCATCCCAGCTTCTCAGACTGCATCTCCTGGTCCTACTCCGTTGACCTTGTGGCCCATGCTCTTATACCTCAAGCCACCTTAAGTTACTGTGCAGACCTTCATCTTGGGACAGGACTGAGCTCAAGGAGAATGCACAGGGGATACTGTGGACACTTTGCCTGGCTATTAATGAAGCCAAAATATGGTGTTAACACAGTGCACCAAACACTGGCTTGGTCTGGTAACAGGCTATTGTTAGGTAGGAAGTGCAGCAGGATGAGGAGCAGCCCAAGGGTCAAAAAAAAAGAGCCTGAGACAAAACAGCCAGCTCTTCAAGGCCCCATGCCAAGTTATACAGCAGTGTTGTGAAGAATTAGAATGTATTAACCAAGAGTACTAAAGAGTTAAACAGACTTTCCTCGAGATAGAGGTGACTTGCCAGCAGGAAGACCAACAGAGACACTAACAAAAGAAGTTATGCGATGCTTTGCTTGGGCAAGTCTTGGAGGAACCTTAATCTTAGAAATAATTAACCAAGCTGGCAAGGAATGTCTAGGAAAAAAAAGCTCTGCTTGTTTTAATCTCATTCTCTCTGCCTGTTACACTTCTGTGAATAAATAAATCATAGCAGTTTGGGAAGCAGCTGTGCTGGGCTGTCTCAGTACCAGAAAACTGAAGACTGACAAATTGGTGTGATGCTAATTTTGAAAAGGACTCTGTGGAAGCTCTAAGGAACTCTAGGTCTGTAATCTTGATGCATCTACCAGACAAATGAATGGTAAGTATAACAAAGATTAGATTTAGTGGGCACCTGGTAAAAAATGTTCTGTTTGAGAAGAATCAGCATGGCTTTTGTGAAGAAAAATCTTGCCTTAAGAATAAGTTCTTTGAACGAGTGAACAAGTGGACGGAGCTGATCAAGATCATCCTATTTACTTGGATTTCCGAAAGACCTTTGGCTAAGCCCATTGCCAAAGGTTGCTTAGGCATTTAAGCACCCATGGAGCAAGCAGGATAGTTCATTTACTGATGAGTAAATGGTAAAGAGATAGGACACAGAAATGAGAAGCAATTGTTCACTTTTCAGTGCTGTGTAACAACTTTTTGCTATTTGACATAATTTGTGAATGAGCTGGAAGAGAGTGTTGGCAACAGGCTATTGTGATATCTACTGATGAAGCTAGGTTACTCAGCATGATGAGGACTGAGCCAACAATGAAGCTGGACATCCTATAAAAGTGAGTGATGGCCAAGATATATTGGCAGATGAGGTTTGCTGCAGGAAAATATAAAGGGATGCAGATTAAAAAAAAAAAAAAAAAGTCTATCTAAACTTGGCACTTCATGGGTTCTGAGCTGCTCATCCCCACCCAGGAGTGAGCTCCTGGGGTTATAACAGACAGTCCCAAGAAAATGCCAGTCCTTTTACAATACTCAGCTGTGGTCAAGCAAACAAGGAATTCACGAAAAAGCTGTGGATGGCCTCATGCCACTGTACAAAACCATAGTTTGCCTCTATCGTGAAAACTGTGTGCAGTTCTGCTCTCATCATCATCAGAAGGTTTTAGCAGGACATGAAGACTGTAGGATATTCAAAGGTATAAAATGGCGCTTATACAAAGCAGCTAAGACTCTCCAGGCTGACAGAATGAGAGTGTATAATCTACTTGTGTATTTAGAGAATAGATGAGGATCAACTGCTAATTCTTTTTTGTGATGCAAAGATGAGGGAGCAGCAAATGAAGCTAGTAGGAGCCAGATGAAGCAAAGAATATGGCCCCTCATGCAAAAGACCACAAAGAACGTGGGTGCTAAAAGTTTATATGTCTAAAGTTTGCTAAAAGTTTATTTGTCTAAAGTAAATAAATACAAACAGCATCTGGCTCGGGAGGTCTGTGACCTCAAAATGGTTGGAAGCTGAGAAAATATTAGAGGAATGTGTATCTAGTTGTACTAATTTTATATTCTTCCCTAGGTACCTACTTACTGCTACTGCTGGACATAAGATACTAGACTCACAGGAATTCTGGTGTCATCCAGTTCATGTATCACATTCTTTCATACATGCCTGAGGGAAGATCCAAACTCCTTTAGGTGAATGAAGGTCACTAGGGTTATGGAACAGTAGATGTTTCAACATGAGAACGCAGCCAGAAATGAGGTGCTGAAAGGCATGTAATAATTGTGTGTCTATCATTTACAGAAATGCCCACAAAGAGTCTGAGTGTGTCCTCCCATTTCTGTACCCCAAGGCATAGCATAGCACAGTTCTCTTTACTGGAAACATAAAATAAATGCAGGTTCATCTCCCAAAACTAACTAGAATTACAGGTGTAATTACTTTTTTGGTATCACTTAAGCTCTGGGAATGAAGCCTGGGACCAAAAAATACAAAAAATAAGATTGAAGGACTGTCTTTCTGTGTGTATTTTGAAGCATTAAATATACAGGTGGTGTTAAAAAAAAACCAGGAAATGTTAATTAAAAAATTTATAGCAAGCAGTGTGGTAATTATTTTCTGAGAATGCTATAAAAATGGCAGCAGGTGTGTTAGTTTAAGGACTTCTCTCTACAAGGAACTTATTTCACACAGAGCTGGGATATGCTCTGCATTACAAATTAGATACTCTTGTCTATGCAGTCAGCTATAACCTCCTGAAGTAAACTCATTGCTTCTCTGCAGCAGAAATTTTCTCCAAAGTAAATTTTCAGCATTCAGGGCAGATATCCCAGAAGCGTGTGTGCTGCAGGTAAGCCCCCACACATCACAGAATTCTCCCTCGGGCCTATATTGGAATATAGAGCAAAAAATATAGGCAGAAGCTACTCAAATTCTGAAACTTTGTGGACAAGTACATTCATGACCTTAGCTGATAGAGAGAATTTTCAGTAATTGTAGCATGTATCTTACTGAGCATGGTGCAGTATTTGGGGAAAAATAAAGATTATATAATAAAAACGCTGGTGTATGCAAGTCATACTTTCAGTGTGATCTTATGGAACTACCACTAGCAAATGCTTACTAAAATATTAACTGTAGTTTTTGGAGTGCAATACAGATGTATTTTCTTCTTTCTGACTCCAGCCAACCTCATCTACCATGAAGGAAAAAAAATAAGTAAGTGACACTAACTGTTCTTTGCAAAAGGATGACTTCTGCAGGGGTTTTAGTACAGGAAGGACCCAAGGGCTGTGCTAAAGCAGGATCCTTTATGCAACATGACTGCAAAAGAGGAATGGTCTAGAGGATACCTTCCCATCTCTCGTTGCTGCCCTAGAAAGAGTGCTTCAATTGACTTTTCCAGTAAATCCAGATCCATTCCAGCAAAGTTTAGACACCCAACCAGAGCACTAATATTCCTAGTAAAACAGAACAACAACAACTGATCAGCAGGCAGTTCATTCATCCAAGGTACAGATGGTTTCATTCTGCAGTCCTGCCTAAGGTGTGGGAAGGAACAGAACTAAAGTGTGTCACTTGCTGGATAAGTGTGAAGAAGGCTAGGGTTGTATATAAAAAGACAAACTTGCTTTTTCCTTGTGTTTTGGAAAAGAGCATTTGCTGGCAATTAATTTTGTGTAGGGTTTTATCTGAGCAGGATATGAAAAATTTTTCATATCTATAAACTTGATTTATAGTTCCCAGCTGCAATTAGGAGTCAGTTAGGCATCTAGCAGATAAACACCTCAGCACTGAAGTGCCTTTGGGCTTGCACAGAAGCATGGGTATATTGAGAACAGTGCCTGTATACAGTGCCTGCTACAGCTAACACGCATAGAAAGACTTGGTAATGGCTCTTTGTGGCATGTCTCATGAGTATATATCTATACTCAGCAAAAATGTCATCTGACATTATGTTTATTGGTTCATGAGAAATTGTGCATTATGTGACTTTTTAGAAGGCAGGAACTGATTTCTAAATTATTGCATCATCAAATATTATTATAACACCAAACTTCCATATCTTTTCATATTTGTTTAAGTTGCAATTGGCCTGTAAACCTAATAAGAATGACTGAATTGTATTCATGGTCGAGTTGATGACATGTTGAAGATTATAAGATTATGTGAATTAATAAAGAAATGAAACAACATGGTTAAAAGAGTAGCCTTGTTAAAACAGCTCTCTGGCACAATACAATGGGACACTGGACAACTCTGGCTTAGTTTTACAGTGTTGTTTGAAAGTTAAGAGTGATGTAAAACTACATTCTGAGATTCCACGTTTGTTATCTTAATTACTTTCAGATCAAACACACTCTCTTTATCAATAAGGGATGCAGTGTCAGCTCTGCAAATTCTGCCTGCCTTCTGAAACTCAGACTAGCTTCTCTTCTCCTTATGTCTGCTTTGATGACTATAGAAATTCAAGCTAAGAATTCATTCAAGATTCAACAGCTCTAAGATCTTAAAGCTCTGCTTTTCTAAAACTCATGCACGACTATGAACCCAGGTCATCACCGTGTTGAGAATGCCCTTGAGGGATTAAATACATTAGATTTTAATGATGTTATGTATACAAAGTGCTTGCAGAACTGAGGCCAAAAAAAGAGTATTTTTGTCAGAAAATAGGCAGATCTGACTGTATGTGCACAGGGAAGTGATCTATTGAGTAAGAAGATGGCACTTTTACATATTTGCTTACCAGAGTATGACTACACTATCATTATTTTTGACAATACATCAGAGTAATGTATATATTCTGTAAAATTAATAAAGCCATACTAATGGCAGGTAGAGAAGAAGCACTTCGCTGTTAAATCCTCAGTTAGGGGTTAATTACAGAATTAGGGACTTTACACCAAGAACCTGTCCATTTTCTTGCTAGTGCAGGTAGAGTCTCGAGGGCTTTGGAAAAAATTAATGAATTATAAATTTTAAAAAAAGGAATAAAATAAACTACTAAGGTTCCTCTGTAATAAAAGAGGGCAGTTCTCTTATAGAAAAGATCAAATTATTTGGTTCAAAGAATAAATATATGTGCACTTCTGTCATGGTTTAACCCCAGCCAGCAGTTAGAACCACTCAGCCACTCACTCACTCCCCCTATTTGCAATGTGGGAGAGAATCAGAAGATCAAAAGTGAGGAAAAAGTCATGGGTTGAGAAAAAGACAATTTACTAGGTAGAGCAAAAGCCACACTCATAAGCAAAGCAAAACAAAACATTAATTCACTGCTTCCCATCGGCGAGGAGGTGTTCAGCCATCTCCACAAAAGCAGGATGCCATCAGGCATGACAGTTACTTGGAAAGACAAACACCATCAGTACAAACTTCCTTCCCTTCTTCTTCCTACAGCTTTCTGTACTGAGCATCACGACACATGGAATTTCTCTTTGGGCATCTGGGGTCAGCTGGTTGTGTCCCCTTGAGTTAAAAAAAAAACAGCTAGAGTGAGTTGTTTGCTAAGAATGCATAACTTGCTCCCTTTGGGATGGAGTTTTACTCATTGAAAGTATGGAAATAAACAAAAATGCATATTTCTTTTTTGTTGGATTTGTTCCTGGTTTTTGTTCCTTCAGTCCAGGAAACAATCTTAATACCATCTTCTTGAGTCAATAAATTCTTTTCTAAATGGAGAAGCATCTCATTTTGTCTTCTAAATTCCTGACGGTTTTGTTAAGGGGTAATAATTTCTGAAACTACACGGGCAGTGAAGGTAAGTTCTGTATTGACTCATTGAGAACCAAAATCAAGATTTATCTGGAACACTGGATGGTTGAAACACAAAGCAGATGGCTTGGCAGCTTGGCAGACTGTAGGTTTGTACTCCATCAGTTTACCTTCATAAGTTTTTTAAGCCTATGCTAGTTCATATCAAAAGACATCAAATAGAAAATGTTGACATATCATCAAAGTGTTCTAGTAGTAGAATAATTTTGAATTTGATATTTGACACTAATACAAGTCACTCTAGTACCTTCAGGGTAGGTCAGGGAACCACAAATTCACTACTGCAGTGTGCTATTTTCTACAACCTTGTACAATTCTGCAATTTCATGCAATTAGCCTGAGTCAGCCCTACATACATGCTTAGCTTTAAACTTGCCTGCTAACTTCCCTGGGACTGAATATGATTCCAGTTATGGTCTAACACCATTACTGCATTGACTTCAGCAGGAAAACTTACAGTGTACACCATAAGCTTGTGCAGAACTCTTTGCAAGAAAATGCAAGAGACTGCCGGCTGTATTGCTCAGGCCTAAGGGATACAAAATCCTTGCATTAAAGTTGATAATCCATGCTAGGCAAAGCAGACTAAGTAGAAACAGAATCTTAAGGCTTTTAGAGATGTTCAATCAAAGGAACACTTTCCAACACTTTGGCACTCAAGAGCTATATTCTTAAAAGTGAAGCCTTCACCAGCAGGGTTATGAGAAACAGCTGGTGAGATGTAAAAAATCAGTTAATCATGTTCACACAATTTAAGAATAAGTTAATATGTTCCCTTTAGTCTTATCACTTATCAAATCTTCCAACTGAACAGATAAAAAATTATGGCAAGACTACAATACCTACATCTTCTTATTTTTCACCTGCTGGCAAGAAAAACATGCCACAGAAATCTAGTGATGAACAGTTTACAATTTTTTTTTCTACATCTCTTTTTTACTGTTATAATGCTAGGTTAAGAAAAAAAACAGCATTCTTCTACCTTGCAGACATGCAGAACATTTTAACCTCCACTATGATTACTCTCATCAAGTGTGTTTCTAACAGGAATGAGAAACCTGGCACTGAAATGATGTTAGCTATGGGATGCTGTGGAAGCAATGGACCCGTCACTGATGAAGGTTGTCAACACTTCCCTTGGGTAGGAAGTTGCCAGCTTCTGTTAAGGAAATTACAGTGCCATGGCTATTCAAAATGCAACTTTGGACATGTTCTCACTAACTCTTTGTTGCCCGGTTTCTACCTTTCTGTTTCTGATAAAAGTACTGGAGAGGTAGGTCAGTGTGAGAAAAACTTCATGTTCACTGACTGCCTCAGATATCCTCTGATCTTGTCAGGGGGGGAACACCACAAGATCCAGACACACAGCTAAGAGGAATCAGGAAAGATCTTTGAAGCTTAGACTTCAGATATTCGTGATGATTTTTTAAAACCAATTTTGGATTTTGAGGACATGAAACACAGGCTCTTTTTCCTCAGATATTTAAGGAGAATGGAGTATGCCAAAGAGTAGCAGGATATCTTTTTAATAGATACTAAGTGTGGCATAAAGGGGTCCTAAATAGTTTTTGACCCAGAAAAGCCCTGTGAATCTGTGTCTATATCTTTGAGGAGGACATGGTGATATAAGATTTAACAATAAGCTAGTTCAACATACTACACTATGCCTTAAAGGTCCAAGCCACTTTGGGACTGCCCTTTGTCAGGCAAGCATCCTTTCAGTTTTCATTGTTATGTAATGTCTCTGTGGAACAAAATCAGATAAAACAAAAAAGTCACTATATATGCCTTTAAATTCTTTGGCCCAAATTGCCTGCCTGTCATGGATTCCATGCTGACTTGTCACAGGTAAGAACAAAACAAGATCTTGACAAAGGATATCCCATCCTTCAGTGATGGAACAGGTAAAAGGGGACTGATGTCTTGTTTCATTTAACAGATTTCAGAGAAAAAAATGTGAGCAATAAAAGTTTCAGTACACAGTGATCACAAATATTTGTGAGAAATTTTGTATATTCAGATTACAGAGCAGGATACTAAAGCTCCTTGATTGTCATTCAAATATCCTTTGGATATCATCAACCAAAATGAAGTCCAAACCCTGTCTTCTTATAGCAGAATAAATCAGCATTGAAAAGTATTAATAGTTTACTAAGGGGGCTACATAGATAAAGTGATGAAACCGACACAACAACTCTGTCATGGGAATTCATTTCCTCAATGCACCTTTGTTTCCATGGGCTTTTAATGTCCCCTTCAGAGGTTTTATGAGTTAAAACTTGATGACCTTACTCAGTATTTCTACAGACAAAATGGCATTAGTAGTTTTGCCTCAGAAGAACATCAGATGTAATCAGTGACTGATTGAAAAGTCCACAAGTCAAACACTCTTCTCCCTAAGGTCCTCTTTTCCCCACAGCTGGAGGCTCATCCTCCCATTTCTGCTAGCAGATAGGACAAAGCAACTGAACAAAGATTATCTTTTTGAATTTGTTTTGAGCTTGATTTAGTTCCTTATCATATTCACGGCATATCCTGACAAACAACTGTACAACTGTAGGGGAAGTACATGGTGGCACACAGGCTAGGGATGGAGAAGATTGGCAATGCTTTAAGGCATCATTGAACCACACTCTCAGACATGTGCCCTTTCACTAGGGTAGTCTTTAATTAATGCATAGCTTGTAGTACTGCTCTGTAAGTTATGATGATGTATGCAAACGAATCAGTGAATTGATTGCCAGGTCATGTAAAAATAAACAGACTATATCAGTGATTTAAGAGTACAAGCTGGTTAGCAACTACTGCAAGCAGTTTACAGTTTGTCAGCCTCATTGGGAGCAGTTACCAATGCTCCTCAAAGATAGGCTGCTCTGTCCAAGGAATACATTTGATGCTGAATAAAGTACCTTTAAATTAGCATTGCATAGAGCAGAAACATCGAGATTTCGTATTTCTGTTTAATTCTGGTAGATGTAATTAGCTGCAGTACTTGGAAAATAAAGCTCTTCCATTAGGATCAGAGAATCAAAGAATCATAGAACTATTAGAATTGGAAGGGACCTTAAAGACCATCATGTTCCAACCCCCCTGCCATGGGCAGGGACACCTCCCACTAAAGCAGGTTGCTCAAAGCCCCATCCAGTCTGGCCTTGATCACACTGAATTCAGCACCAAAATCTAGAGGTGAAATTAAATACTGTGGCCAAGTTTGTCTAACATTTTGCAGATAAAAGGGGGAGTTTTGGCTTCTCCCTCTTTCTCATGCGGCACCCACGTGAGGGTCCTGAGTGCATCACCAGCTTCACCCTGCTTACAGCAGTGTGGTTGCCTGTGTTTACAACCAGCTTTGATACCAGAGTAGCTTTGAAAAGCTAAGTGAGAAAGAGCTGTGAGGTACCTCTTTGGACTCAACAACCTTTTGTTTGGGTTAGGCTTTTCAAGTCGTGCTCTTGGCCTTGGTCATTGCCAGAGCTCTGTTACAGCCATGCCTATGCCCAGCAATGCATCACACCGACATGGCCACAGTCCATGGATTTAAATTCCTGGCCTGATCGCAGTGCTGCCCTGTCACTACAGATTTGTCTGGTGACACGGGTTCTTGTTTGAATGCAAGTACTATCACAGGGTCTGTTCTTGCCTCCCTCAAGTACTGGGGGACATGGCTATGGGGTCTCTGTCCTGCCCTGCTCTGTTGTCACCCCAGCTTCCCACTCCTCTTCCCTTGCAGCACATCCCTGCTCCAGCTGCTCCCTGGCCATCTCACTGATCTGAAGGGACTCACTGCTCTGGCAGCAAGTGATCACCTTTTTGCTAGATGAATTCTCTGCTAAGCACTGAGAAGGCTATTTGAAATGAGGGCTCAGATAAAGCAAACAGTCTGCTGAAGACCATAACATGCATTTCTGTACCTCTGTTTTTCACCCTGCTAACTGCTTGAGTTTACACTGGACCAGTGATTAATTAAATTGTTTGTCACCTTGATAACATCTTCAACTCTGTTTTAAGTAACTGGGCTATACAACAGTAAAAAATAGGTGGTCTTAATTGTATGTTTCTACAATCAAGCTATTGTCATTTTTATGTTGATTAAAATTTTACTTAATGAAGGATCCACATCCCCCTAGGAAATTAACCTTTTCTGAAGGACCTTATGTCAGGACACCAGCACTGAGAAATGAATGAATCTGCACCAAGAACCTTCCTTCCTCCTTCTCTTCAGCAACGAACAGGAAAAAGATTTGCTGTTTCCTTTGCTGTGGTTGGTCATACTGCTTTATCAGCATGGTTATTGCTCCATCACAAAGGGGCTCAAAAAAGCAGCAATTTTTTATAATACGCTCTTCCCTTCGTCAGCTAGAGTGCTAATCGGAGCCTGACAGTGATGTTGACAGCAGCAGTAGGAGAAAAGAATAGCTTGATGCTTCATGAAGCTACAATGCCAGAAGTCTTAAGAGGGTTTAGAGACAAAAAAACAGCATTGGATAATACAAAAACCCACTAGTCTCCATCATCCAAAGTTGTGGAGTACATCTTGTCTCACTTATCTTGAACACTAGGTACCAATTTCAGAGCACCCAGGGCTGCCTTTACTACCAAGGATTAACCACAGGTGCTGTGAGGGCATGCACAGCGGTCAGGAATTTGTAGCTATTTTACAATTAACACACTTATTCACTTCGCTGTCAGAAAGGGAAGCCTAAAGTGACAGATGTTAACATCCCAACCATTATCTCTTGTATTTTCACAGATATCCTTCAAACTTCTCCAGTCTGAACAGTCTCTGCAAAAAATGTGAGGAAAAAAATCAAAAGAGAATGAAGTTCTCTGAGAGCAGAGGAATAGAAAGGAAATGCGAAGAATTGTCACCTCTGTAAGGACTTCTAGATCACATTCATAACTTTTATTTCACAAAAGGTGAAAAAGGCCTTTTCAGAGAGATGGAACCCAATCAGAAGGTGTCTCAGAAAACAGAAAATTATCATGACTTAAACCAATTTGTCATGTTGAAATGCAGTTTTGTGGTTCATTACAGAGATTACAGACAGAAAAATTGTATCCAGGTCAGGTATTAAATTAATCTTCTCACTGATTTACAAATGTTAAATAGTCTGAGGTATCCATACTATGCCTAGAATGAAAATAAGGTTAGATTCTTTCAGAGTAGCTACACATCCAGTTTAGGAGATGAAAGTACATTATTTTATTCATGGATTTCCAAAATCAGTATCATAGAGAGCTTCATTCTTTACTTAATGCTGAACAAATGTGGCAGATATCGCTTCTGGGTCAAACAGCTGAATAAGCATGTGAATGTGATAATCAGTTGCTGGCATATTTTACCAGTTTTAAATGAGCTGGTTTGGTTTCAAAGTGACAGTCATCACAGGAGAAAAATCGTTCATACCTCTGGAAAATATTATAGCATACTGTCCCAACGTGGAGCTATTATGTTGGAGAACAAAAAAAAAAAACAAAAAAAACCACCACAAAAATACCTACTTCAAAGCTAGATAGATCTATACTACATTTGTGGTCACTGCAGTAACTGTGCTTTATACCCCAAAACACTACAGCCCGTATAGACATAAAGGTAGAGGACTGTTATTGCCTCCTGCCTTTGTTCCTCAGCTGAGGAAATGAAGGATTAATCCCAGATCCTCAAAGATGATTAATCATGGAAGTGTGGGAGTAATTATCTCTGAGGACCAGAGCCAAAACAATTTGCCAAAGATCATCAGGAAGAGTCTGACCATTTCAGAAAAGGAACTTGAACATGATGAATATGAATCCAAAACTGCAGCCAATCAGTTTCTGACTTCCCCTTACAGTATTTAGGAATCCTGAGAAGATCACTTCTGTGATAACCTCTCTGAATGCAGCAACACAAACAAGTTACTAACAGGTGAGAGATGCCATAACTTTGCAAAGTACCAGTCACCCTGCAGCGACTGTTCTTTAAATTGCGATGAAGTGTCAAGCGTTTTGTGCCTTGGTGAGTACAGGCTAAGCTACTTCACATTTGCTGTGGGGTGAAAACATTCTGACAGGCTCTCCCAGCAGAATAGCTACTGCGGTGTAGATTTACTTGCCTTGTGGCAACTTGTTTGTGCAGCCAGTCACTGCTTCTGCTAACTTCCAAGGATTAGCAGAAGACATGCCTCATAGGTGAAAATTGGACACATCTTTTTATTTTATCTCATTTTTTTTTGTCATAAAGCATACTGAAATATTTTAGAGTTGAGTTTTTTTGGCTTGTCTAGTTTTCAATATGAAATAGCCTTAGTGCAATTCTCTGACAGGAGTTCTATCATTGCTAAGCTGATTAGAAACCCAGGAGCAACACAGCTGAGCTCTATTACAAGCTATCAGTAACAATCACCACTGTGAATTACTGTGCACTCCTGAAGAACAAAACCCATTTAAAACCAGAATGAGAGATGCGGGACAGTCAAGGAAGCTTGGAAGGTGACTGGGTAGTGTTATCAATTAAATTAATTTTATAAAACATCAATTTTTCAAAGCTTTACTCACTGACATGGTATAAGACCAGGTCCTTGGGGATTCTGCATCTCATCGGGGCAGAACTTGGCAGCAGAGGGAGCTGGGCTATAAATTGTTCCTGATGGCTTGGTTCCTTGAAAGCCTGCAGCAGTGTGATCACTAAACTTTTCAGAATACTCGATCACACAGCTAGCATGCCCTAAAAGGGGACGCCAATAAAATGCCTGTGACATCCATTATCAAGCAGTGTACAAAACTGCTGCACGTGCAGAACCCTTAGCACGAATCAAAGCCTTGAAGATTTGCGTTCAGCTGACAAGGAACTTTCTGAAGTTTAAGGACGTTTCACTCTCTCCCCACTGTAGTCTGACGTCACCATTGTGATTTGTGTCCGGTGCAGGCCAGCTGTGTGTTGCTGCATGGGTCTTCCAGCTGAGAGGGAACAGGCCAGCAGCTCTGTTACAGGAGCAATCCTGATGGCTCCACTCATTGAACAGCACTGAGTGACCACGTGATAGCACGTAGTGGTTGGGACAATGGGAGACTAGCAGAGTGTCGAGCAAAAACTGTCTGCATCCTTACCTTTCTTGTAGAACAGTTAGTCTGATAACTGTTGCTTCCTCTTCCTCCTCCTCTTCCTCTGAAATGGATTCTCCTGTTTCCTTGCTGCCATCCTTACCATAATCTTGACCATCTTCCTGAGTGATCATTGCTACCTCTTAATAAGGAAATGTGGTTTTACGTAAGTATCTAGATTAACAGGCATTAATGGTACAACAAAATTATTGCAAATTTCCTCTGATTTCTTTTTTGAGCTACTTCCTTCCTAATTTGTAAGAATTATCTATATTTGCAAGAGGAAACCAAAGAGTTCTTGTAAATCCTTTTTTCTTCCTCTACTGAAATAGCTAACACACATGGTAGATGAGGTCTGTAACTGAGACAATTCTCTCTTCGCCCAGACCACCAAAGACTCTTCAAATTCTCTGTTGCTAGTGATCTGGGCCAGATGGCTCAGAATGATCACTTTTGAAGAACATCTTAGAACATGTGATTGCTTGCTTTTGAATCTAAAGCTGAATGGGTTTGAAGCTTATGTCAAAGGGTCATCCCAAAGCCCCAACTCACATGACAACCTCATCCTGCTTACTATTCCAGCTTACTATTTCCCAACAGCCTACACTTCAGCACTTTTTTGCTCAATGTTCCCTCCCCTAAGGACCCAGATGTCCATTTTTTATGTAAATCTCTGGACACTGGAAGCTACCATATGAGGATTTGGCACTGACTGAAAAAGATCACTTTTCACAAGATATGGGACAGACAATGTATGCTATTGGGTGCTGGGGATGTGGGGATTGTGGTTCCTGTTCAAAGAGTAACTTCTGGTTTTATCCAAGGATTCTGTAAGCTGTGTGATCACTTCAGATGTGGGAACTCAGGTCTTCACCTTATAAACTTCTCAGCTGTGTGACTTAAGATCTCTTTGAGGATTCATCTCTTGACTCCATTTTGCTTGCTCTCCTGGCTGCTTAGACAGTTCACCTGGAGAGATTTGCTGTGGGTACCCTGCCGGGGTAAGTGTTCAAGACCAGGCTGGATGGGGGGCTTTGAGCAACACGGTCTGGTGGGAGGTATCCCTGCCTATGGCAGTGGGTTTGGAACTCGATGATCTTTAAGCTCCTTTCCAACCCAAAACATTCTATGACTCTATTATTTGCTGAGACTAGAGGGCAACTTAGCTATTTTAATGCTTATGTTAGAGACATACCAGCAGAAATTGTGGATTTTTTTAAAATTAACTTAAAAACAGAAGTCTGATTGGCTTTGGTGTTGGCACTAATCAACTTCAGTCCAAATTCTCTGTAGTGGTTAGACTCTTAATTTCCACAAATGTCACTAAAAGGCAGATTTTTAACTCCTTCTGTGACCTGTATTGCAGATCCTTCAAAATCCCTGTTGCCCAGCTTCTAAATCCATTACTAATCTTATCACCCAATGCCAAGTTTCCTAGTTTCTTACCCACAATTGCCTCTCATGAGGCTGGTGGCAGCTGCATCTGCGAGAAATTATGAGTCAATCATGAGTCATGACAAGCCAAATGCTTCGCACAATTAACTGCCTATTTACAGTTTTTTAAGAGACACTGATCCTGTTAGGATTGCAGTGACTTGTGAATGATTACAACTTCTGTGTAATTTATTTAATTTTTCCTCAACTGACACAGTCACATGGCAGCGTCTTCTCAAAGTAGGTCACTCACATGTATATACATCCTTGTGCAGGAAGATCTGGTGCTAGAAGCCAAACAGCAATCTGTGGTTTATAGCACACACTTATAATCCCAATACCAGTACTTGAATGGTTTTAATGGAGTGTTCATGTACAGAGCTCTTTCTCACAAATGGTTTTTACAGACTCAAGGCTCGCCTATGCTCTGGACACTGTTAATATTTAGCAGAACTGATGATAGTAGGTCAATAGTATGGGGCAGCGTTTATATAGAAAAACTCTTTTAGATATCAGCATTATTTGCCATGTGGTTTCCTTTAAGTTCTTCAGGCGAGACAGAGCTGACCATAATGGAAAATCTTTTGCCTACTAAGGATGCAGATGGACTAGACTCCAATCGAAACTCTCAGGTCATAAGGCACCCCATGTGGCATCTCCCACTTGTGTTTTCTGCTTGAGTACCACTTACGCCTTTGGATGTGTAGCTTTCTGTAGACTTTCCTGTAACAAGCACCTCTGGATCGAATTTTAATGGAGGGAAACCTTCTCATACTACAGTTGACAAACATAATAGACTTTAAGCCCAAAAGTCAACGGAGGGCACATTTTCCTCTTCTTTTATGACATCAAACACTAGGGACCCCATCATACTTACTTGTCCACCTTCTATTCCAAAGCATTTCACAGACTGATGAAGAGAGATCAAGTATGTTCCTGATGGAGAGAGCAGTGATTGGCAAAAAGGGATGGCCAAGTGTTAAAAAGCAATGAGAAAGTATCACACATCTGCTACAGATATCATGTCATGCATTCCTTATTGCATATAGAAATAAGTACAGCCTATTGCTTTAGTATTTTACTGGTATATTTGTTTTTTAAATATATTTGCCTCAGAAATCTGCAGAAAACACTTTCATTGGGTCTTTTAAATGACTGAATGATCTATGAGAAAAGGTAGTCATGTACTGCTATTTCCATTTCCCCCTTTTCTACTGAATCTTTCAGAATCAATTCTTCAGGGGGAAGGCCAAGTCCAAGACTTTAGTGTAGTTATGCCAACAGAGAATTTGGCCCTAGGTTTCTTTTTGCGACTCGTGAATTGACAGCCCTGTACCTGTAGCCAAAGGAAGCAGATGGAAGAAAATCTAGTGACAGTTTTGTTCTAGTTGTATGCTTCAACAAAATACAAAATATTGCAGGGAAGTCTTTTTCTCCTATATTTTTTTTTATATAATATGGTGGCCAGAAGTGCCTGTTTTAGTTTACATTCAGCTCAGGAAGACACCACAGGACAATTTCCCAGTGCCAATTTCATAATGGCCAGTGCATTCACTCCTCTCCAGCTTCTGGGGAAAAAAAAAAAATTACCAACACAAGTCTGGAGAACAATCCTTGTTGATCCAGCTGCAAACAGATATGCACCCTTGGCTAGACAGGCTGTGAACTGCTGCCTACAAGAACTACAATGCCTTTACCAAATCAACTCACTGGGTTAAGTTAGTCTTGATTAATACAACTGTCTTTTAAAGAGACTTATCCCATAAACTTCACATTTACTAGGGTATTAACTATTAGTCTCAACGAAGCCTCCTACAACAGCTATTATGAGAGCATTAGTTTAAGAGGAAACTGTGGTATGAGCAAGAACAATCTTTTCCTCATGCTTATAAGAGTATGAAATAGTCTGGATAAGGTCAGAATGATCCATCTAGCCCAGGATTTGGCCTTCAAAATGAGTTACTATGTGATTTGTCATAGGTAGTACATGATACATGGCACATTTGGCTTCAGATGCTTCAGTTTAGCTACGTTCCTCTCAGCAATAATCTTCCATTTCCCTGAGGCACGGACCATCAGTAATTGCCAGTCTCCAACACCTGGTACTAGAACTTGCTGGAGCACATATACTATGAGGACAGGCTGAGAGAGCTGGGGTTTTTCAGCCTGGAGAAGAGAAGGCTTGGGTAGGATCTTACAGCAGTTTTCCAATACCTGAAGAGGGCCTACAGGAGAGATGGGGAGGGACCTTTTATCAGGGAGTGAAGTGATATGATGAGGGATAATCGTTTTAAACTAAAAGAGGAGAGATTCAGATTAGATATTTTTACTGTGAGGGTGGTGAGACACTGGAGCAGGCTGCCCAGAGAAGTTGTGGATGCCCCATCCCTGGATGTGTTCAATACCAGGCTGGATGGGGCTTTCAGAGACCTATCTTGTGGGAGGTGTCCCTGCCTGTGGTAGGGGGGTTGGAACTCGGTGGTCTTTAAGGTCCTTTCCAACCCAAACCATTCTATGAATTCAGTAAGAATATTTTTATCTTGAGGAAAAAAAGAAAAAAAAAAAAGAAAAAAAAAGGAAGAAAACAACAACAATCCCCAGGAAGAGGGAACAGTATACTTGATAAAGACAATAAGAACAGTATACTCATAGTAATTCTTCCTCCAAATGCTCTCAGGGCAGCCATCCAACAAATAATCATTTGAGGGCTTTCTGAATCAGAGAGATTGTTGCTATGTATATTACAACTGTATTATGCAATTGTTTAATACAATTGTGGTGTACACGATATAGTTAAAATATATGTTGAATACTGTAATATATGTACTATCGCACATAAGGCAATACAATTTTTTGTATTTTATTTTGGCTGAAGTTTTCTTTCATGAATTTGTCCAGTCACTTTTTGAATTATGTAAATTTGTAGCATCCATAAATTTCTGCAGTGAAAATTTCCACAGCTGGACTGAATATTGTATGGAAATTCACCTCTTCTGTTTACTTTTACCTAGTCATCTGCTAGTTTCATTTGAAGTTCTCTTGCTTATGTACTGGATGAGACAGCTTTTGACAACCATTTATAATTGTCTTTTCTAGCCACTCATTTTCACAGACCTTTCTACCCTCTCAGTTATCTCTCTGCCAGTCTACTCACTTGTCTATTTATTATTTAGCAGTTTCATACCTTTGATCATCGATATCACTCATCTCTGTACTTCCAGTTTTACTATCACCCTTGCGATAGAAGAACCAGAGCTGTATTGAGCACCTCCAAGAGGGACACTGTGCATATTATTTTCTGTTTAGTTTGCTATTGCTTTCCTACTAATTTTAATATACTAGTTACTTTTTGCTTATCAACAGACTGATGAACAATATATTAGAGGAATAACAAGGAAGGAGCCTAGATTTTCCCTCAGTACCAGTGAGGTATGAACTGATCTTGGCATACCAAAAGTAAGAGCAGCAAAGGTGCTAAAGGTGCAAGGAAGTCACACATATATTCATTACTCATAAAAAAGATGGCTGCCTTCTATTGTACCCTAAGGGACTGTCTTACATGAGAACTTTTATTAAAAATAATGTTTTGATTAACCTTGTGCTTTTCTTGCCAGGATTTATTGCCCTGTGGAAAGGATATGACATTTCCAAGGGCCCAGCATTTGAGCAATATTTCATAACTTAGTGGGCCAGAAGGAGATCTAGATTAAGACTTTATGAAGGAAGACTTTACTTCAGCTGGAGACAGCTTCCTAAGGAGCTTTAATTACCTGGCATGGAAACTGGAACATGTGAGGTGACAGCTTCCTGCCACTGTTAGCTACTAGCACAGTAGAAGGGTCCTCCAGTATTTTCAGGATTTTCACTTGGGAGGAACTACTTCCACATTTTATGATTTAAAATGTCAAGACTGATTAAATTTTTATTCAGAAAAAGGCCTTTGAGTACTAAAGTACTTCTCTTAGCTCAGTGTTTTCCATACAAATTTGGCTGGAGTCAACACAAACCCATGGCACCATTTGGAGGACAGGTTTCTCAGAGTTTTCATGGATTTGACAAGTAATTAGCATTTGGGTTTTGGGTCATGACAAGCAGAATTTTAAACAGGAAAACAAGAAAATGAATATGTAAAGAAAGGAACAGAGACAGATTAGCATCAACTGAATGAGAGCAACCAGAACTTCCATGGTTATGTTTTCAGAGCTTTGGAGAGAAATGCTGAGAATTTTTATGGCATACATAAGGAAACCGGTAAAAGAGAAGTTTGAGAGAAATGTCTTTTGAGAATGGCCAATAAAGGAAAAAGAAGCCAAAGGGCAGAGGACTAATTTAGAACTACATACAGATGATCTATAAAATTTCCAGTATCAGGTTCCACTTGACTTAGTGAAGCTATTATTCAGAGAAGCTGATGCTGAAAGGAACACTTCCAATTCTTGGTCCTCATCTACAGAACAGATCTGTTGAAGATAAAATGGGAAAAAAACCCAGAAGTTTTAACAGTATATTCACTCATTCACATGTCTCTCTACATTTAGACTCACTAGATAGACTAACCTATTGCAGCCCCACCACCATCTTGCAGCACTCCAGCTTCAGCCATTCTTTTCTGATGAAACCAATTTCCATATAAATGCTGGAGAAAACCACGGAATTGTGTAAAGACAAATCTAACTCCCTTACCTTCAAATCAAAAATATAAATTCATTTCAGATCAAGAACAGAGTTTGCTATTTCAGTAACAGCATTCTAGACTTTGAAATAATGAAGTGGGAATGGAAAGAAGCTAGTCCTACTGAATGAAATCAGCATTGGTGGAGTTTCTGGCCCTCCTTCCTTACTGCACTGTAGTTTACCTCCTGAGCCCACAATCTCTGACAGAGGCATACTCTACTATGCAGGACTAGGAGACCAATGGTCCCTTGTTATTCTCACATTTGTATTTTTCTAATTGAGTCTTTTACTATTCTGCTTTGAGACAGGTGAGAAGGGTTGATATATTAGACTTTTTTTTTTTCTGTAATATACTTAGCAAACAGGTCTTCAGCTGTATGTCTTTGTCTTTAACTTCTTTAGCCCATTTAAGAGTTCTTAGCTTATTTAGATAATTTTAGCTTATGTCTTTTTCTTATGATGATTCTTGGCAATGCCAGTTGATGATTCTGGGCCTCTTGGTAGGTGCAGCACAGCAAATGACAGACAGTCGCTGCACTACAAGAATCTTTGGGTAAGTACCAGATAGAACACGATCCTCAGGGTAAAACATATCTCATCCACATGAGAATAGGAAGTGAGAATTTAACACATCTTCTTTTCATGAAAATTTTCTTGATGGCTCATCCCTCCCTTTCTTGCCTATCTCTTCCCCTCCACTTTTCTATTCTTTCCTCCCCTCCTCTTCCTCTTTTCTCTGAAGTACAGGTGTCTTTTCTACAAATAACCTCAAAAATTCACAGCTAGAGCCATAGAAATAGTCTTCCTCAAAGTTGAACCTTTTAAGCTTAAATATTGGAACATATTCATTTCTTCATATGAATGTCAGTATGGATTCTTATCAGATAGTGGGCCTAGAAAAGAACGAGTCCTCATGCAAAACCTTTAATGTGAAATCTCAGTTCAAGAATTTTCTGAAATACAATTTTGTCCGATTTCTTTCTTTTGGACCAGAAGCCAGGGGATGGCTTTGAAAGCTAGAAATGACAGGCTGCAGGGGACAGAGAATTGTACTAATGTATCCTATTCTTCCTAGTTCCTGACAGCAATAAACTCTTCGGCTAAGCCTTTCATTTGGGAAGCTTTTCTGTTGGCATATGCCTGGAAAAAGCAGGATGAAAGGTTGCTTTTAGGAGGGAATGAAACTTGAGGTATAAAATGCTTCAGAAACTGATCTTTGCTCCAAGATTTTTTTTTCTTCTGTTGCAAGGGCAGCCTGAACCAGGGGCGTCATGTGGCTGCCCTGTTTTCAATGCTGAAACACTCAGGAAAGGTAGAGACAGAAGTTTTTGCCTGCTTCTTTTATTTTCCCCTCATGATCTTCAAAACTTGTCCCTCACCCCAACTGTACTGCTGTGGTCTCTGTCACTGGACAGTCACTGCAGTGGTGACTTGTCTGTAAGAAAGCCCTCCTCTTTCTCAAATTATTCAGGTTGGAGCATTGCTTGCACCATTTCAAAGATATAATTGGCTGTATACAAAGCTACTGGGCCTTTCTTTGCTGGTCCTCTTTTGAAGCATGAAGCAGCAGCATTATCTGAAGTGCAGCTTTGCAGGAGAGATGCTTTGCTCCATCCAATCTATACAAGAACAGATACAAATTCCCAAATTGATGACCAATGAGAAGAAATCTGAAAATCCTGTGGAAAGCCCCAGTAGCTGCACTGCTAAATACAGCACTGAGCATTCCACAAAGAAGGAGACATCGGTTGTCAACATCACAGCTCTGTTCCTCTTGATGCTGTAGAGTTAAGGACACCCCAGGGAGCAGTGCTGATCATTGTCTTGCTGAAGGAAACTCCTGTGAGTGAGTATAGGGAACATCTCAGAGATAATAAGAGAAGAGGTGGAAAAGAAGATGAGTTCTTCCTCTGCTACAGTGGAGAAGACACAAACCTGCACAACAGAGGAACGATCTTTCCCCACAACACAGGGGAAGGGAAAAAAAATATCTGCAGAACATCTTTCCACTCATTTTGGCTGGCAAATTATATTTAAACAATAAAGCATTTTTCAAACTATTTTAGCTGGTGTGACCAAGCTCTACAGTCCTTGACATTAATAACCTGAGTACTACCAAGAGTAAGACGTATGGTACCTCTAGTTGAACTGAATATGGTTTAGAGACAAGGAGGTATTAAATCATTTGATTTGAATCTTTAGTGGTCCACAGACAATTTCAGATGTATCATCCAGCTTCCCTTTGAGTGTGGTATCTTGTATTTGACTAAACACATATTCCAGCAATTTAGCCAGGCTTGAATCTAAGAAACAGAAAGCTGGTGAATCCACCGCTGCTTCATTAGCTTAATCCAGTGGTTAAATAGTTTCACTGTTAAAAATTTGTATGTAATGTCCCATCTGAATCCGTATGACTATAGTTTCCATGAAATGTTTTTTTTTTTTGCTAGGCTTTTCTATATTTAATTCAATTCCCTTACTATTATTTTATCTTCAAAGGGTACTTATAAAGATGTCATGTCTCCAGTCTTCTTTTTGCATGAAATCCTGTCTCTAAAACCCCTGCACTTTCCCTAAAAGTCTGATGTGAAAGGTTTCTTTTGCATGCATTCAATTTTCTATACCTCTGTTTTAAAATAGAAAAGCTAGAATTGTTAGTAGTATTTAAAAAACAAGTTTCACCAGTGTTCTACAGGAAAACAAACCTGCCTCCCTAACTGGGAGTATGGAAAGTGACACTTTCACCTGAACATCACGGCGGGAGTTTTTGGGTAGATGCTTGCAGATTGTGACCTTTAAATCATTTTTCAGAACAACATTCTTGCAGCAAAAGCTCACCACTCTGGAAGTTTAGCTTGAGTTTTGTGTTCTCAGCTTTGCACTGTGATAAACTAAATTTTTTGAGGGTGCCAGGGACACAGCTACAGCTTCACTGCAATTTACCACACCACATATCTTCATACTGTCTGCGGATTTGATCAGCTGTTTGTATTTACTTCTGCATCATTAATTCAAATGTTGAAAAATATCAGGATTAGTACAACTATATAAAACTGCACTACAGATGTTTGTATTCAGTTATAACTCTATGTGGGTAATTTATCATTAGCATCTGTTTAAAAAAATAACTTCCCAGACTATTTTCTTACTGTTCCTTTGCTGTTCATATACAATACTGATCTTTGTCAGAATGCACTGGTATACTGCCAAACTTCTTACCAAAGCCTAAATAAATTACACTTTTACATTTCTCAAACAAACATATAATATCTTAAAAATACAATTAAAATAAAACAAAACCAGAGTCACTTTAAAAGGCTTCTTTCCTATTAAAAAGAATCTTCCCTGGCATTTATTCTATGGTTGAGACCCCAAGTCTCCAATAGCTATAATTCATGTCTAGTCTTGACTACTGAAGATTTATATACCTGTGACTTACGTCAGTATAACCAATATACACTACTTAAGAGCCATCATCCCTGTCTTTGGAATATTGCTGCAGCATTAACAGTCTTCCTGTCTCTTGAACAGCTGTGGTGTTCCAAGATTTATTCAAACTAAATTTCAATAGAAAAGAGGTCTACTTAGCAAGGGTAGACCTCTGGGTCACTGGATACAAATTATATAGGCCTGTAGACTTCACAATATTTTTCTTTTGCAGATGAGGATATCCTCCTTATCCTCCTTAGTTGCTATTCAACTGGAAAATAATTTTCATTTTCTCTTATGATGGAAAAAAAGCATGGTACATTTTCCAATGAATTAACAGAAATATTTATTAAACTTTTTTTTTTTTTCCCCTTCCTTAACCATAACTTTATCATTGCCTTTTAGTAGCGGGCCTAAGAACAATTTGTTTTCTAATAATTTTCAGCTTCTCACTTTTTGTATGTGATGTTAATATTCTTCAGCATTTTTCTACATTTCATGATTGTATATTCATTTCTAGCCATAGCTCCTTACCTTTTCTTTTCATTACATGCCACTTTTTATTAACAAATCCTGCCCTGGCTTCACTACTGTGCTAAGGCTGGCTCTAAGCCAAAGTTGTCTTTTCTGATAGATTGAAACTGTCCTTTTTAACCATCTAATAACTATGTCTTCTAAACCACCTATTTTCATTCTTTCTTATTTTTCCTACATAATTTTGCTCTCAATTTTTTTTTTCTGTTTAAAAAATTAACTCTTATACACATGCTGTGCATGTTTATGTGCAGTATGTATTTTTATAATTACTGTTTAGGGTAATCTTTTTCCCACCGTAACTGCAATTAGTCTTGTTTACTGGACCACCAAGTTTCCACTCTGTGATTCATTCTTCGTTATCATAATCTGGCACTGAACAGTGCAGAATCTCTTGTGTAAAAAACCTACTCTCTCAAATTTTTAACAATGTCCTAGCAAGGGCTGTCTGAGCCTTTTCTCCTTGGTGTTCTACACTTTTAACGTAATATGATGGTGTGTTTGTTATAAAAAAAAAATGTTAAAAGATCAAAAGTTTTGTTGATCTGCCTGACTAGGACATGCTTGAAAGACCATTACGTTAAGTACAATCTCTTTATTAAGTGGAAGTAAAGAAGCAGATAAGACTAGCAAGGCTAAGCATGGGTTAAAGAGGAACTCTGAGATTACATTAATACACTAAGTAGCGCTGGCTGTCTTGCCTGTCATCAAACTACTGAGAAATTAAGGATATTATATACAAGCTCACGTCTGATGCTGGTGGAAATAGGCCAAACACAGCTGCAATTGGTCACGTCATTGTGAACATCTGAAACACTTAGCCTTGTAACAAGAGATGTGGGTCATGGGCAAAGTAGGAGGACTAAACACAGTAAAATAAATTATTAGCCTTCAGGGACATCATTGCAATCAGAAGTGATGACTGATTTTTGTTTTAATATTTCTTTTCTTTTTTTTCTACAAGCAAGATAGATCTTCCAGACACCGCCTGAATAAATAAAAACATTGTGATTTCCTTGACAGTAAGGACTGAATTGTAAAAGATACTATTAATAAATAAATGGCTTATATTGTCCAAATTCTGCTTGGAGTGGTGTTTGCATAGCCATGTGGAAATTGGCATGGTTGACTTTATTCTCACCAATTTCAGCGTGGCTGCTCAGGCTGTAAATCACAGATGCATTTGGCAACTAGCAGTCCTTTATACTAGATAGTAAACAGACATACAGAGACAATAGGTTCACTGTATCAACGCTGTTTCAAAACCCAACCAATAGTGCCTATTTAAAATAGACGAGAGGGCAGACTGTAACATCTAGATTCTCTGCATCTGAAAATCTTTTTTAATACTGGCAGTTTCAGAGAAGCACAATGACCTAAACTTCTAGCTTGTGTTTATTATCTAAAGCACAGTATTTGCATTTTTCATCACTATCCAAAGTCATTAAGCCTACAAGATGCTATCTATTTAAAACATGAAATAAACTTCATATTAACACATACAAAGTCCTTAGGAAGGACTTGTTCTTATTTCTCTCAACATTCAATATGCCAAGACCCCTCAGCACTTTTGCCATATTTCCCATACAGTTACTCATGAATCCGTCTGCCTTGTAAGGGAGCCTCAAACTTGCAAACTCAACAGCTCATTTTCTCCTCTAGGACAATACTTGTGGCCCTTAGGAACTGAGGTATCTTATTTTTCTACAAGTCACTTAACTGTGTATCATTCATCATGCGTTTCACCTATTGTCAACTCATAAGAAACACACACTTCACCCCTGCAGCCCGAACAGCTTGATTTTCCTGTGCTGAACAGACTTACTGAATGAAAATTCGCAGCAGTCGGGGTGGCACTGTTCAAAGGGGAACATCATGTTCTGCTTCTTTAAGGAGATGGTCTCCTCTGAGTGCTATGATTTGAAATAACATGGTAATGCCTTCACAAAGCTCCATGAATTCTTCTCAAGAGCTTCTTAGGAAAATGAAGGATCTGAAGCTGATCATCTCCGATACACAAAGCAACATAATCTTCACTAATTTTCTTTTACCAGAATATGCAAACACTACCATTATTCAGCACAATCATTAAGTCTGCAGTGACCAAATTACCTTCTAGTTTTCTGTATGCCAGTAGCTGTGTCTAAAACAATAACCAGATCTGGACTGAGTCCTAGTTCCTACTGAATAGTACAAGCCATTGATCCCAACTGGGAGAAGTTCAGCCTGTGAATCATAACATTTATCCTTCTGGCTGGAATGGATAAGTATTATGCAGAAACACATGTACCTCACCCAAGTGCATTGGCAGGCTACTGGGATTTCTGGGTTCACAAAAGGCTTATGAAAAAAAACATGGAGGTCTTTTGCCCAGAAATTACTTTTGATGCTGAAGTACAATGAAGTCCATGATATGCCTCAATAAATACTTGCACCAGGTGTCTGTAGCAGCAACGCCAATGTGGTAAAAAGACTGTAAATCAATATGAATGCTTGAGGTGAGGCTGCATGATGGGAGCAATAAACTCAATGTTTGAGAAAGATGTTCCATGTAAAAGCAGCCCCAGGGTATCTACTAATTAATCAAGGAGCTGGCCCTAGATCTCTGAAAGACAAGAAGGATAAAGGCAATTGGAATAAGAGATATAAGCAAATGACTAAGCAGTGCTCTGCTGGCCCATTAATGACTACTTTCTGAGATCTCTAAGGGCCAATCTCACATTCTTCTATTTGGAACCAACTTGATCCAGCTGGAAGTCTGGACCCTGACTCCTCAAGAATTAAACCATTTAAACACCTTGTTTTAAAAGAATCACTTTGAACACAGGTGGGTCCCCAAGGGCTTTAAATCAGGCTGTTAATCCTGGATGCTTGCAGGCAGGTACAAATTAGACGTGTTCTTGGTTGTTAAGATTAAAGAGAATAGCTCCATGCACACAGTACAAAGGCAGCATACTTGTCTAGAAAATCTGATTCCTGTTCCTAAGTGTACACATCTTGTAACATCAGTCTGAGAAAGGAGAGAAGAAATAACTTCTTAGGCACAGATTCATTATTTTCTGAGGATCAAGCCATGCCTCAGTCCTGCAGAGTGCTAAACCCTTCCCTTCTCTCCTACAAAAATGAGTCCTTTTCGATCTCTGATGGTCTGAATCTGATCATACTGAAGTCCATATACATGATCTTGCTTTGCACCTGTATTTGCCAAGTTTTTCAAAGAGAAAAAAAAAAAAAACAAATTATTGAGTAGATTACAGCAATAAAGTTTAAAAGCCATGAATGTGACTTCTTTTTCCTTGACTTTCTGTAAAGGAGATGAGTGGGTGAGCAACGCATGTATATTAGGATCCTACAAATCTTATTCACTGACAGTTCTTAACGTGCAATTTTATAAACCAGGGCATTTTGACTTCCCTGTGTCAGGAATATTCTATGCCTCTGTCCCTCCCTTTCTCCAAGAATGGGTGCTCTCTCCCTTGCTGTAGTACAAAAAAGACATAGAGATGGTGATTCTTTTATTTTTTAAAGAATGATGGCTTAAACAGAACAAATCAAAAATCATTACCTTCATATCAAAATACAAAACAGAAAAGCCTCTGTGACAGTGTAAAAGAATTGGCAAAGTTATTATTTCACAGTTGCAATGAAGTGATGGAAAAGTGTGCAAAAAATAGTTCTGACTCAAGAAAGAAATTCCTGTTAATGGGTTAGAGCCATCCTCATCAGCAAAGGGCACTCTCAAGTGTGAAATATATCTTTCAGAAAAACTAGACACTTTGGTAGCACTCACACTGAAAAATATGTGTCATTAAGCCCAAACCAGAAAATATAAACTTTGTTGTCCAGACAACTGTGCCAGAAGTATATCTTCCAACCCCTGCTTGAAATGACAGGTAGAACCCCCTCACGAGAACTACACACAAAATACTTTACTGCTTGCTTAAAGTGAGAAAAGACTAGTCAGAACACAACCTGTGTGAGTAATTCTACAGCAGGAGTGGCCCCAAGGCATGACTCCATTCAGTCACAGAAGAATGTCAGCACTGAGGTCAAAAACCACCAGCAATGTTACCAATTGTTATAGGAAAGGAAGAAAAAGATGCTGACATTTGGATACAGGTATGCACTGCATGGATCTGGCAGCCACAGATGTTAGTAACGGATGGAGCAGCTAATCTGATGTATTTCCCTGCCAAAAGAGAATTGTTTCACTTATCTAGAGCTCTGCTTCCATCTAGTTTTCTTAATAAATGAGGCTTTCCCTATTTCAACTGGAAGAGAATATTTCACAGTCTAAAACTGAGCTTCTTACATATTCTTTCTTTTTAAGTTTTGTAAATTTATCCCATTATTTATTTTTACCATATTTTTTTTTACATTATTTATTTTAATTAATACTACATTATTTATTTTTACTTTTATTTTAATGGAGCAGTTTACTGCTCCATTAAGCAGAAAAGCTATGCCTACTTTTGCTATGGTAAGCAATTTTCTTCTCTGTTTTTCATGCTTTCTTGGCTATAAGGAGAGAAATCTTCTGCTGTATTATTTTAAAGTGGTGTGAATCAAATGTTTTAGATTGGTAAGGAACCAATCTGTAAAAAACTAGTAACTAGAATTAGCAGATATCGACCTCTGCCAAGGTGATAACTGTTCCATACCACTCAGGGAATGGGAGATATTGCAGGACACATCAAGGATTCTGGCTCTGCACGGCAGGAGAACATCCAGAATGACACTAATTCTGCTAAAAGCAATAATCACCCACCTGTTCACTGCAAAAGAAAATCACCTAGACTAACATGGGCTCCAGATAAGGTCTAATTCAGCAATCAAAACGGGCATCAAAGAAACACTGTTCTCAGATTTACAAGTGTTCTGGTAATTAAAGATGTTGAGATCACAAGGGCTAATAAATAACCAATGTCCTGGCAGTTCCAGTTTGAGATACAACAAAAACAATCTTCTTCTCAGTAATTTTACTTTTCAGTTAAGTCCCTTCTAATTGAATGCACTCTATGAAATTAATGGAATATTTTTCATTGCTTCTAACAGTGAAAAGGCCTGATGTTTCCATGAATACCAAGCCATGGCATGCAGAAAATCTCTCACTTATTACTGGAAAAACCAACATCAGCAAACTTTACTATGAAAAAAGTTTGGGAATGGGTAGTGCAAGAGCTTGTTGAAGTTACAACTGCAGGGAGGAGCAGACAAGACAAGTAACCCAAGAGAAAGAGTGAGTGGGCATATGAAATGCATCATGGAAGAAATTCCTTCATTTCTGGTACTAAATGTAAATATATACTTGGAATCATATTCTTTTCTCTGGCTCATGAGCAGGCAGCCGGGTTTCGGCTCCTGCTCTCCTAAGTGCCCATCAGCAGCGACCGAGCTGTGATCTGCCAGGCCCCAGATAAGCAGGCTTTACCTTTAAAAAGACAGCCAGCAGGGATGCAGGCTGGCTTTCCAGGTGCACCTCTGCTCCGCTGTTGAGGGCCAACCTGAGCTCCTGGGAGGCATGCTCGCTGGCCATCAGCTGGAAGATGCCCTCCGTGGATGACCCCTGCTCCTGCAGGAAAACCAGCAGGGCAGAGAGGAGAGTTGCTTGGCTGGAGACAGGCTTTGCAGGAGGTCAGCCTACCTTAGGGAGCCTCCTCCTCTTCTGAGGAGCCAGATGGATGGGGACCACCAGGTTAGGTCTGTTCACCTGGATGGGTTTAGGCAGCATGCCCTCCTGGTGGCAGACAGTGGCCAGGGGCCAGACAAAGAGAGCCCCCCTGCTGCCAGAGCCTGGTGGCCCAGGTGTCTTGACAGTGGCCGAGGTCTGTGAGGGACCATGCAGTAAGCATCCAAATGGCCAGAGCAGGCAGCTCCTCCTGCTGTGGGTCCTGCCTCCTCCCAAGGAGAAGACAGCAAAGAGCTGTGGAGGAGAAGCCCCAGGCGAGTGCTTCCTGCACCCTCTCAGCACTCTCCCCCCCTCACTAAAAGCAAGGAAGAGGCAGCATTTGGCAGTGCAGGGCCCTGGGGGCTCAGCTGTCTCCTGTCGCAGAGCCACAGGGTCTGATGTGCCCTGTGGGAAAGGCAGCAGCAGCTCCTGTGCAGCACGAGTGCCCACCTGCAAGAGGAGAAGGGCCATCTCATCCCTATCTTCTCCCAACTCACCAGTCACGCGGCCAAGTGCACCTTGGCTGCCAGAGGGTACAGGTGGTGGCTGCTGCTTGAGACCAGCCTGCAAGAAATATTCTGCGCTCAGCAAGCAGCCCTGCAGCAGAAAGTGCCCCCAGCGAGCTGCATCGGTCCCTGGCCATGGGTGAGAGGTGGAGATGGCTGAGATTGAAGCCCAAGCGAACCTCACCTCTGCCTGTCCCTTGACCAGCCGCTCCAGGCTACTGGCCTGTAGTGTCATTGCCTGGGCAAGGGCAAAGAGGAGAAGGTCAAAAGCCATGCACCTGGTGCTGGGCTGGAACAGGCTCTGGGGTCAGAACGGAGGCAGGAGGAACACTCACAGCATTGCCACATCTCAGCTCCTTCAGCAGGAGCTTGATGGAGGCATGGGTCTCAGGGAGGTACAGGGTTGCTCCAACTTAGTTGTCCTGGTTGAAGGCAAAACAGAAGCTACTTTCCGTCATTTGACTTTGCTTCTTCTAAGTAAGGCACTCTCTGAAATTATCAGCATCATTTTCAGAGTCTACTTCTAGCAGAGAAGTTTGATGTTTCTATTGAATATCAAGGTACAGTATGCAGAGGAAATCCTGCCTATATTTACTGCTGGAACTACCAAGGCCAGTTCACTTTGTTATTTTTAATGTTGGAGGTTCGGAAATGGAAGAGCATAGCAAGGTCACACCTGTGGTGAGGATCAAGACAGGACAAGTGTCCCAAAACTGACTAATGGGGTATCCCATCCAGTATAAAGGTGAGGGATCAAAGGGTCACCTTCCTCTTCAGTGGTCATCCACCTTTGATTCTTCTTCGTATGTTCCTGAATCCAGTTTCCATCTGCCACTGAGTCCAGTCCCAGTGCTGGGCAATGACATGATTTTCATACTGTGAGTTTGATATCGGTTTTGTATATATTTTTATATATTTCATTATTTTATTATTAATATTATTATATTTTATTTTTATTGTAAATATTTTATTATAGCCATTTTAGGGGTTTTTAGGTGAATTTGGCTGAAACTACAACAATCATGGATGCTATTTTTATTTAGAAGCTGATCAATTTCTGACTAATGAAATGTAAACAGATGGAAAGGGATATTTACTTTCAGCAGACTGAATTTATCTGTTTTCAGGGGGCAAAGATAACCATGCAAAATGAGAAGGGCCTGGGGAAAGAAACCCATTTCTGATGGCCATTTGATGTCATACATATAGTACAACCAGAATACATACCCATAATGAAAAACAAACCTGCTTAATTAGTTTTTTCCTTCCACGATTTACAAAAATAGATTTGTCTGTAATTCATAAAGTCTAATAAGCTTATGACTTCCTAGTATTGTTTGGAAACAGAAACACTTGAATAGTTTAAAAGGGGATGTTTATATGATTTGATTAAATTGTCATCAAATTTCAGTACACTTATCTAAAAACTAAGTTTTAACAAACTCACTACAGTAGCTTTGAGTCACTTGCTTGGCTATTCATGGTAAGACTTCAGCACTCAGTGTCACGTGGAAATTCAGATCAGTATTGATCACTCTGCACTTCACCTTCTGTTGAGGGGAGATCTGTTTTGAGACTGTGAAGCTTTTGAACCTTTCCATGACTGTATCATTGTGCAATTTGACTTGAACCCCAAGACCAAGTAGGGGGAATAAATGAGTAACATAAAGTCGAAAAATCTCTCACGGCTATATATTCATCTCTTGATTCCCTCTTCAAATTATGTGTTTCTAAAGAGATGTGCTTTAAAAATCATCAGTTCCCAGTTTTCTCCAGAAGTCTTCATTCCCTTGTATCTTTCAAGTACCTTTCATTCCTGTTTTAAAAATCCAAATGCTCTGACTAGATTTTTTTCATTTTATAACAGAGCAATAAGGTTACGAGATAATTTGCATTTAGATTGTTTTCTTTGTAGGGATACAATAACTCTGGATGTATGAATTTCATAGTCCCACTTTTCACAGAAGTTCTTAGTATGGCCTGTGCTCTTAAAACATGTTATGAAGGCAAATGCACTTCCATGTAAAAGGCAGAAAGACAGGTAGACAGATATTCGGTGAACGGAATTCATATCATCACTCATAGGAAAATGCTGAAATAACTTTCGCAATTTGAACTTATTATTGTAACTGTAATCATTAATACTATCTTGGTCTGTAAGTAGGACAGATCAACCTCTCTAATGATGATTACCTCACTGAATCTTATCCTGTATCTGTTTTTTAAATACATGTTGCTTCCTGAGGCAATTAAGAACTGGATATTAAGAACTGGCAAAGAACATTAAAATAAACTATTTCACAAACACAAATGACAGCAGAAAGAGACAGCAGAAAAATACAGAATCTATTTAAACAACTAGCTGTCAGCAAAGGACAAATAAACTTATTCATTTTCAATAATCACATTTGGCATATCCTCTTAATTGTACCTGAGAAGGCGAAACATGATGCATTTGCTCCTGGCAATGATGTGCAGAGTAGCGACAAAATTTTCCAACCAACCTTCCTTCCCCAAGAGCTGGATTGCCAGAAATGCAATCCAAGGAAACTAATACGTTGCTTAATTTCTTTTCCATCACAGTGTTTCCCTTTTCTGAACAAGCCAGGCAGGAAAAAAAAGCACCAATGGCAGCTTTTTAAGAAGGGCTTCATTTGTTAGCTGTCAACAACTTAATTCCTGTTTATGTTTCTATGCCCTCAAGCAAGCAGATGACAAGATTCTGGGACAAAAGGAATTGCACATTGCAGTCTAGTAATAGGCTCATTAAATATCAAATCAATTTGCTAATTAATTATCCCCTCCACATCCTTGTAAGTCATTGTTAGTTTTCTGGGTTTTTTTGTTCTTCTTTTTTCCTCAGATGAGGGAACTAAGGGGTATGCTTCCAGGCATACTCTGCAGTGAGATTCCTGTGTGCTACAGGTAGAATCCAACTGGATTCTACCTGTAACACACGGGATGGATTCTGAGGTAGCATCCAACGGATTCAAAAACTCATTTGCTAGGAAATCTTAACTTTGAAAAGAAACTTCTCATTTGGCCTTGAACTGCTTCAGTTTACTGGTCTGACTGGCCTGTGCCAAACCTAGCTGTCTCAGTGAGGCTTCAGCAGACACACACTGGGGAAAGGCACAAGCAGCTCTTCATCCTGCGATTTAAAAGGTACCAAAGGCATCGACTCCCCAATTCTTGTTTCCATTTTAGTCATAGTGTGAATACATGCAGGGAGCATGGCTGGAGAAAAGCGCTGGGTTTGAATCAGTATTACTTTTGATTTTGTTTTAGTTAATATAAGGGGCCCTTAGAATTTTAAGTAGTCGTTCTTTCAAGGTGCATTTAAAGCAAAAGAAATAAACCACAATTATTTCAATGGAACTAAAGTGTAGGGGGAAAAAATCCAGAAATTTACTGACAGCAACCACTGCCTCAAGGAACTCACATCTTAAGAGGTAAGAGGAAGAAGGACTTCCTCTCAGTAGAGCTGGGAGTTACCTTGCCCATGTTAAGGGTGACTGGTGGGTCACATGCGATGTGGACAGGGTTACTCAGTCTGCTGTGATTTATCTAGGACTATGCCGCATCATTAGCTATTTTGACAAATGAGGGAGAACTGTATTATGACATGGTCAGGGGTGAAACCCAATGGCCAAAACCATAAACAGCACAACCATTCACCTTAGTGACAGGAAAAGAGAGCTGTGGCAATTGCTAGAGAATAAATGGGGACAGCACTCTTTCTTTAATATGGGGTGAACTACATGTGCAATGAGAAAGGTAAGAACCCCTAGAAAGTAAGGAGGTAAGAAAAATGAAGGGAGGCAAACAGCAGGTGATGAAGGAGACAAAGAAGTGAGGAAAAATCAGTGCCTGTGACAGAGAAGGAGGCAGTAGAAGGAAAACTGAGTGTAGGTATGATAGTTGCATTACAAGTAATTTTTTTCTTGGAATAAAATGTTAAGACCTTCGCAGAAAAAAAGGTTTGGACTGAAGAGTGAAAAAATGTCTAAGATTACAGATACAGCATACACTTACATTGCAAAATAAAGATGTTAACTTAGGAATAATGTATTTGTAATGGCACAAGTTGGGTGAAGATGGTCCTAACTGCTCAGATGAGCATTATAATACAGAGAAAGTATCCAAAGAGCCAAGCAGAAATGAGCCAAGGAGATAACTGATACCCAAATGAAGGAAAGAAAGGGCAAAGAGCAACAAGCTGAAAGCTGCAATAGTGATGGCAGGCTGGAGGCCATGAAAAGGCTACGTGGGAGAAGCTGCCAAATGGCAGCTCTGTGTCTCCACTCTCCAGCTGGTCATGGCTGGGGAGCACGAAGTCAAGCACAGCCCAGGAGGGTGCTTGAGAGGATCAGTGGTAGGACAGTTTGGAACCAGACACTCATCATGGTGATGAAGGTAACACAAATAAGGTGTTGCTAAGGAAGAAAAGGCCCTGGGCAATGAAAGAAAACAATTGGGTTGTATCAGCCTGTAGATAGCAAAAAGAGACAAGGCACCTAATTCAGGAAAACTGGGGCATTCCCTTAAAACAGCAAGGTTGCTAGTTGCCTCAAAATGTTGAAAATTAAAAGGTGACTGTCCTTTAGGTGAACTTAGCTGGTTATAAGATGAAACCTACACCTTCAGATCTTAAGCTGTATGCTGCCCAGATGAGACCCCTACCCAGACGGCACATGTAGTAATTTAAACGTACCACGCTTTTAACTCAAAACAAGAATACAAGCAGCCAATAGAAACTTACTGTGAAATTATGAGCCGCTGATGGTAGGCACAGTATGCCAATTAGTTGATTTTTGGAAAATATAAAAGCTTACAATGCATAAGCCAAGGTGTGCTTTGTGGAATTCGCACCTCTGCGCAGACGAGATGTTTTGCGTAAGCAAAAACATACTGGCTCTGGGTGCGGGCCGGCTCCGTGCACACCGGGTACCGCACCCACATTTGGGACAAGGATGGGACAACAACAAGCCGGGGGGGCAAAGACGCCGAGGGGGCCACTGGTGGCTGGCGGTGACATGGTTGCACGGGGGAGTGCTTCACGCTTGAGTGGACGTGAGGGCTTCACGCTAGCTGAGCTGCCATAACCCCAACGCGAGGTCCAAGAGGACCAAGAGGTCCCCCGCGCCGCCATCACGCCGAACCCTCAACCCCCT